>PVIH01000314.1:0-390757 GCA_004025045.1 Sigmodon hispidus
ACATGGGCATCCTGTGTCAAGGCCAGGCAAGGATTCAGGATGGAGAACATGGGCATCCTGTGTCAAGGCCAGGCAAGGATTCAGGATGGAGAACATGGGCATCCTGTGTCAAGGCCAGGCAAGGATTCAGGATGGAGAACATGGGCATCCTGTGTCAAGGCCAGGCAAGGATTCAGGATGGACAACTTGGGCATCCTGTGTCAAGGCCAGGCAAGGATTCAGGATGGAGACATGGGCATCCTGTGTTAAGGCCAGGCAAGGATTCAGGATGGAGAACATGGGCATCCTGTGTGAAGATACAGGCAAAGAGAAGGTCTAGAGTCATGGGGAGGGTAGTATCAAAAAGTCTGTGTGGCCAGAGCAGAGTCATAGTAGAAAAGGAGCTGAAACACTAGTAGGGACTGAGATATAAATCTCCCAGGTGTGTTCTGGTCAGGGTCTGAGTCTCTATTGCTATCCTGAGCTAAATAAAGCCTCTGGTGAAATTAAGGTAGAGGTTACCATAGGAACTCAGATTGACATTCTCATGACCTGTGACTTATGAAGTGGTCCTTGTATTTACAGGCCTATCTGGTTGCCATCTCTTGCCAGAAATGTTCTAAACTCATGGACTTCATGTTTACCAGATACACTTAAAAGCATGTACTCAGAGCCTGTCTCCAAACTGAGACCCCAGAGCCAGCTTCTGCTCAACAAATATGTCCCTTTCTGTCTACATTCCTCGCACTCAAGAGGCCTCCCACAGGCTCCAAGAAGGAAACTTGGAATTCACTTGCTGCAGTGCAGCCACCTGCAGAGAGTGAAATACCCTGGGGCAATAAGCAATATGCTCTTCCTCCTGGCATGTGGGCTGTGCTATGTCTTCCAGAAATGTAGGAATGGAGCATATCACATCCCTAACCCTAGAGGCTTCAACTTTCCCTATCTGCTGCCAAAGCTGGCTCAGCCCAAAGGCCTGTGTGTGCATGCTCACATGGGTGTGAGCTCTGAGCCACAGTGACTCTGCTGGCAGGCAGCTGAGCTTCCCCAGCTGGTATTCTAGGAACTGTAGCACTTGGGGTGCTAGAGGAGAGAAAGAACAGCAGTCTGCTCTAGACCTGCCTTGAAAAACAACCAGTTCTCAGACCATTCCTGTCCTGTTGAAAGATAACAGTCTGGAAACCCTGGAAGGATGGAAAAGTTTAGCATTTGTGCATGTACAGTAAAGGCTCTGGCTCTCTTGATCAGGCATTTAAATGTGTGGATCTTTTAAAATGTATCAATTGTACATGGAACCATCACTTACAGAGCTCCTATTGATGGGGAGAATGTGGTGGATATGAACAAGTTCTTCTCTGTCGTATGGTGCTTTCAGTCTGCTAGAAGATAGCCAGTGAGCAGGGAACAGATGAGTTAAGATGATAACAGCTTGGAGCATGCTAGGGAGAAAGAAAACACAGTGGCCTAGACTGGGAAAGAGGTGTTTGTTCCCTTAGCTGTAGTGACCAGTAAGCAAAAAAAAAAATCCCTCTAAGAGCTATGTGTGTGATTTTCCCTAAGAACTAAATATTTAAAAGGAGGTAGCATGAGCTACATTTCAGTAGACAGAAGAACAAAAGAAATGGTGTGGTGTGTCAAGGTATGGCCTGAGGTGGCACGATGCAACTGACCACACAAGCCACGAAGGGTCCAGTAAGGAAGCCACAAAGGAAGAAAGGATTCGGATCGTAGAGTGTCTCATAGTACTAGAGAGGGTTGTGAAGCATAAGCCATGTAGTAAGATTTTATTTTTGCCTTAGAACACCCTTGATTTTTTGTAGAAGCTAGCTTTTAGGGTGGGCAAGGGAGCTGTAGAGACACTGGGTAGAAGGAACCTGAAGGTCAAGTGAGAGACAGAGGAGGGGGTTAGTGTTGGAGTTGAAGACATGATCCCTCTCAGAAACAAACAAACAAACAAACAAACAAACATGAGAATAAGTGCAATAAAATTGACCTTTGAACTAGATTTAGACCAGGAGAGAAATTGAATGATTGAATATGCAAATGTTCCCCAAGTTTTAATATACCAATAGAATGAATACCAAAATAGAATAGAATCTTTTTAAAGGCCAAAAAGGGAGCAAGGTTAGTAGTGAGTGTAAGAATTCCTGGTATGTAGTGGCTACGTGGTAAAGCCAACACGGTGAGAATGTTAACTATTTCTCTTTCGTTTTAAGTTACCTTTAAATTTTGTTGGCTACTTCAGTCATGGTTAGGAGGCATGCAGCATGTGAACACATTTGGGAACAATGATTTGAGTGGAGTATCCTCTTGCATAATAAATGCCAGTGCCACAGAACTGATTTGCATGCTTACAGCAACAGTTGGCATCTGTCTGTTCTTTCATTCAACAAATACATGTTCAGTACAACAGCTTGTGACCTTCTTGTGAACCCCAGTGGGTCTCTTCTCATCCTGGATGGTGACAAGTCGGTAATATAGCTTGTCAGTGACATATTTGTCTGACTGTATTTTGGATGTAGAGGGTCTGTTGAGTAAATGGTGAATATGATGGAGATAACCACAAAATCATCTAATTCCAGAATGCAGATTTTCAGTTACCTGACCCCTGGCAATTTCAGATGCAGCCTGGGATTGATATGTATTTAGGTACTATGTGCTATAGATCTCTTTTTTTTTTTTTTAATTATCTCTGCTTCTTCTAGAGTTGGTCCTATGGCCATTCATGTTTTTAGATGAGAAAAAAATGTTCAATTTGAGTTACAAACACTGTTTTGTTTTTAAAACACTTTGTGATGGTTTGGTTGTTTCTAGAATATCAACTAATGCGGCTAAAAATATCCATCACACTACCGTGCTGGAAGCTAGACAGTCAGAAGCAGCCAGTAACGGAGGAAGCACTCTGTGCCTCTGCTATTGTCCAGTAGCTCGTAAAGCTGATCTGAAAGAGAAAGATTATGTCATCTCTGTGCCCCAATAATGCTATATTTTAAGGATTTGAGAGGGGATAGAAACTATCAGTACAGACAATAGAAAATGGTGATGTAGATGGGGAGTGTTGGTGCTTGCCTATAATCCCAGCCCTTTTGAGGCTAGGGCGGGAGAGCTGCAAGCTATGCATGAAGACTGTCCCCAAAGAGAAGAGAGAGAGGAGCACAAATAGCAGCACAGTCTTCTCTTGGTGACAGCATGGGACTCCACTATGGGAACTGGCACAGTGCTTTGATTCACAGGCAAACAATCTGGGACACTTGGAATTTGCCTAAAAAACTATCCTCAAGCACTTGACCTTTAGACTTTCTAGAATTTTCCAGATAGTCCCTAGTACATTTTGTTACAATAACAAAACTAATTGGGTGCTTATGAAATAGCCCAGTTGGTAAGGCACAATTCCAAGATTGGTGGCCCCATCTGTCTAGCCCTCTGGTAAGGGCATCCATGACCTTGTTACCATAGAAATGACATCATGGTTGGAGGGCATGGGAGAAGGAGATCATATATGATGAGACAGAAACCCAGAGGAAGAACCAGACATCAAACCCCCCTTTTTATAACAACCAACTCTAGCAGGAAGCAACCCAGGGCCCTGCAGGGACTGCAGCCATGCCTTCAAGGGTGGCATCCCCATGACTAATTACAATGAGCAGGAAGAAACCCAGGGCCCTGCAGGAACTGCAGCCATGTCTTCAAGGGTGGCATCCCCATGACTAATTATGGAGGTCTCACTGCTTCCTCACACTAGGAACTAAGCTTCCAACACATGAGCCTCTGAAGAACACATTTCAACTCTATCGTCACCATGGCATCCTAACACTCTAGGTGCAAATGCACAAATTATAACACTGTACAATGGGTTGCAATCTATTATTATTTTTTAATCTAGAAGCAAGAGATAAATGTGAATTTACATAGCACTATAGAAATCCATATGCTCTGTTGTATTTCAAGTCACTGAGCAGAATGTATTGACATTTTATTTTTAATTTTTATGTATCTTCAAATATATTTATGCTGTTTCATGTGCTTTTGTTGGTATGGGCTATGTGACCCTAAGGTACCTGTAAACCTTTATTGGAATGCAGCATGGTCATGGTATCATAGGAGTCAAACAAGGTAATGCAATGTTTAATGTTCCTGAAAAATATATATTACAGTCATTTTTTTTATTTTATAAATGTGGGTGTTTTACTCATACAAATGTCTGGGCATACATACATTCAGTACTCACAGAAGCCATAAGAGGCATTGGATTCCCTGGAACTGATGTTAGAGATCGTTGTGCACCATATGTACTTGCTGAGAATGGAACCAGGGTCTGCTGCAAGAGCAAGTGTTTTTAACCACTGAGCAACATTCCAGACCCCCAGCGGGGGAATGTTTCAATTTCTTTCTCCTGCTAGGCATTGACCTAGTCTTCATAGAGATTTCCCAGGTTTAAAAGACAACCCTAAATCTCAAGATCTTATAGTATTGCAAGGGAAAACAAGTTTCTCAAGTTGTATTTAAAAAATGACAAGCATTAAATGAATATTGACACCATCAAATAGTTATTGTTCATATTGATAATAGCAGTGCAAAATAAGAGTAGACACTGGCTGAGTTTTTATGTCTGTGCTTCTGGTTTAATATTTATGGTAGTTCTGAAGCTAGGAAGATGTCTCCAGTGGTAAAGTGCCTGACATACAAGCATAAGAGCCTGAGTAGCTGATTCAGATCCCGAGCACCTACATAAAGAACCTGGCCATGGGTGTGGTCCTGTGGCCCTAGTGCACAATGTCTCTGGAGCTCACTACCAGCAATCTTGACAAACTGCTAAGCACTAGGTTTAGTGAAAGTCCCTTGTCTCAGAAGATAAGGTAGGGGACAATTTAGAAAGACACCTGTTGTGGCCCTCTGGCCTTGACATGAATGAACAGCTAAATATTCATATGCATACATGCACATACTACATATATGTGTGTGCATGTTGGCATATATACAATTTTATAAAGTATGCTCTATTATTTCAATTTAATAATGGCAAACAGAGATACCAAGAGGTAAAATGCCTTGTCCAAAGCCTGACATTTGAGATGCTAGACATGAAGTTTATATAAAGGACATTTAAAGCTTGGGAAATAAATAGATTTTGGCTAAATTTTAGGTTAGCATAATGATGTATTTAATATAAATAGAACAGTATATATAATATAGAGAGGGAGTTAAAAGACCAGGATAATATGAATGGCTATTCCTACATTATGAACCACATTGAGTTTGATTTGTCTGCTCCCAGTATCTGTAAATGTGAAAGAAGACTGAATGGGCCACTCCTGAGCTGTCACTCACCTTTTGTCACTGTAACCTAGCAATTTTGGTCTCTTTTGTTTCCTCTTCATCCCCATCCAATGCCCTTACTTTCAGGTTACTGTGAAATAGATTTCAAACATCCTGTTGAGTTACTATTTTCTTTATGTGTATTGCAAAAATAAAGAATCTTTTAAAAACAACAATCATAGGAAGCCGCTATGATACCTAAAACATCTCCAAGCATTCTTCCTGATCATGTGCTATGAAGTATGACCCATTTCATGTGTATTGATGTTTTAATGGTTAATGTCACTGGTACCTAAATTAACCTCATACATTGTAATTAGACATTCTGGCATTCAAGATATTTTTTAATCTGTAGATAGAAACTTTATTGTTTTATAATTATTTTATAAATTTATATCAAAATCATATCATTTTTCCTTTCCCTTCCTTCCCTACCCTCTCCCATGTCATTTGCTTGCTCTCAAATTCATAGCCTTTTTATTTTGCTGTTATGTTACTAAGCATATGCCTATATATTCCTAAATACATAAATAAAACCTACAACCTGATCAGTCTGCATGCTACCTGTATGAATATGATCTCGCAGCCACCTACTTTGTATTAGATATCCAGTTGTGGGGCTCTTCTGTGGGGAAAACCATTTCTCCTCAGTATTTGCCAGTTGCCTGTAGTTTCCTGACTCCGTGTGTGGCCATGTGAGCTTTCCCTCCTTCCTGTTAACATGTCCATTGATGCCATCATCTTCAGGTCTTCCTTAGGTAATGAGACCTGATGGGAATAGCTACTCTGACATTTCCAGGAGACACACTCTCATGACAAACTTCCTGTTCCTCTGGCTCTTATGATCTTTCCACATCCTCTTCTGCAATAATCTCCAAACCTTGGCTACAGGAATTGTTTTTATAGATACATCAATTGGGACTGGGAACCACACAATCTCATGGTCTCTATATTTTTATTGGTTGTGGTTTTCTGCGTTGGTCTCTATCTGTTGCAAAGAGAAGTTTCCTTGAAGCGAGGTAGAAACTGCAATTATTTTTTAGTATAAAAATGAATATTTAGCATGTAATTAAGAATCCTCCTGGCTTAGAAAAGTGGCAGCTATAGGTTCTTTGCTAAGATCCATGACCTCACCAGCCCCAGGTAGTTGACTAGGTTTCCAGTACCAGGCATTGTTTCCTTCTTGTTGAATAGACCTTAGGTCCAGATAGAGAAATATTTGTTACCACCAAGCTATATGTGCAGCTACTGAACCCTTAGAGTTACCATGATTATAGCTGTCGCTGCTGGAGTTCATAGGTGTCTTACTTAGGTAGGAGTGTTGGTTGTTTCCCTCTCTTGGAAGCTTGTATGATACTCTCTGATACCATGAGAGTTAGTTCTCAGGAAGGAAGATCAGATTCTGCTCAGGTCCTCTGGGCCCAATGTCTGAAGTACACAGTGGCTTTAGTAATAGAGATTTAAGGGTAACTAAATACAGCAATAGCCTTGTATTTTGAAAGGTCTCTTGGAAAACCCTGGCTAATTTACTAAAAGTCATTTACAGACTCATTACAATTCCAATCAAAATACTCAACTCATTATTTACAAAAATAGAAAAAAAACTATTCTAAGATTCATATGAAGCCATGAAAACCCCAGATTGCCAAAACAATCCTGAGCAAAAATAGAAATGAAAGAGGTATTACCATTTCAGATTCCAAGATGTATTTCAGAACCATAGTAAGAATAAACAGTTCGGACTGACAAAAAAACAAATGTGTGTAGCAATAGAAGAAAGCAAAAGAGCTAAGAGCTAACTATGACCATGTAGCATGTGACAATTATGCTAAAAACATGCACTAGAAAAAAGACAGTATCCTCAATAAATGATGCTGGGAAAACTGGATGTCCACATGTACAAGAATGAAATTAGACAAATATATTCACATTCCACACACAAAAAAATACCTTCAAATGCATCAGTGACAGAAATCTAAAATCTGAAACTGCTAGAAGAAAACATAGGCAATACCCTATATGATATATACTTATAAAAAGCATTTTCTGCATATGACTTCATTTGCCCAGAAACTGATGCCAACAATTATTAAATGGAACATTCTAAAACTGCTGTACATCTAAAGAAACAGTAAGTCCAGTGAAGAGAAAGCCCACAAAATGGAAAAATCTCTGTCAACTGCGCACCTAAACAGAGGATTAGTATCCAGAATATATATAGAACCCAGAAAGCAAAGAGTCAAAAGAACAAAATATGGGCTTGGGATCAGAACAGAGTTCTCAAAAGGAGAAAGAAAAATAGCTAAGTAATAACTCAAAAAAGTTTTGAGGTCCCTAGCAACTAGGGAAATGCAAATCAAAATAACTTTTACATTTCCTCTTACCCCACTAAGAAGGGTAAATAACAAAGCAAGTGGCAACAAATTCTGGAGAGAATGTGGGGAAGGAACCTTCATTCACTGGTAGGATTGCAAGCAACTCTGGAAATCAGTGTGAAGAACCCTCAGAAAGCTAGAAATAAATATACTTTGTGGTCCAGCTATACCACTCCTTGACACAATCCTAAAAGACTGAACATCTCAGATACTTCATGCTCACCATGGTCATTGCTGCTCTATTCACAATAACTAGGAAATGAAAGCAACCTAAATGGCTTTCAACTGACAAATGAATAATGGAAATGCGGTACATATACACTGTGGAATACTAGTTAGCTATAAAAAAATGAAACTATAAATAGATGAAAAAAATCTCATCAAGTCAAGTAACCCAGACCCAGAAAGCCAAAGTTGTGTGTTCGTTTCATCTGAGATTGTGGTGGGAGATGGGAGAGGATGAAGGGTCTCTAGGCACAGGGAGGAAGATAACTTCAGAAAGAGGGGGAAGAGAGAAAAGTAATAATAAGGATGTCTGAAAAGTCAAGAGGATAATTATATACCTAAAGTTACATGAAAATCTGTATACACATACAGAGTTAACATGCAAACACATTTGAGCTGACTATACTTCCCCTAAAGAGCTACAAACAAAATCTAATGCACAAAATTCACAACACAGGCATCAGAAACTTTATTTTTTAAGTAAGTTTCTCTAACACTCATACATAGCAGGATAATGTTGTACCAACAAAACCTTAAAATGATGAGAATATTTTTCTCTCAAGCATCCTTTGCTGTAGGACTCCTACCCAATGACATATTATTTAGACATAGAATTTTGCAAATTATTACTATTTTTAGCTGATTTTCTTCACCAGTCTAAGCAAGTACTTAATATTACAAGCAAGTCTGTTAATTTTCTTTTAGTAAGAGACCTCTAGCTGAACACACAGTGATTCTCCCAGCTCCTGCTTCCCTTTGTGCTCAGAATTTCAGCCCCACTGAGCTTCCTCAGGATTTTCCAGTCTCCATCCATCACATACGAACAACTGTTCAAAAAGACCATCATCATTGTTACAGCCCAGGGAAATTAAGGTCTAAGGTTTCCCTTACATGTGTATTTTCCATCTTTGCCAACTGAACTATAACACTGGTTATGAATACATATCAATGTATATAAGAGCGTTTTGATATTGGATCTCTTAGCTGAGCAACCTTAATGTGGAATTAGAAAGAACCTATAACAGTGGTAACTTGACCAAAGATAAAGGTATTGATAGAATGTGTGAATTTGGAGAATTAAAAAATAGAAACAAGTTTGTTTGTTTATTTTTTAAAAGGCAGAACTCTGAGTGTCTTTAGAGATGAAAGAAGTGGAGACCATATAAGGAAGTGTTGCTAGGGCGTCATCTTCACCTCTGAGGTGACAATTCCTGCTAATATGAAACTTGGCACAAAGGAGGTTAGAGAGAAAAGCCCATTGGGTCATCTCAAAGCTATAAAGAAGACAATACACAAAGTTCACAGGGACTGACATTTTCTAAAAGCTCTGTAATAGGGCAGTATTGTTCTGATAGGATGAGGAGATAATGAGTTGTGACTAGCCATGATGCAAAGCCAAGCCACATTATACTCAGCAGTATCTTCACCATGGCAAGGTCTGACACAGCAATAACTCTGGAAATCTCTGGGTTGGGTAGGTTGGAGGTTGCCCATTCCCATCCATTAGCTTCATGGCCTTGAGTCTTCCCCCATTATAGCCAGTTCCTCTGCACAAAATGGTCATAATAATATTGAATTATGTAGAAGACTGCTGCAAAACATAATTTATTTTCCATTGCCAGCGACTTGGGAGAACAGAGAGTGCCAAATATCTCTGTGGCCATCAAAGGAATGAACTGAGACAAAGTGTACACACCAGCATTTTACAAAATTTAGGACATGCACTTTGCTTATCCCCTGCTTTGTTCTAAAAGGATCTTTGATCTTTTGTGTGTAATGCAAAGGGAAGTGGGTCAAAGTTCAGCTAAACAAAGCTAGGATAGAAACTGGAGAAATAAAAATTTGGGGGCGAATAGAAAGCCTTTGTTTTTAATTCACTATTTAATAAACATGTCTATCGCCATTGCAATCAGGAACATTCAACAGCTATGAATATAAACACAAAACCTGCAAACATAAGGCCCTTCTACATTCCATCTTGAGATGGGGAGTTGCTCATGAGTTTCTGCCATTTCCTGGGCAATGATTAGCAGTTAATGGTTGCATTTTCCTCAGTGGTGTAGCCACTGGCAAATTGTTTATGTTTTAGTAAATAATCCCCATTGTTCATATATGCTGCAGTCCAGTTAAATCAGGGGTTAAAAAAGACATGAAAGTGGAATGGAACTGCCTAAGAAGAAAAGCACATTCATGAATGAGAAGAGAATGGGGCAGAAAAAACACAATATATTGTATATGTGTATGAAGTTATCAAAAAAGAAATATATATATATATCCCAAAAGCAAAGGGCTTACACATTAAATATTATGTCTATACAGTAAGCCTATGGAGGAAGTTTCAACATTGCTAAATTCCAAGAAATGTGTCCATCCTTTAAAAAGGATGACCAATAAGAAGAATCCAGGACGGGCACCTTTATACCTTCTTGGGATGGTATATAACATAGCATAGCAAGTAAAATATTCATAAAATTCCCTTTAGACCAATAATTCTACATTTAGGATTGCCATATAAAATGTCTGTATATGCATTCACAAAAGGACACATACATGAAGTTCCAGTGAAGGGTTAGCCTTTATTGAACATAAAGTGACACATATGTGTAAGGTATTGTGAACTATTTAAGTCCATGTGTACAGAGTATGATGATAAGGCATGTTCAGTGCCACACCCATTCCTTCAAACACTTAGCACATCTTTGTGCTGGGAACATTCAAAAATCTTCTTTACACTGAGGATGTCTATGTCTAATCATAGACAAGTATACTTGTTACCATGCCATGCTAAAAACCCTGTACTGATCAACAGATGTGAAACTTATAGATTTGGAAAGTAGGCTGGACACAACACAATAAAAACATATATACAGTGTATACACACACTTTTGATGTACACACACAAGTGCACCCAAAATAAAGTTATTTTGTTTAGACCTCTTTCTTCCTTCCATTTTTATGCTTTGTCTATGCCCCAAACTCTCTTTAACCACCTCTGTTACATAAATATATGGTACAGCCCTCTTAATATGTCTTAGTAACTAACTACATTAAAATAAAGTTAACCAGGTAAAATTTATATCAGTAATATACTACTTCTCCCAGTATACCTAAAATATTTTGGTTTCAACAGATACGCAACAGAAAAAGTAAAATGATTTTGTTGTGTTTTAAGTTTTTCTACTAAAAGCTGGTGTGTGTTGTAGTCACAGTGTAATTCAAGCCAGAGAAGACATATTTCAGGTGTTTGTTAGTCCCCTGGAATTAATTACAAGCCACCTAATCAGTGACAACCCCTGTTCCCTTGCTTCTGGGAACATTCAAGTCTAGTACATCTCCTTCAGGCTTCACTATTAGCTCCAGCTCAGCCATGCATTCAGTGCTCCTACTTCGCTTCTGGGTACTATCTAAGTATGTTAGAGAGGAAACAGTGATAGTTCTTGCTAGGGGGCTGAAATGATGCTCACAATAAGGATTATACTCCCATGGATGGTACCATGAAGCCATTCAAGCTGAAATGATGCTCACAGTAAGGATCCTGCTCCCCTGGGATGGTACCATGGAGCCATTCAAGCTGAAATGATGCTCACAGTAAGGATCTTGCTCTCCTGGGATGGTACCATGGAGCCATTCAAGCTGAAATGATGCTCACAGTAAGGATCCTACTCCCCTGGGATGGTACCATGGAGCCAGTTAAACTGAAATGATTCTTACAGTAAGTATTCTATCCTCTGGGGTGGTACCATAGATCCAGTCAGCTAAAATGATACTCACAATAAAGATTTTATTCCCCTGAGATGGCATCATTATGAAAAGAGGAAATCAAACACAGAAAGAGAGAAGATTTGAAAACAGAGGCAAAAATTAGGGTAATGATTCTGTAAACCAAAGACCACTGAAGAATGCAAGGGACAGATAAGATGAGAAAAGGGCATAGAGTATTCTCTTCCTCAAAGCTCTCAAAAGCAAGTAGCCCTAGTAACACCTAGCCCAGACTTTCAGATATAAGACAGCATATTGCTGTTGTTTCAGACAGCCAGCATGTGGTACTTCGTTATGATGTCCCTAGCATGCTCATTCTCTTTTCTTTGGAAAACAGGAAGGGCATGGGAACTTGGGAGATAGCTGAGTCAGTATAGTGCTTGCTATGCTAGCATGAGGATCCAGGTTTGATCTCAGAAGCCACAGAAAAAACCAGGTCATTTGGGCATGTTTGTAATCCTATCATTAGGGAGCTGAGGACAGTTGGATCCCTGGAGCATGCTGACCAGCCAGCCTAGCCTATTTGATGAGCTCAAGATCAAAGAGAGACCCTGTCTTAAAAAATATGGTGGGCGTCACCTAAGAAATGATCATTGAAGTTCACACACACACACACACACACACACACACACACACACACACACACGTTTGGGCTCCTCCTTCACAAAAATAGGGAATCCTACTGAAAAGTCTATGATAATATAAACTGAGGAAGCTACAGTGACTGGAACAAAGACAGCACACATGTAGAGAAACAAAGTTACCTATAAGAGTTACATATAGAGGTCATCATAGCAGGGCCTGAGCACACCAGCATAGAAATAGAATCACTATGATGTGAAGAATGCCCATAAGCTTTCCTGATTGGTTCCTCCCAAGTCTCTCTGAATGCTGCAGTGGATTTCAAGCTAGAAGGAAAACCCCTAGAACTTTTGCATTTCTTGAAATTGTCAGTGTCTATAGGACAGTAGTGATCCCCACATGAATGAGAAAAGAACCCCAAATGGCCTTGGTTCAGATGGTCAAGTTTCCCTGAGCTAGACTGTTACCCAGCTGGTGAGAGGCTCTTACAAAGTTGCTCTGTGTGGGGACTGATCACAAACACATATTCTTTCCATCTCATGAATTTATTAAGCATGTATGTAGCAAGCAAAACTAAAAGAACAAAAAGCAGGTCACAGACAAATAGAAGCAGAAAATAAATGACATAAGCATCGAGTCAGGCACTGACAACATCCGTTGTCACTGGGGAAACCATGTTCAGGCAACCATACTGAAGTCACTGACTGACTGAGGCAGTTTCAGGGAAGACTGTCTTCCTCATGGATGAGTTTCTGGCTTCTTGCTTCAGCGTGAGGTGTTTTTATGCCATGAGATAAACAAGTCACCTCTGCTGGAGATACCTTCTGGCTGTTCTCAGGGGAGTGATGTTTTTAATACTTCAGCCATCTGCTGTTTTCCTTTCTCTGCCACAGAGTTAGGGGCAGCCTGAGCTAGGACAGGGAGCTTTGGAGGGCACTGGAAATAAACATGCTTAAAATTTAGGCAGGGTCAGAAGTCTGCTTGCAACAAGTTTAAACCATGTGTGACAATTTACTAACACAAGTCTATCATCAGGGAAAGAAGGAAGATACCACAGAGGAAAATGATTTCCCAACTCCTGCCCAGAGAAAGTCTCCCCACCTACTCACTGGAATATTATCCACGTTATAAATTATTTATAATGAAGCTAGAATTCCAAACATCAGCAAAGTCCAGTGCTTCTGAGCTAGGTGGATTGACATGGGTTTTTCTTGAACTACATCCTTCCTCTGTTAACTCCATTAGGAATATTGCCTCATTGTGGACTTCCTGGGACTGTTCCACTGACGCAGGGAAGGAGCTCTTTCCTTGTCTTGGCATGGTAATTGACTGATTGGTAGGTAGTTTACAAACAACTGAAAAGTCTGTAAAAATATAAATTATTCATTCACAAATCCTGGGCCCGAGGGATGTTATTCACTGGTATAAGAGACATAAGCCATTTCAGAAATTCTCAACATGTGTCCTTGATATCTTTAATTTCAGTATCTTCCCCATTTTTAGCACAAAGCTAAGAATGAGCAAATGAATGAGAACCTTCCAGGCAACAGGAAGAACAAACCAGGGGTTTAACTTAAGAGCAAATGTAAAGAAATGCAATGATAAGTGAATAAAGAGACCCAAAGGAGACCTACACCTGTTCGTTAATATCGTGAAGTCATATGCAGTAATATATGAGTCAAATCAAAGTCATAATCACAGTAATATTGGTGCAGCACAGACAGAATGGAAGGTTTACTGAGAGTAAAGGATGAAGTTACAATGCCAGAGTTACAGTTCAGTGGGTAAAAGACTTTCCATGAAAGTTTTCAGGCCTGAGTTTGTAACCTCTGGGCTCATCAAGTCCAGGCTTGGCAGCATCTGTAATCCCAGAGTTCCGGTGGCAAAATGGGAGATGGAGCCAGGAGAGTCCCTAGATCTTCATGGGCCAGCTAAGCCTGGCATATACAATGATAAACAAGAGACCCCATCTCACACAAGGTAGACGGTAATGGACTAACATCCAACATATGGACTAACATTCTACATATGAGCCATGGCATATATATTTACAGCCAAGCATTTCATCTTTGTGCTTGCCTTTCTTCTTGAGGTAATCTTACATGGCCCTTCCCTGTCTCCTGTAGCTGTGCCTCATGACTGGAGGACGCACCAGTGAAAACCTGAGAGCCTGCCATTCATCTGGTTGCTCTGCCTGGAGCCTGTGGCTTCATGGTCTGTCTTTAAATTGCCACTAATCCCACTGGAGAAAGCACTGGCATTAGAATTCAATTTCAGCTTCCTGGCAGGACAAGCCAAATGCCAGCAGCATCTGAGGACTGTAGCAAAACTCCCTGAGAGCAGCCTCCAGTCCGCACAGCTGGGAGCACAGGTGGTAATTTCTGTATTGAAGATCAAAAACTGCCTAAATTCACTGCAGGACTGCCCTCCAGTGCTATCTAGAAATTCTTCCCTAGATTTAGTGACTTCTAGAAAAGCTTGCAGGGCCTCGGACCTGTGTCATACATTTCCAGAATTTACTAAGTAAGGTCATTTCAGTTGGAAGTGTAAATCACATGCCCATCAATCTCCCAGTGTTCAACCAGGGTTTTCACATATGAATTCATGTGAGGGGCAAACTGCCTCCACACCGTGTGAAGTGAGTCTTTTCTCAGACTCATAGCTCTTAAAAATATGTATGTTACATAATGGTGCTTATCTCTGCAAACAGGTGGGTATGAATGGGGTGCTGACATAATCACAGAGCAGATGGGAACATGAGCTCTGGGACTAGGATGTCTCTGCTTGGTTCCTCTGACTAGCCCTGGCATCCTGGGCATGGGACTTCTCACTGTGGTTCAGATTCCTTAATGGATGATCATACCTCTGGCATAGTGTCATTGTGATGATTGTACTCCACATGCTATTTACTGTGGCAATCCCTGGTCACCCTAGGGTAGCTGATACAAGTTTTAATTAATAAAAATTATACACATTTAATTCCTTTTTCACTAGCGACATTTCAAGTGTTTGGTGACTATACATGATGAGTGTCTACCATCCTAAACAATGTAATGGTATAAAGGTATTTTTATTTTTAATGATGTATCTATGTATACATGTGAGTTCAGGTGCACCTAGAAGACAGACAAGGGTGCAGGATCTCCTGGAGCAGGAGTTACAGGTGCTTATGAGCTGCTGATGTGTTTGGCAGGACTGAACTTGAATCCTCTCTACAGGAGAAGTACATGCTCTGAACCTTCGCTCCAGTGCCTATGATGAGTAAACTAAGAGGCAAACTATCACCACAAACAGGTTTACAGTAGCACAATTATGCCTATATTTCCTGTACTCCTGCCCTCCCACTCTATTGCCAGCTGTTCTTGAGTTGGTAATTTTCTTTTATTTGGGGTGACGGTGTGTGTGCATCTCTGTGTAGGTGTGCGTGCGCACACGGAAGCTAAAGTCAACTGCAGATGTCACTCTTCAGGAGCTATTCACCAAGTGCTTTGAAACAGGATCTCTAGACAACCTGTAGCTTAACACAAATGCTGGCTGGCCAGTAGCCCCAAGAATCCACCTGTCTCCGTACCCCAGGACCTAGTGAGGTTATGTATGGGTTTTCATGTGGGTTCTGGGGGATGGAACTCAGGTCTATCTTACACAGCAATCACTTTATTGACTATGTGGTCTCTATTCCAGTGAGCTGAAATACCCACACTACTTCCTGTCCATTTCTGTCACCTGTCCACTAAGTCCTTGACAAGACTGTGCCTTGGTCTTCCCACATTCTGAGGTTCCCATCTGAGCTCCTGAAATCCTTATCATCTCTCCTGTGCTGGGCTTAGCCAGCACTGTAAGCCTCTCAGGACCGAGATCGAGTTTCAGTGATTCCTGTGTTCCCATAGTCCCCGGCTTGAAATAGGCATTCAGACATTTGCAGCAGTGAATTATCCTGTGAATGAGCTTGTCATCCACTGCTAGGATGCACATCTGTGCCCTGCCTTGGGTGTAGGCCTTTAGTTGCTACTTTGAGACCAGATGGCCAGTGGGTACCTTTTTCAGGTATTGCTTTTCTATTGAGGTTTCCAGGACTCTCCAGGGGTGCCACAGTCTGTTGTCATAGCCCAGCATCTGTGTATCCATCCACAAGTTTTTCGAGCCTATGTGTGAATAGAGGTGGCCCTGGCTCTCTACTACAATCCAGTCCCAGTATCTCACACAAAATCACTATGAATACAAGCAGAGATGGGCAGTTTTTTTCAAATAGCCCCGCTTATTATCTTAGGAGAGCATGCAGAAGGCTACAGTTTTCAGGATCTATCCTGCTGTTGAAATCTTAATCTCCAAAATCATGAAGTAGGTCCTTTGCCAGTGGACAGTGAGGCCTTATCAGTGGGATTAGTGACTCTATAGACGAGAACTCCCAAGAGGACTAGAATCCTCAAGCACACACACTTCCCCCTTCATCCCTCTCTCATGAAGACACAAGGGAGAAACTAGTGCCTGCAACCACAAGGATGCCCTTTCCAAAACCAAACAATGTTGGAACTCTGATCTACTACTTCCAGTCTCCAAGAGTAATGTTTGTTGTGTGAGCCACGGCATAAATTGTATTCTGTTAAAGCAGCTTCCACTGATGATTGACAGTTTCCATGATACCACTACTACTACAGCTCTGGAGACTTAAAAACTATCTGTTCAGTGCCCCAAAATATGAATTAAGGTACATTCTCCTTGCTGTAGTGAGAAATGGTATAGTGCTTGACTCTCAATCATACATTCAATGACACTAGTGAGTCATGGAATAAGATTCCCAAGTCTGTCTTTAAATTACAGAAACCATCACTGATTGGATAGCCCAGTCTTAGGGACTTAGTGATTGTCATTGGATAATGAGAGCTAATGTTCACTTGTAGGATGCTTACCATGTAGCAGACACTCTCATCAATGCCTTGCCTGCATCACTTAATTTACCCCCTTGACAATCCTGAGTTCAGGAAAAGGGGAAAGAGAGTGGAGAAACATGAACCATGGTGTTTTAATAGCCTACTCTTTGCAACCACAAACTGTTACTTCTACTGATGAATTCTGCATCACTAGAAGCATTTCACCTAGCCCAGCACCAGGTCAAGGAAAGAATAAAGGCTTTAAAATTTGTGAACATCCCATAGGTGTAAAACATTTTTGTACAAACAAACTTGAAAGACTTCTTTAGCTTATACATACTTATCTAGCTTATCAGATAAAAACCGTAAATTTGGACTGGAGACATGACTACATTGGTGAAGTATCGCTGCATTAGTGTGAAGAAGTAAGTTTGATTTTCTGAGCCCACTAAAAGAAGTCAGACATGGTAGTGAATGCTTGCAATCTCAGCACTAGGAAGGTAGAGATGGGCAGTAATCCTGGGCTCCCTGGCCAGACAGCTTAGCCCACTTATTGAGAGACCAAGGACAGAGCCTAAAGAACAACATGCAAAGTTATCATCTGGTGTCTGTAGGTATGTGCACATGCACACAACACACATATGCACACAAATATTACATTCATAGTGTGAGGATATATTTATATAGACTTAAAGAAAAGAGTTCGCAAGTTTTTTTTGTTTTGTTTTGTTTTGTTTTTTATGAATGGCCAGTTAGCAAATAGTTTAGCCTTTATGTTGAAGACATTTCTTAGTGACGAATGTCTAGAATACATTTCAATCCGAATTAATTGTAATCTTTTGGAATGTGAGACCAGATAGTGAATTTTCCAAGAGATGCTGAAGTGTGTCTCCAATTAATAAGAACTAATGTCACAGGGCCAATCCAGATGGAGCTGCTGGTAAAGAACTATGCTACCACTTCCTAAGAGTTTAGATGGGATATAATTAAGCAAGCAGGAAGAAAGAAATTCTCCCCCTTCTACTCTGCAACCTCCCTTAATGCCCCTTATTTGCATAGTCTGACAAAGCCAAGAAATGGTTTGTAAAACGCCTTGCCAAATCACCACACTGCAGGACATTAAGGATAAATTTGCAGGTGAGCAAAAATAAGTTGATTCTAGCCTGATTTACCTCTTTGGCTGTTGAACATTTATATATACTTTTACAGACATGTCTGTTTTTCATTTTACAGGGAAGCCACTGTGCATCTATATCGTAAGGGAAAACTATTGTTCCTATGAACAAAAGCACTTTCTCTTTTTAAATAAGAGGGACAAATCCCACCAGGCACTGCATCCACAGTGGTGCTTTAATTCCTATGAGATTCATCACAGTTACCTCTGAATCTTACTTTACATAAAGACAAGCCATAAATGTACCCTCTACAAAATATAGTGACATGGAAACCATGTCGTTCCTTATGACATGGAAACCAGCAGAGTCAATTATAAGATAGAGTGGTGGCACCCAAAAATAACAGTAAGAGGAGACATCTATCTACTTTCACCATCGATTCCTAGACCCCTGAAGCCTAGTGCTTAAAAAAAGAGCACCATGCTTATTAGAGCATCAACTGGCTTATCTTAGAACCTATCTGATAATTCTGTCTTCTGACCAGCAAGATAACTAATTTATATACAGCATCCATCACATCTTTAAACTCGCCCACTTTCTGGTGGTCATGAGGTTTGGAAGGAGGACTGCAATTCTATAGCAAGTGCCCATTGTTGCACTTTGTGAAATTGATTCCTTGATAGAGGTGGCACTGTGTGGGATGCTCTGTCTGTAGATCAGGTACTTGAGTTATCCCTGAAGGGTGCTGCTTTTAGGAACATCACACACCAAGAAAACACATCTATAGCCACAACATTTCAGTTCAGACTGCTTTTACCCTGCTTCCCCTCTAATCAGCCTGCCTCCAGGATGTGGTACTGTACTAAAGACTCAGTGTAGGGCTTAGTTTTTGCCAGGTTAGATCCTCAGAAGTAGCCCTAACCAGGTCAGCTTTAGAGATGAGAAGTCAATGTTAAACTACAAATATTATCTACCCCTGTATCACTGGGCCCATGGACTAATCAGGAAGAAGCAGGGAAAAGAATGACTGACAGCCAACAGTGACAGTGGATGACCTCATTCACAGTAGTCTTCACTGCCATGGCTGCCTTTCCTTGGACCCTCACATGAAATGTAGATGACATGAGCTAGTACTAATGAGTAAATGTGTGGGAGATCTCTCACTTTCCGTACCATGATTACCTGATTACAGTCCATATTTCTCAATCTAATGTGGTGTCTCATATCTCATGCTCATACTGGGACAGAATCTGTCGGTGTCACACCCCTCATCCTGCAGCTCTTTTGAAGTCTTCTTCTGTCATAAACAAGGCCCATGATCTTAATAATTGCATTAAGAGCGGAAATGAGTGAAATCAGCTTGTCCTACAAAGGAAGATGAATCAAAGAGTGAGTTCTGGCTGAGAAAGCATGAAGGCATGAGTTTAGATCCTCAGCAAACATAAAAATTCCTAGACTTGATGTCTAATGCTTGTGTTGTGATCCCAGTGCTAGGAAGATCCCTGGGGCTGCTCAGTGGTCAGCCAGTCTAGTGAGTCAGTGAGGTCCATGTACTCCACCCACATATATAAAGCATACACAGGCAAACTCTCACAACCACATATATACACAACTGCATACCCTCTCTCAAACAAATACACAGAAAGAGAGAGAGAGAGAGAGAGAGAGAGAGAGAGAGAGAGAGAGAGAATCATCTTTACTTGTATGACCTCCAGTACAAGAACAACACACTGTACAAATCAGATTATGACTCCCTACCATAAAAAAAAAAACCTTGACAGTATTTTCCTTCTGTCTGGGAATATACCAGCAAATGTTCAAGACTTAGCCTAGGTGGGGAATAAACATCTCACCTTGTAAGTACAGCTATTGATGACCCTAGCACTAGCACCATTAATGACATCTTCTAAAAGGCTGAGAGATATACATGGTAATTGTATATGTGGCCTTCAGAAGCATGAGTACTCTTTCCAGCTAAAAAGCCTTAATATTGTTCTCAATGTTTGCTTCCTGAAAACCATATGCCTTCATTCTTGCTGCTAAGGTACCTTTAGTGGCCTTCCGCCATACTTCGCTTGTGTTGCTTCCTTCAGGTAGAAAGCATCCTCAGCTCATTTCCCACTGCCCTCTTTGAAGTCTTACTCATCCTCCCATTTAATAAGCCGTATTTAGAGGCTTTCACAGTTATTAATTAGAAGGTGCCTCCTTGGAAAGATGACTCAAGAAGTTATTACTACATTAGTATGTGTTAAGTGAACAACTAGAAACAAAATGATTCTTTAATGTCAAGAAGATTTCTTTCCAAAGGGTTGTACAAACCTGTCATCCAAACATAAGCTAAAGTTTTAATCCCTATGACTTCTCCTCCCATGAATGAAGAAGAGCAGGCTACACTTTATAAAACAATGACTGAGTTATCACCTAGGGATGCTTAGGCACTGGCATTTACGTGAACGTCTTGGCTAACACCCAATCTAAATTTCTGGTCTGATTCTCCTTTTACATGGTAGCAGCAGGCGGAGGTCATTATCTCAAGATGACATTCTAGTCTCCTGGTATTATGTCTTAATTGTGTTTACATTGTGATTTTAGAGTTTATTGTATACAGTCTCTTAGGTGCATGTTTCCTATTTTATGGGAAATGTTTATAAAATGCCTAAGGTAATGACAGAAAATAAAGGTGGGGGAATGGCAGAATGCATTTTTTTCAGCTCAGGTACAGCCTGGAAAAATTAATTGCACTGTTTTGCCTAGAAGAAATCCTTTATTGCTCGGGGAAACTCAAATGCCAGCCTTTTCTTATTCAACATGTATTCATTATTAGGACTAAGAGATTTTTCTATAAATAAATATCTTGAAGGCTGTCAAACCACAGCTAGTAACAAAGAGAATCAAAAGTGTCATCATTTGTCAACCCTATTGCTCTTATTTATCTTCTGGAAGGTTCCCCTTACCATACAAAATTCATCCCAAGAAAATTACTGGCCATGTCATCTTAATTTTTCTTCTTACTTTCTTTCCATTTCACCTCCAACTGCTACTACAGAAGCTCCAGACACTGCCTTGCAGCTGCAGCTGCCTGTTACTCAGACATTCCAAGGGCTTTGTGATAGGTTTTGTGGGTTGCTCATAAGGATAAAGGGGTCACAAGTAGCCATCTCTTGTGGGACTCACTAAAATATCAGCCCAAGGAAGTCTTTTCAAAACTTGAGCTTTTCTCTGCATCTTCGGTGATAGAAGATAATGACAGGAAAAAAACATATGGATGTTCCCAGATGGCAATAGAAGAATAAAATTGAGGCTTATGGAGAAGGAAGGCTTGGAAGAGTGAGTAGCAAATGGAATGTCCAATTTGAAAGTTGGTATCTGAATCTATCCCTACCTTACTGTGGCACATAGTAGGCTTACTTGAATTGAGTGGCCCAAATAAAAGCGATAATATAGAGGTAGTATTTCCCACTCTCCAGCCACTTCTATCTCATTCACTAGCTACCAGGATGCCATTAAGTAGAAACAGACTTATTTTAGAGCATGACCTAGAGATTGACAAAATTCCATTAACTCAGTGGTTAAATGTCAATGCAATACTGCCTTTGTCCTACAGGGAACATCAGTCAATGTCTAGAGCTAGTTTTAGATATTGCCGTGAGATAAGGAGTGCTCTAGGCTTCCAATGATAGAAGGCAGGTGCACCTACCTCAAAACACCCTAGAAGCCCCACACGCCTTGGAAAATAGACACAGTCTTTCACATGAGAAGCACTGAAACTGAGACACTTTAAATAGCCAATGATATTTATTCAATCCTCACCTATTTGTCCAACTGTATTTCTCTAGCCATGGTGCTTTCCCATCTTGCCAGTGTACTGGGATTGAACATCAAAACCATGCTTAGTAGGTTGAGTGAATGAACAAAGGGATTAGATAAACAACTTATTTAGAATTTGTCTATGTTATTTTGGGCCTCTGATTTGTCACCTGCAAATGCTTACTTTTGCCTGCCTCACAGCGCAATAATGCACTTCAGATGGGACATTGTCTCTGAACATTCTTTATTTATAATTTATTATAAATTTATTTATTTATAATTATTTATAATTACAGAAATAAAATATGTAGCAATAAAAGATCTCTTGCTATAGATGGTTTAGTAAATGCCAACTGTGATGGGCAACTGGGAGGGAGCAGTTACACTCAGTGGTCACAGGGAAATTTAAGGACAGATCTCAGAACACAAAATAGGCAATATTAACAGAAAGAATAGTCATCATAATTACCTTAAACTTTGAAAAATGTATTCCCATCCACCCTGACATCCTGGGGTCTTAAGGGCCTCCCTTCCTGATTAATCATTTTTCATCTCTTAGTTAAGAAAAGAAGAAATGTCTTAAGTCAATAGTTAAGTGCACCTTCTCAGAAGTCATTAAGAGTCACCCAATACAATGACCCTGGCTGTTGGAAGAAATTATTTCTATTGGGGTCAGATGGCATTTTGCTGTGTTTCCCTTCTTTCCAGGTTTCTTAGCAATTCCCCGGGGAAGTCAGTGTCGTCTTAACAAAACTGTAAAAATGATGTAGAGGGAAGTTTTTTATTTGTGAATAAAAAACACATTCTTTATTTGTGAATTTTTGAATATTGAAAATTGTTCTCTGATAATCAGCCCTTTGGGGGGGAAAAAAAAACAACAGATGGGAAGGACTTGCTACCCCACTCTGGCCCCAGTCAACCCTAATCTATAAAAACAAGGATGCCCAGCTCTCTCCTCTGCTGTAAGCAAATCTGCCTGCAGTATTCTGAGCCATGGGCCTTAGGTCATTAAAGAGGCAGCACATTCATAGTGTATGCTCCAGGATACTGGTACAGCTGTACCAACTGTGTTACTTGGTAGCAGCCTCCAGCCATCATAATTGTGGCAATTATGTCATTAAAACCTAGCATGAAGCCAGGATCTTTTGGTCATTACTGTGTGGGAGCTATATGATACCAAAGGCTGTACATAATGACAGTTTCTAGTCTTAGACTGCTTACAGCAAAGGCCTGCCTAATTACCTTTTACATTCTGATAGACTTCTGAGCTAAGATGCTACCAAAGCACAGAGTGTTAAATATGTGGTATTTTGAAATTACACTTAAATACAAATAAGTTGGCCAGTATTAATGATGAACCACCCAAGCAGATCAGCTGAGGTGCCATTGTGAAAACCACTCTATAATCAAGGCATCCAAAGCAGCCTAAAAGAAAGATCAGAAATGATTCATCTCTAAGTGTGTGTCACTGGAAAATACAGGGATTTTATTTGCCTCTGATTATCTGCATTCACTCCCTTGCCTTTAATAGACAAAAAGAAAAAAAATCAAAGACAAATAAAAGAGGGCAGAGTCGAACAGACTCCATCCAGCCACAAATATATATATATATATATATGTATATATATAGGTAAACTAAAAGCCACGGGCCATGGCAGATAGATTTTCAGAGAGAGCAGGAACAAAGCAGGCAGTCTGATCAGTGTTTCTGGGCCTTGATAGAACTTGGCCACACCCCATCAGGGGTTGGATCTTTTGAGGTTATTAGGATATGTTGAGGTCACTAGTGCTTTTTATTTTATAATCCTAGCATTCCTCTACCCCCCCACACAAACACATGCTTATATTAATGACTTATAATATATTGACTCTAGTTGTCCTACCCACAAGGGAAAAGCTTTAAGAGTTCAAGGGAATACATTTGCATTTTTATCCCTTACCATACATCCTCCTCCTCTCTCTCTTGCTTCCTACTGTGGTCCCTTGACACATACTCTGTCTGTCTGAGATGTTTTTCACCACTGGCTGGGCCAATCTGCCCTTATTTATGTCTCACTTCAGGAGCAGCTAAGCTGTCTTTCATGAAATTTCTTATACTTTGGAGCAATTTTTTCTTTGTAAATTTACATCACTGTGTAGAGCTACTTGACTGATGTTTGCATTTCTCTTTAGACTGTCAATTCCAGGAGAGATGGACAGTTGAACTCAGCACTGGCCAACATAGCCTGTGGTCAGCAAGTGTTTGAAAGACGGACAAGAAGGAAGAAAAGAAAAACTATCTTTGTTTTACACTCTTTTGGGACATGACATCTTTTCAAAGCTCTAGTTCTCTTAAGAATGTTGAAATGTTAAACTTGTTTTCTTTTAACTCTAATAAATATCAAAGTAAAGTAACATTAACATGGACCAAATGAAAAATCTCGAAGCTCACTGGAAGCAGTCTTCAGAGATAAGTTCTAGCATGCTAGCTCATTGATATAATAGCTAAGGCTGTTTTTACATTCGTTACTTTCAACTTTCTTGAGTTAAAAACAAATCTCCTCATCTCCTCTCCTCTTTCCTTACCTTTCTTCCCTTTGTATCTCTCTCCTTGGTTTGCTTTTGCCTTAGAATTACTATTTTTCTTGTTTTCAACTTGTTTTATTTAGTTTTGTCATTGATAGATGATACTAGGTGTGGGTTTTATTGTTTTGTTTTGGTGCATGCTAGGCAAGTGCTGTACCACAGGCCCCACCCCCAGCTCTCTTTTCCATATCTTTGTGACTGTCTATGTGTATAAACCCCTAGCTTTCTACTCAGTTTCAAAAGTCAAGTCTGCTGTCAACCATCAACTCCATGTTTACTTTAAAGCTCCTTACCATCATCTCTGTCTCACTCCAATCTGTTTCACAGAGTCCGGAGAGAATGTGCGGCAGTGCTGTAGGGAAGCTAAAGTATCTTTCTCTAATTGAGCAGGTGTCTGTGGTCTATGATTATTTATTTCACCCTGTCCATTGGCACCATTGTGTGGGGGCAGGTAAAGGTAGGATGTTCATGAGAAAGACATACAGGAGTTTGTCTCTTTGCTGTCTTCAGCCACTCTCAAGCCCCTGTTTCTGGGGCTCTCTTGCAAAGCTTTTGCTGAGGGTTACCTAGACCAACATCTATCTTCTTGTTCAGACTCCAACAAGATGGCTTCAGTTCAGCTCCCTTCCTCAGTTGGAACTTGGCTCACCTCAAAGCCATGTGCCTCTCCCACAGGAGATAATGGCAATGAGGGTAGAAATGCTCCAGATGGTCCCTCTCAGGCCTGCCATGGCTCTCCATTCCCCTTTGACTTTTAGTTCTGCCCAAGTAGCCATGAAGGACAGGTCAATCAGTTAGCTGGAAAATACTCATTCAAGAAAACAGGAAAAAATGAAGTGCCATGGTCTCATAGACATCCTAGGTTTCCTCAGTGGTTTTCTTGAAGGAAAGGCCTGAGGAAACACTCCAGAGAACACTGAAAACAAGGCAGGTTCCTTCTCAGCTGTATGGAAGGGAGACTACAGGCTTCCTTCTTTTCAGTCAGTTCCCTCTCTTCCTGTTCTGTCTTTCTTCTTATATGAAGCTGGTAAGGAAGGCCATTGAGATGATGACTGAGGATAGCAAGGCCAAACTGGTTTTCTCATAATGATCCCAGGAGGATATG
Source organism: Sigmodon hispidus (assembly GCA_004025045.1). NCBI lineage: Eukaryota > Metazoa > Chordata > Mammalia > Rodentia > Cricetidae > Sigmodon > Sigmodon hispidus. The sequence continues at coordinate 25,697 of PVIH01000314.1, forward strand.
TATATCCAGTAAGGTTTGCGCCTTCACCTTCTGAACATTAGGAAGAAACTAGCTGCACACCCCATCTCAGAATTTTCTCTGCAACTTTGTCTATGAAAGAACAGTACACAAAGCTGGAGAGATTGTGTCCACCACTGAAGCATGATGAAATGAGTTTGATTCCTACTACTCACATAATAAGTCAGGTGCACACTTGCAATACTGGGGCTGGAGGAGGAGGGTAATAGACAGGATGATCTCAAGTCTCCTTCAGCTTTCCTCACCTAGCTGAATTGGTTAGCTTTAAAGTCAATGAGACACTTGTCCTAAGAAACAAGATGGATGGCTCTTGAGGTTCTCATTGGCACACACACACACACACACACACAGAGAGAGAGAGAGAGAGAGAGTCCTTCCATTAGTGTTTAAACACATTTTAAAAAGGAAAGTCTAATGCATGTCTGAGGCCTCCCCATCTCCACCTTGCTCTCACTGCAAAGATACCCAGTTTGAGGAAGAGAAATTGACTTAAGAGATTCTGCCAAATAATGAACTCAGCAAGCTTTCATCTCAACAAGTCCTGTGTGGCATCTCATCCAGTGAAGGCATCCTCAGAAGCACAGATGTTAGAATCGAGCATTCATCTTTATCTGTGGTTATGAAATAGAGACATTGGCCAAAAATAATCTACTAAAAACTGAAGTTGGAATTTAACATAGGAGGGTAATAAACTTTCTTTATTAGGACCAAATTGGTTTTTCAACATTTAAAATGAATTCAGTAATGAGGTAGCTTGATCAAGCACCTGGGTCCCCAACCCCAGCTCTGGTTTTGCCCAAACTCCCCCCCTTTCTATCTCTTGTTCTGATTTTCTTCTGGCCATTGTCTCAAGACTTTCACTCAAGAATGGGTTGGTGGTATGTGTATATCATCCTTTCCCTCTGAGCCACAGGTTGGTCATAATTACACCTTGGTCAGAGTACACGTGATGGAGGGTAAAGGGAAGTGCTCCTGCTTTCCAAGTCGGCCATGCTTTCTTCTGGAAAAAGGAGTTTGCAGTAGAAGCTTGTGGGTGACCCTATGGCCCGGTCTACTCAGAACTTTCCCAGCAAGGCACTGTTTTGCATCCCCATGTTTGCATCTCAGAGAAATCAACTCTGCAAGTCCCATAAATGCCAGTCTGGATTATTTGCACCTTCCTGTTGCCTTCTTGAACAATTTCTTAACATGGAATGAATGTTCACATTTTCCATTCTTACCACTTTCTGGCCTCAAAGTACTTCAAATCTTATCCCAGCTTGTGATAGCAGAAAGGATTTAATAGCTGGAGTATTAGCACAGCGAAGTTAAACCTCTCAGTCAGCCTACAGCTTGCTCTTTGCCACCATAAGCAAATGTCACCAGAGTAATGGACCTCCTGCTTCTCTGAGGTCAGCATCTACAGCTGGGCACAGGAAGTGTAGATGCACTCTGTCACACAGTAGTATTGTGACACGAAACATGTCTCCAGACTCTATCATGTAACCCCTAGAGAGGGGTGTAGCAGATTGTGTCCTATCCCTACCCAGTGGAAAACTATTGAGATGAGGAGATTGTAGGTTTTATGAGAAAAAAATTCAGTCTTCATTGGTATCAAATCTAAACCTTGAACTGAACAAATAGCCCAGTCAGTAAAAGAGCTTGCCATATAAACCTGATGACCGAAGTTCAATTCCAAGAACTCTATTGATGTACATGCTTTCAGTCTCAGCCCTATAGTGGGGAAACAGCAGCTGCTAGCAAGGCAGCAGCCCTAGTCTACTTGGTAAACTCCCTACCAGTGAGAAACCCTGTCTCAAAATGACTAAATAAACAAACAAATACAAAAAAGCTGGAGGAATGACACCTGAGGTTGCCCTTGGCCTCTGTACACATGTGTATGCACACACATATACATATACACACATGCAAATTAAATAGTTTTTATGAAAGGGGGCAGAAATATTGATTAGCAAAACATGATGTGCTCTTATGAACTGTGACAACTTCTGGCATCATTTGTGTTGAAGCTGCCTCTAAACTCCTGTAGGCCTATTATAATTAGGACTTAAAAGTTACCCTGCAATGACTCACTCGGAGTGTCTTTCAGAGGGTGGTAGTTCCAATCCATGTGTTTTTCCAGTGTTGGCCAGTATAAAATGCCAATGTCTATCAACTTTGAGATTAATTATTAATGATATGGAAGCTTATTAATTTTTTAGAATTTGTTCTCTCTGGGTGCATGTCTGACTCCCTATAGAGAGCAAAAGAGTCTATGCAGCTGCTCTATATCAAAGCCATCAACTGTCAACCAGGGTGTTATCTTGTTCTGTGCAGGCTGGCTGCATATGTTGACTCTAAATTTTTTAATATGGCATTTTCAAACTCAGCTGTACATGTCAGGCCATGGAGACTGAATCTGTTAGACACAGGCTAGAATTAGTAAGGACCCTGTGGCATCATGATTTGATATCTGTATGGTAGAATTTCCCAGTAAGAAACTACAGAAGAATACATTCTGGAGTGCCAGATCTGCAAAGTGCCAGGAGGACTCAAAAAGGGGGAAAACACCATCAACAAAAAGAAAGATTTCTGTGTGCTCCTTTCAACTTATGAAAGAACTTGCATATTTATTTAAATACCTCAGTTCCTTCGATCACTCTTGTATTTTAGCAGATAAAATCAATATATCATCCTTGATCGATATACTTGATAATAATGAACACAGGGGATGGCTCACTGAGTGAAGTGATTGGTGGATAATCATGAAGACCTGAGTCTGGATCACACCCGTGTCCATGCCTGCATTCCTAGTCATGGAAAGTAGAGACAAGAGAATCCCTGAGCCTTGCTAGTCGGCTAATCTTTTCCAGTTAGTGAATTCCAGGTTCAGTGAGAGACCCTGTCTCAAAATGTAAAATGGAACTGTGTGTTGGTGGTGCACACCTCTAATCCCAGTGTTCGGGAGGCAGAGGCAGACAGATCTCTGTGAGACAAAGACCAATCAGTCTACAGAGTGAGTTCCAGGACAGCCAGGACTACACACACACACATGCATTCACATAAGAACACATACATACATACACACAAACACTCACACAAGAGACAGACAAACAGAGGCAATAAGAAAGGGAGAAACACAGAAGGTAATTTTTCAATTAAATAAAAGCACATGAACCAATTTAAAGTAGCGAGAGCTTCTTGATGTCCTGAGGGCACCCAGCAAATGCAGACTAAGCCTCTGGTGTATCTCTGGCATGTGCTGAGCTGCATACATGAAAATCATTTGGCCACCTGAAAAACTGCTCATCATCTTTAGCCATCAGAGAAATGCAAATCAAAACAACTTTGAGATACCACCTAACACCTGTTAGATTGGCTAAGATAAAAGACACAGAGGACAGCCTATGCTTGAGAGGATTCGAAGCAAGGGGGACACTCCTCCATTGTTGGTTGGAGTGTAAGCTTGTTCAGCCACTTTGGAATGCAGTATAGTGGTTTCCCTGAAAATTGAGAATCAATCTCCCCAAGGACCCAGCAATACCACTTCTGGGTGTATACCACAAAGATGCATAGTCACACTCCAAAGGCATTAGCTCAACTATGTTCATAGCAAAGTTATTTGTCATAGCAAGAACCTGGAAACAACCTAGATGTCCCTCAACTGAAGAATGGATTAACAAACTGTGGTACATCTACACAATGGAGAACTACTCAACAGTAAGAAAAAATGATATCCTAAAATTTGCAGGCAAATGGATGGATTTGGAGAATATCCTCCTGAGCAAGGTATCACAATCTCAGAAAGATAAGCAGGGGATGTACTCACTCATTAGTGGACTCTAAACAAACAAACAAACAAACAAGAAAAAAGCAAAGCATGCCCAAGCTTCAAACCACAACCACTGAACAGCTTGGAATGTGGAAAATCTTGGACTGACACCTTGGATCCCACTCCCCCTAGAGGAACACCTGACTCACTCTTGAGGGAGGGGGGACAAAACTGGATCTGCCAGAAGTGGAGACTGAACTAAGCAATATTGGGTCAGTGGGACCATGGGACTGCCTGCTACCTGCCCAGGGAGGGGATGAGGAGTTGTAGAGAAGAAAGAATGACCTGATGTGGTGGGAGGGGGAAGGGACCTTGAATAAGGATATGCAAGGATAGAAAGTGTGACTTCTTTATTCATAATAATAATAATAAAGAAAATCATTTGGGCTTGGGCTTTGCTTCATGCTAAAGTCCTTTGGCAATAACATTTTCTCCCCACTTTTCTAATTTAACATACAACAAGGACCTTCCTGCAAGACATCATTCTGAAAAATCAACCCTATTGCATGGAAGGCCAGGGCATTGACTGGCATACATATTTGGAATAGCTTTTAAGACATAGTAAATTTTCTTTCATTGTGCAGGTTAAATTCTAGTGATAATTAGTAGGGCCTATGGACATTTGTTTGTTCATTTCCAAAGGTTATAGTACGTTAGGGGAGAGGAAGAATTCGTCACAATTACTGCAAAGCCTTGTCTCCAAAAGAGTTGTAAAAAGCATTCTCCTAGCTAAGAAAATTCAACTTGGGGCAATTTAGAGATGTGAAGAATTGACAAATGAGCTGTCTAATCCTAAAACTGGTTTCATATAGATGTAGTCTGGGGTATGCATTACAAATGAAATTTCAAGGAATGAGAAGCTGTCTGCTGTAATGGTGGTCAATCACTCAAGTGTTTCTCAGCCTAGACACTTACAGATCCATTAGGAAGAAATAAGATTGCAAGACCCTAGGGCCATCTTGATTTGAACTTCTACAGCACAAGGTGTGTGCAGTTCAGTGGGTATTTGAATTTGCACTGGTTCAGCTGCCGCTTGTCACAGGTCTCTCACTGTCTTAGGTTTCCCTTGTCTAAGCCTCGGTCCTACTTGCCTTTCGTGATGCAAGTTTACTTGGATTAGACTGTGTTTACCTGAATTGAGTTGACATAAAATAGTTTGCACAGGCCAGGTAAAGCAGAGGGTCTGGAAATTCTCATATCCTCAAGACAAAGTCAGTCTATCTTAAGACACTTGAACTAGTGACTACTTTAACAACAAATGCTTTTCTTGAGACAGAGACCTTACTGTTTATAAAAGAATTCACATATTTTTACATTGTCCAAGCTTCTTTTTTAGTAAGGTCAAGTTCACATGATGGTTCTATATCAAAACAGTTATAGATTCTCTTTGTCCTTGTTTTCCTGAACCTAGATGCCATGTGCTAACACAATCAAGGTATAGGAAGGGGTACTCCCCCACCCTGATCCTTGAGTGATTGTGCTGGAGGATGCTCTGTAAGCAGAAGTGGACAGATAAAGGAAGCAGGAAATGAGCCTCTTTGTTAAGCCACCAAGAGTTCAGGTTGAAATCCCAGAGGAATTATCTACCCACTGCTCCTTAGCTCATTTTACCCTGAACCTCTCTCTCCCTGTTTATTTATGCTGTCAGTACAGCCAGACCTGATTACTGTTGCTTATGATGGACATGGGATTATTGACCTCAGCTTCATTAAAAATACAAAATCTTCCAACTTGTTGAATGTGGTAAGAGTTAGTTGAATGTTGATTTATTCTCACAAACAAGAACTGTCACCTGCATCAGAATAGATGTGCTCCTTGCAATTTGATGTCACACTACACTGTAATGAGCACATATTTAACATGCTGGTAATCATTTGGAAGTTTTTAGTCTTTCCTCTCTTCTACAATCTAGAAGAGAGTTTAGAATCTTGCTCTTTCATATTACCCCTTTTTCTTTTGCCCAGATACATTTTTAAAAGTGTATGTTCATGTTTATATGTCAAAATACATGTGTATACATATGTGAGTGTGGAGGCCAGAGGGAAACCTTCTTCAGAAACACTGTCTGTCTATGTCCTTTGAGATGACACCTCTCATAGCATGGAGCTCACCAATTAATTATTCTAGCCTGGCTGAGCAGCAAGTTCCGGGGATCCTCCTGTCTCTGCCTTCCAGCTTTGGGGTTACAAGCATGTGCTATCATATTCGGCTGTTTTAAATGTGAACTCTGAATGCTTTTGAAGACAAGCACTTTATCAATGGAGCCACATACCCCACCCCTTCCCAGGTATTTTTAAAAGAATCCATAAAAAGTATATCTGCTCTACCTAGGTGTGAATTTGTTAGCAAGAAGTGATTGATATTGAAACTAGCTAGCTTTACCCCAAGTGAAATCCACATTTATGTTACATATTTGACTTGGAACCACAGTGATGCTACAGTAGATAGACTCAGAGAAGCCAAGGTTGGGATAATGGCATGAATGGGTAGATTTCTTTATAGGTATTTTTATGATGGCCATAACTTTTAGCAAATATGTGATTATAGAATTAGTTTTTTTTTTAATAGACTAATAGACTATAGTTCCTAGCAGGTATTCATGTAATGATCAGCCTGAATGGACTTGAAACCTGTTTTGTATTTGTGCTCTACCACTCAAAGGAAACAGCCAGGCATGTGTCAGTCAGTTCTCACATAGCAGATACCACCTCACTCTAGTTTTAAAGGGCATGGTCAAGTCTATGATTTATAGACTTAGATGTTTGCTACTACTTGTGACCTTTCACACACAGAGATATGCACTAACCTTGTGTACATATATATATATATATATATTTGATAAAGTTATAATTGCAGAAACTGAGAGGCTCCACTTCATTCTGACAGTATGAGTAGCTGGTGCTGCCATATCGATATCTCAGACAGCTGTTCAAACAAGAGGCAGATCTAGCAAATACAAAACATTTCATTGCAGTATTTTAGGGATCATCGCATTTTCCTAGACTTGCAATTGAACACAGTAGTCATTTATAAATTGTTTTTATATCAAAACTTGATGCCACTGGAAATACCACATTACTCAATCCAGAAAGGGGTATTTTTGTTTCCTGTAATATTCTTAAGGAAACTCTTCAGAAAATTATGGCCATTGTTTTTAACAGAAATTCTGAATTTAGTGACTGCTCTGTTTGTGCCAGAAACTGTGGCATGGTGGTTTGAGCCTCAGCACCATAAATATTAACTCTTTAATTGAAGGTTGTGGAACTCACTCCCAACTGATCCATTTACAATATAGCCTCCACACCTAAGATTCAGAAATTTTGTGGGAAAAAGGATGGATAGAGTGAAGAGCCAGAGAAGCTAAGCATTTGCTCTATGATTGTGTCCTCTAGCAATATCAGAGGCTCCATCTGTAATGTCTCATCCATGACTGCCTAAATATGACCCTAATTAGAATGACCCATAGGCATGTAAGCACACGTGTGGAAAAGGGCCCCAACCCTAGACAAAGAACTATAGGCAAGTGAAGAACACTGAGGGGAAGAAATTGTCTCCCCAAGGAAGAGCACAGCAACTGGTTATCCACTGCCAATGACCTTCCCTGAAAACATACATACAAGACAGAGTAGACAGGCCGAGCAGGCTCTGCTTATATAATTGTGAGTGTGTGTGTGTGTGTGTGTGTGTGTGTGTGCATGTGTGTGTGTGTAACTATTAAAGAATTTAATTGAACTTGAAGAAGGGCAAAGGGAAAAGTAAATGGGAGGAATGGAAGAGGATCATGATGTAATTATATTATAATCTCAAAAATAAAATATTTGGAAAATAAATGGAAAAATTAATTACTGGGCTGGGGTGTAAAACAATGATATCAGATGTACTTAGCACATGTGAGTTCCTAGCACATACATACATACAGAGAGAAAGAGAGAGCATAATAAAAATGAAAACAATAATTTGCATTTATACAATATCTTTTACCAGGCATCAAGGCACACAGCTGTAATTCCTGCACTCAGGAGGCAGAGGCTGGTAGATCTCTGTGAGTTTGAGGCCAGCCTGTTCTACCTAGCATGTTCCAGCCAGTCATGGCTATGTAGTGAGACCCTGTCTCAAAAACAAGTTTTTTTTTCCTTGAAAAAAATTTGTTTCTTTAAAAATAAGAAAATAAATATAGATTTCCTGTTTACTCACCTCTCAGCATAGCCTAACAAAGCAAGTGTTTGCAGGATGTGCTTTGGGAGGTGGGGGGGGCAGTCTAGAGTGAGAGTTATTTTTGAGACAGGGTCTCCTTGGTCTCCTTGACTTGGATCTTAGTTACTGGGTATCCCAGGCTGGCCTCAGACTTGCAGTGATTCCTCACCTAGAATCTCAAGTTTAGGATTACATCCATGAACCACTATGTCTGGCTTTGGTTATGTTATGATAGTAATGGGAGTGATAATATTCCCAACCTGCTGATTTGAAAATAGATGCATACCTCAACTGTCTACATAAGCTAAGTCAGAATCCTCTTCCCCACTGCCCATCAGTACACAAATTTCATTCTCCAAGAGTATATGTGCTTAGATCATCAATATTCCAAATTTAATTTAAGGAATGCTTTGAGATATCAGACACCACATTCAGTCTCACAGCTTATTAACTCATGACCCAAACCCTAACATTATTCTCCCATAACTTTAACTGCAAAAATATCTACTGCTGTCTACCACACATTTTCCAGTCACTGGTGATCCTCACAGTGAACAGGACAGACATTGTCTTTCCTTTGAGGCACTTAAAGCCTTACAGAAAACACAAGAAGCAAACGTGTAAAGGTGATGATTAAGGATAGCTGTGATGCCAGGGAGCCCAGAGAACATGACCTTGGCCAGGACCAGCAGCGCTCGAAGGGGCAGCACTGAGGTGGTGGTATGAGTGGACCATCTAGTGTTAGCTATCAAAGATGAGAGCTGATACAGTCTCAGCAGCCAGGGATCGAGAAAGAACATGGTGTGCTTGAAAACCTAGAAGTACAGAGCGACTTGAGTCTGGCGAGCAGAACAGAGGGTGTGGACATTGTGCCAGAGCCAGATGGTGCCAGCTCCTGCAGCTTTGATAAGTACCTCACTCTAGTGCCACAGAGAATGGAAAGTTACTGGAGAATGCGGGGCCAGGGCAAGTGTGTGCCACAGGAGGAGATGACTGCTATACAGAGGGTATCTGCTTTTGGCTCCATCACCAGGAGCTGTGCCAGGCAGATTTATTCACCCAATACCGAGAACTACTGCATCAGAGAGAAGTAAGAGAGTAGATGTGGTAGTGTTGTGGACCAAGGTTGAGAGCCTACAAGGCTACATTTCCCAGAGAGGTGTAAGAGAGGCTGCGGAGATCAAGGACAGGCCACACCTCATTCCCTATGTCCTCTCTTTACCAAGTGTCTGACTTCTCTCTGTGACCAGGCACGGAAGGCTGCAAACCAAGCAGATGGGCCTTGACAACTCTTCTTTATGCATTATCAGGATAATCAAATAACAGAACAGAAAATATCTACTGGCTCCAGCTGTGAAAATTACTGGGTTCTGTTAAGGCAAGCAAGAGGGGAAGAAGGGGAGGGAGGAGAGAGAGAAAGAAAAGTCAAAGGGGGAGGGGAGGGGAGGGGACAGAGGAAGATGAAGGAAGGAAGGGTGGATGGCATCTTCCATACTGAATTAAAACCAGTCCTGGCCTCAGTAACACTGCATTGCAGACCTAACTTCATGTTTCTCATCATGTCCAGGGCATTATCCTGGGTGCTTGTGGAGTACCATTGTCCTTTACTCTTATAACAAGCCTGAGATGTTGCCATGGGTAACTTTAGGACTCCTACTCTTAAAAAAATGAATCTAAACAAGCAGCTCAGCTACAGAGCTGGTTGTGCTACAGTAAGGCTTTTAGGGAAGATGTGTTATGTTTTTAGTTCTTCTCCAAAAATCCCTCCAACTGCTCTGATAAGAGTGGGAAACCCAGGACACCAGCATGTCATGCTCTGGGTCATGGGCTGACTATTGGTGCTTCTAAAAATGTGACATGATCATAGTCAAGGAGGGCTTCTTGAAGACAGATGACGTGTAAAGCTCCTAATAAGACAACTTGAAAGATAAGAGAATCGGCTCCAAGATCCTGGGTGAATGAGGTTCTTTGAGTGGACAGCTGGCAATAAAACTGGCAAGTGGCCCAACACAACTCTGTTAGAACCCTGCTCGCTCAAAGAATCCCATTTGCAGTTCTTACATCTATTTACCAGTTTGTTGGAAGCCACAAAGACCATGACTCAAAGGTAGGTTGTATTCTTAGTGGCTGGAAATAGTTCGGAGCTAAACTTTGCATTTTTCAACAAAAGAGAAATGTGTCTTTTTTAATAGAAACCTTAACCTCCTCAAGTCTTCTTCCCAGGGAGAAGTAGGAAGTGGTAAAGAGGCAGTAACCCCACCAAGGCCTGGATCTGTGATGGACACAGATGGCATCCCCCTCCCCCCTCCAACTTTGGGGTCTCCCAGGGCCACAGTTAACCAGCAGTATGCCTGGTACCTGAAACCAGGCAATCAGGTACCATCAGGCGCAGACATGGGACAGAGGCAAGGAAACAGCTCTGTGCCGTCTCTTACGGCTGGTATGAGAAATATTCATCCAAGTGCCACCTGTGACCCAACTAAGAGCCCTGGTGCTGGGCAGTTAAGCATCATTGTGGTGAGAGAGTATAAGGTGAAGAGGTGGAAATTAGGGAGGGGCAGAATGATTTGTGGGCTGGTGAGAGAGGTAGATCTGGAGAAATAAGGGTGGTGAGGAATAAGCTAATGTGAATAGCCAGATGGCCATCCAAGTCCAGAGAAATGTCTGGGCATGGACTCTGACCAAGCACCAGATCTTGACCTGGGGCCCTCAAACAGCAAAATGGGCCTGCTTTGATGTCTATGGTCCCTGTCATCAGTGAGGGCTGTGGATGGGCTTGTGATGGGGCCATATTGGTGTCCAAGGGTTGTGCAGGGAACATACCACCTGAGACCACAGTGACAACCAGGGACACTGCTGAGGACCATGACTGGGTCCATGGTCCTGCCATAGCTGGGGTCTATGTTAATGTCCATGGCCCATGTTGCCACCAAAGGCCACAGAGATGTCTTGGATCTGGGTCACAACCTGCGGCTATGAGGGAGGGCTATGCTTGGCTGAGTGGTTTGTGCTGTTATCTGGGGTCATGATGTCCTCTGGGCCATGTTTAAGTCCTTGGCCCTATAACTGCCAGGGTCTAAGTTAATATCCAGGGCTCGTGTTGTCACTGAGGGCCGTACAGAAGATCAAGGTCTGGTCAGTCACCTCAGGGCATATCGATGTATAAAAACCATGACACACTTGGTGCCATGATAATTAATCTAGGTGACCAGTGCTGCCAACTGGAACTATGGAGAATTCCAGGCACATGTCTGTACCTAGGGGCATGTCTGGGTCTGTGGCCCTACAGAGACCAGAATCCTGGTTGGTATCCATGATTCTAGTTGCTACCAAGAGCTCTGCAGATGTTCCTGGGTCTGACAAACCAGTGGAGACCATGTTGATACCCAGGGACTATGCTGTTGCCAGCCCATGCTGGTTTGAGGAGCCTGTGCTACCACCAGGGTCATGGTGGTATCCAGGCCCAAGCGGCTGCTGAGGGCCATATCTGGGTCCATGATCCTGTTGTAGCTGGGGTATGTGGTAATGTCCACAGCCAGTGTTATTCCAGGGATCATTGGAACCATGCTGTGCTGAGCCAGCCCCACCATTCAGTGGCCCTGGTACAGTTGGTCCTGTCCCTGGTTAGACAGTACTGCAGGCAAGCTGGCCCAACCACTCAAGGGAGAGTTCAGCACACACACACACACACACACACACACACCCCGACCCTGTCACTTGGGAAAGACAACCCCCCCCACCATAGGTGTGTACCTCACCTGGAAAGCACACTAGAGCTGACCTTGTGGTCTTGGACACAGTAAGCCATCAGTGGGGGCAGGAGAGTTGACTCACCTCCCTTCTTCTGCCATGTGGTGACATGGATAAGGAAAGATGTCCTCTCCCCCCTCACCCATTACCACCTGTGGTAGGTAAGAGAGCTGGCCCTAGGGTCTCAAGAGTAGGAAAGCTAGCCCCAACCATCACCAGCTGTGGTACACGAGAAAGCAGCCTCTGCCTCCTATCTGGGTGGCATGCTAGAGCTGATCCTGTTGTCAAGACAGAAGTGAGTCAGTCCTGAGTGGATGAGAGCAGAGGAATTGACCCAGCCTCCACCCTGCAGATGCCCCCAAAAGCAATCAGAAGAGAAGGTCCTGTACCTGGCCTGGGCAAAGCAGTAGAGCTGTCCCTGGCAATGAGTGAAGGGGACCCGTCCCTAAGGACCCAAGAACAGGAGAACTGACCCTGCTCTTTGCTGTAGGCTGCATTAGGTGAGCTAACTGAGACAATCCTGGAGAGCACATCTGAGTAGTGAAGATGAGGAAAAGCTTGTGGGCTGACCTACCCAGCTACCACCCAGGCCCAGAACCGGGGCTACAGTTGGCTCACCCAAGAATCCACTGAATCTAGGACCTGTTGGAGCAGGTGAAGGGGAGGGACCTGTAGATCCAAAACAGCATGATCTCCATGACACAGGACAGGATATCCGAGAGGAGCGCTGGGAAGGGTCCATTATTGGTTGTGTGAAAAAACCAGAGGCTTCAAACCTTGTTTTATTTAGTTTTTGGCTTTTCTTCGAAATTTGGTATGGTTTTGAGGGAGGTTCCTAGGGTAGAGAGAGGATGCGGGGAGTCAGGGAGATAAGTGAGATTGAAATGCAAAATGTAAAATTCACAAAGAATTTTAAAAAGTAAAAAATAAAAATAAATTTTAAATTAAAAAAAAGTGGTATTTTTCTGATGACTAAAGATGTTGAGCAGTTTTTCAAGTGCCTTTCAGCCATTTGTAATTCTTCTGCTGAGAATTCCCTTTTTAGATCTGAACCCCATTTCTTGATTGGGTTATTCAAGGTTTTGGGCTCTAGTTTCTTGAGTTCTTTATATACCTTAGAGATCAGTCCTCTATCACTTGTAGGGTTGGTGAAAACACTTTCCCATTCTGTAGGCTATCATTTTGTCCTATTGACAGTGTCTTTGGCTTTACAGAAGCTTCTCAGTTTCAGGAGATCCCATTTATTGATTGTTGTTCTTAGTGTCTGTGCTACTGGTGTTATATTTATGAAGTTATCACCTGTGCCAATGTGTTTTAGGGTATTTCCCACTTTCTTTTCTAACAAGTTCAGTGTAGCTGGGTTTATGTTGAGGTCTTTGATCCATTTGGATTTGAGTTTTGCGCAGGGTGATAGCCTTGGATCTATTTGCATTTCTACACACTACCATCCAGCTATGCCAACACCATTTGTTAAATATACTATCTTTTTTCCATTGAATATTTTGGGCCTTTTTGTCAAAAATCAGGTGTTCATAGGTGTGTGGGTTAATATCAGGGTCTTCAATTCAATTCCATTGATCCACAAGTCTGTTTTTATGCCAGTACCAGGTTGTTTTTAATACTGTAGCTCCATATTATAGCTTGAAGTAGGGGATGGTGATGCCTCCTGAGGTTCTTTTGCTAAGCAAAATTGTTTTGGCAATCCTGGTTTTCCTGTTATTCCAAATGAAATTGAGTATTGTTCTTTCAAGGTTTGTAATATATTGCGTTGAGATTTTGATTGGAATTGCATTGAATCTGTATATTGCTTTTGGTAAGATTGCCATTTTTACTATGTTGATCCTACATATCCAGGAACATGGGAGATCTTTTCATTTTCTGATATCGTCTTCAATTTCTTTCTTCAGTGATATAAAGTTTTTGTCAAGCAGATCTGTTACTTCTTTGCTTATGGTTACACCAAGGTATTTAATGCAATTTGCAGCTATTATAAAGGGTAATATTTCCCTTATTTCTTTTTCAGCCCTTTTATCTTTAGTGTATAGGAGGGCTACTGATTTTTTTGAGTTAATCTTGTATCCTGCTACATTGCTGAAGATGTTTATCAGAGAAATGCAAATCAAAAACCTTTGAGATGCCACCTTATACTTGTCAGAATGGCTAAGATCAAAAACACAGATGACAGCCTACGCTGGAGAGGATGTGGAACAAAGGGAACACTCCATTGTTGAAGGAAGTACAAACTTGTTCAACCATTCTAGAATGCAATATGGCAGGTTCTCAATAAACTGGCAATCAATCTCCCCAAGGATCCAACAATACCACTATTGGGCATATACCCTAAAGATGCACATTTGCACCCTAAAAGCATTAGCTCAACTATGTTCATAGCAGCATTATTCATAATAGCAAGAACCTGGAAACAACCTAGATGTCCCTCAACTGAAGAATGGATTAACAAACTGTGGTACATCTACACCATGGAGTACTACTCAGCAGTAAGAAAAAAAAAAAAATGATTCCTGAGCGAGGTATCACAAACCCAGAAAGATAAGCAGGGGATGTACTCAATCATTAGTGGACTAAAAAAAAACAAAAAAAAAAGTAAAGAACACTCAAGCTGCAAACCACAACCACTGAACAGCTTAAGATCTGAAAGAACTTAAGAGAGACATCCAGGGAGTCCCCTAGGAAGAGAAAATAGAGAAGATCTCCTTAGCTAATTGGGAGCATAAGGGGTTGCAACCAAGAAGAGGTGGAAACAAATCATGAGAGAAGGAAATGATTATGTGCAATAAATAACAAGGAGGGAGAGAAAAAAAAAGAGATGGAGGTCTTAATAGAGGAAGCAAATATGGGGTTGGAAAAAGACCAGGTACTAGGGAAACCTCCAAGAACTCACAGGATGTCCCTGTTTAGGCCTCCAATCAATAGTGAAGGTGTTGCCTAAACAGAACTTCCCCCATAATCAAATGAATAGCCACTCTAAGTGCCATCACAGAACTTACATCCAACAATGAATAGAGGTAGAAGCAGTGATACACAGCTGAGCACTGGGATGAGTCCCTGGTCCAGCTGATAGCAGGGGAGGAGACTTTATATGAGCAAGTCATAGGGACTATGAGAAAAATTCTCACAGTGATGGCTGACTGGAGCTCTGAGGAGCTCAATGAATCAAGAACAGCCATCTGGGAACCATCTGGAAAAGGAACTAAGCCCTGCAAGGATAGATAACTGTCTATTGACATGGGCAGTATGTGGAGCCTCAAGGGGAGGGTTCAGACTGTGTTTCTGTGCATGGACTGGCACCTTGGAGCCCATTCCCTCCAGAAGAACACCTAACCCAGTCTTGATATTAGGATGAGAAAATCAGACCTACCTGGAGTGGATGCTGAGCTGATCCACCTTGGGACCTCTTGTCCTTTCTGGGGAGGGAGGCTGAAGACTAACTGGGAGGGGTCGGAAGGGGGAAGGGAGTTGGAACAAGGGGATACATGGATAAAAAATGAGACTTTATTCTATAAAAATAAAAATTTTAAAGAAGATAAAAAATAAAGAAGTGATGTGATCTTAACTGTCCTGCCTGGAGGTATCTTCTTGGGTAAATCTTATGAAACTGAAGCATAGTCGAATATTCAGGAGATATCCAGCTCCATAACACTAACAGTGGAGGTCTGGAGAGATGGCTCAGTGCTTAAGAGCACTGGTTGCTCTTCCAGAGGACCGGGATTCAATTTCCAGCCCCCTACGGCATCTCACAACTGTCTGTAACTCCTGTTCCAGGGGATCTGACACCCTCACACAGACATTTATGCAGGCAAAACATTGATCTACATAAAATACAAATAAATAAATAACTTTAAAAAGAGATAGAGAACAACAGTGGAATAAATATAGTTCTTTGCACATACTTGACTGAAAGTCAAGATTCTCTTCCAATGACAACAGTTGAGAAATATGCACCTGGAGTGGGCAGCTCTCCTGTGTGGAAGTGGGCGGCCACACTGTGTGGAGGGGCAGCCACATTGTGTGGAGGGGGCAGCCACACTGTGAGGAGGGGGCAGCCGCACTGTGTGGAGGGGCAGTCACACTGTGTGGAGGGGCAGCCACACTGTGTGGAGGGGCAGCCACACTGTGTGGAGGGGGCAGCCGCACTGTGTGGAGGGGCAGCTACACTGTGTGGAGGGGCAGTCACACTGTGTGGAGGGGCAGCTCTCCTGTGTGGAAGTGGGCGGCCACACTGTGTGGAGGGGCAGCCACATTGTGTGGAGGGGGCAGCCACACTGTGAGGAGGGGGCAGCCGCACTGTGTGGAGGGGCAGTCACACTGTGTGGAGGGGCAGCCACACTGTGTGGAGGAGCAGCCACACTGTGTGGAGGGGCAGCCGCACTGTGTGAAGGGGCAGCTACACTGTGTGGAGGGGCAGCCACACTGTGTGGAGGGGCAGCCACACTGTGTGGAGGGGCAGCTACACTGTGTGGAGGGGCAGCCACACTGTGTGGAGGGGCAGCCGCACTGTGTGGATGGGCAGCCACAGTGTGTGGAAGTAGCTATCTCTACCATGGGAGTCCTGCTTCTTAGACCTTGTTACTTTGGAGCTGCAGACACAGAAGCTCAGAGAGGTCAAGTGTCCTTGCCCTGGTCAGACAGAGCTGCAGTGTGCTGGGAAGGCAGCAGGAAGTATTCCACCTCGGGTTTCTGCCTTGGCATCTGTGCTGTTCTTTCTAAGGGTAGGTCCCAGTGTTCTCTGGAACTATAGGTAAAGCATCTAAAGGTCTAAAAGGTAAAGTCCAGATCTACCACATTAAGTATTGTTAGAATGAAAATGTATATGTGCTTACGTGGGGGGGGGGAAGGGAGAGAGAGAGAGAGAGAGAGAGATACAGACAGAAACAGAAAGAGGGGGAATGAGACACTGAGACAAAAAGAGAGGTCAGCATGAGGATAATGCCCATGAACAAGTACTTGCCTCAGAAAAGATCATCAGATGCCCTGGAGCTGGAATTGTGGGTGCTGGGAACGAGTCTCATCCTCTGTAAGACCAGTAAGCACTCTTAAATACTGGAGGCATTTCTTCAGTGTATCAGGACACCTTGCCTGGGACCTTCCTCTGTGGCCTGAGGGGCCCCTGGAGGAATGGCCTTGAATATTTTCCCTGAAGGGGACATCTTTTGCTACAGCTTCTTTGGGCATGCCTGAAGTCCCTGCCATTCACCGGTGACAGTGATGAGAAGCAGTCCAGTGCTGACTCTTCCCAAATGCTCTTGCCAAGAGACAGCCTTCAGTCAAACAAGGAATGATATGATTCAAATGTGCAGGAAGTGTAATCAGAAAAGGCAGAGGAAGCCATGATTATATGAGTGACTGCTTTGTGAAAAACATCCATAGTTCTCTGCCTCAGAACAAAGTGAGACAACTTTAGCCTCATGAAAGGGAAATGACCCAGAGCTGAGACTGGAAAGTGGTTTAGTTATTTCATTCTATTTTTTGAGACAAGGTCACATGTGTCCTGTGTCTGGCCTCATATTCACTGTTACCAAGGATGACCTTGAATGTCTGAGCCTTCTGCCTATACAAGCATGCCCAGTTTATGTGCTGCTACGGGGTGGAAGCACGTCTTGGTACTTGCTAGGAAAGCATTCCACTAACTGGCCTGTGTCCCTAATCTCAGAACTGAAGTAGTGACCTCAGGCTGTGTGTGCGGTCCCTATTGAGCTGGGATAGCTTCACCAAGTGCAATGTTCTACACTCAGGATTTTGCTGAGAAGAGCTGACCTCCCCTCACTTTGGCATATTCTGTCTTTGCACAAACTGTCCACATGCTAGAAGTCTTCCTTGACAGGTTAACCATATTTGATCCTTTGACTTTGTAACAAACAGGTCGCTGATCTATCTCTCCAGGCTTGGATTTGTCTTTTAGCATTACACATCTCTCCATGACTACTACTTATTACACTGTAATTTTCTTCATATTCATGAGATCATTTGAGGCTCATCTGCTGTTAAGCTCAAGAGGTGAGGGGGGTGTGTGTTCTGCTCATTTGTGCACCCCTGCCTTTACTAGGCAGAAAATAGACTGGTGGCTTAGTCCTGGAGAGTGGAGAGAAGCACAGTCCTGCCAGCCACAGGTCTGAGTTAATGAACTGTGACCTAGATGATGCAGGTGTATCTTGCCCATAGCCACACATAAGAACCAAGGCAGTTGGTGGCAGAGCCATTTTCTGGAAACTTCCTGTTTGTCATGTCTTGCTGCTCAATGGCTGTATTCCAGAAAAGGCCATCCTTTGCAGAATCAAGATTGCACTTTGCTGGCCTAAAATGTAATCCTTTTTCTGATAATGTATTCCCTATGCCAGGCTATAAGGGGAGGATGCAGAGCCCTCATAAGCGGCCCAGTGCAGCAGCCTGCTTGTAGCTCAGTCTGCTCACTTGGTTCGCTTTCTACTTTACAGCATGGCTTCTGGGTTCCCAGGAACTAGTGTCTGAGAATGAGACTCCTTTCTTCTGTGCTTTTCATCCTCCTTCAGGGACAGGCTGCCCCCATGCCTGCTGCCTCCCTGGTGCTCTGCATGCTGGAAAGTTACAGTCGTGACCTAGCTCTGAACCCGGAGATGCTGGTGCCCTAGCTCCTGACTCGAGAACATAGTGAGGTTTGAACAGCAGCTGTACTATAGTGTTCACTGCCTCGATGTCCTCATTTCTTTCTGCTCATCTTCTGTCTGTCTCCTTTAATGCTGAGGCTAGAGAACGTGGTCAGCTACTGTTCCTGCTGTACTGCCCATGTTCGTATCCCGCAAGGTCTTCTTCAGTTGAATGACCTTGGGCAAGTTGTTTGGACCTCTCTGAATTTTAGTTTTTAATTTTTTCAACTTCCTTAACCTTAAAATGGGGATAAAGATGACAACAGCCACTTTGCGATAATCAGAGGTTAAATGAAATGCAAATGTAAGGAAACGAGCTCAGTGCTTTACTCTAAGTAACCAGGACTTGGCTCTGCAGTCTACATACACTCTTCCTTACAAAAATCCTTATCCTAGGTGCCTGTGGGATGGAAAATTACTCATTGAGTCTGAGCACTTAATCTCCAAGCTTGTGGATCTGAGGCCAAATACCCAGAGCCCCATACTCATTAGCTGGGCAGGGCTGCACAGGCCTACAGCCCTGGGTGGCAGCACTGGGAGGCAGAGACAAGTGGGTTCTGGCAGTGTCCAGGCCAGACAGCCTTTCTAAAGTGGCAGTGACCCTGACTATAGAAAATAGGGAGAAAGTGCATGAGGTAGGTAACTAGCATCCTTCTTTGTCCTCCAAAATCACATATGCAAACTCTCTCTCTCTAGCTCGCTCTCTCTCTCTCTTTCTAGCTCTCTCTCTCTCTCTCTCTCTCTCTCTCTCTCTCTCTCTCTCACACACACACACACACACACACACACACATTAAATCTCTTTTCAAAGATACAGTTGGATCTGGATAGTAAAATTGCTTCCCCCTCTCTCAACCTTCCTTAAAAATTCCATCCACAGACGTGAGAAAGCGAAGCACACTGATTGCCTAAAGCAAGTGTGTCTCTGGGCTATGCAAATGGTTGACACAGTTAGGTCCAGGGAGGCAGCAGAGCGTCAGGGTTTCTAGACTGTATGTGACATGTCTTGCTACTCAATGGCTGTGTTCCAGAGAGGGCCATCCTTGGCAGAAACAAGTAAAGACTGCACTTTGCTGGCCTAGAATGTAATCCTTGTTCTGATAACACATCCCTTATGCCAGGCTTTAAGGAAAGGATACAGAGCCCTCATAAGCAGCTGGGTGGTCCCCAGACAAATGGACAAATGGTCCCCAGAACAGAACTCTGAGAATTGCAAATACAGGCTCTTTGGAGAATCCTGAGGCAGAAGGGCATAGAGATTTTCTCAGACAAAGGGAGGTGAACAGAGAAGATGTTTGGCCTAAGGTCCACTTAAGGTAAGGTCAAAAGAGCTAACATTCTGTGGGTGCCCACTTTAAAAGAAAGTCTTTGCTCAGCTGTGAGAACTATAACTACATGGCAACGTTATAGCTTGGGACACACTAACCTCCTACCATGTTGGGAAAGACACTTTAGTCTCATGTCACAGCTAAGAACACCAAGGCTTAGAAAGGAACAGAGGTCTGTTAAATCCTTTTTAGTAACAGAACTAAAAAACCCAGTTTTGGACCCAAGCCAGTCTTGTTTCCTTTGTCTATTACAATGTGTTGTTTCTATCCTTCCAGTGACTGTGGGAGATGGAGAGATGTCTGTCTACTTTGCAGATGAGGAAACAAAGTCTGGGTGCCATGGTTGGTCACATGATGACGAAGTGGTAGAGATGGGGGAGTGTGACTACCATCTGGTAGATCTCTGGTCTGCGTCCAGATAGCTCCACATGACACCAGTTTGAGTTTACCTCCTAATGAGGTGCCAATCACAATGCAGAGAGAGTCACAAGGCCCAGGTAGCTTTCACTCATAGCTTAGGCACTCGGACATTGAAGCTCATCTTCATCAGTTTGGAAGCTGAGCCTAAAGAAATCATTGCTTTCACTTGAGGGACCAGTTAAGGCAGAAGCTCACTTGACCTCTCCTAGTAAGCAGATGATTTGTCTAATTAGGTAAAGAGCTTTCATGCTCATGTACATTTTGAACCCTAATGAGCTGTCAATATGAAAGGCTTGCCCTTGGCTCAGTTCTGCAGCAGATCTTTTCCTTCCTCAGTGGAAAAGACCAGCACAGTAAACAGAACCCTGTTTCCATGGCAACTCACACTCTCTGGCTTTTCCTTCTTAGTACTTGAAAAAGTAATTATTTGATTTCTCTTTATATTTCCAGATATCATGCAGTGGTTAAAGATGGCCTTCTCAGTCATGCCAGGCTATTTTGGGGAGCTTCATTTACATTTCTCTTTTTAATCTGCTCTTTAGGTCATTAGCTGTCTGGGCAGCAGGGTCCACCTTCTGATCACTGCCACAAATTAACATCCAGCAGAGAAAGGCCTTAGCCCCAGAGGAAGTGTGAAACACTGAGAGGCTAGAGAATCTGTCAGTGGTGGGAGTCTCTGGTCAGGATTTTACCCACAGATAGACTGAGAAACCACAATCATAACAAAGAGGCACAATGTCTCCTCTAGTGTCTTCTTGTCTGACCCTTGGCCGCCCCATGGTGCCTCTTGTCAGAAACACAGCCAGCAGAGAACACTCTAACAACAGCATGGGTGGCCTTGGCTACCATTTTCTGGGGATTGGCACCTGCCAAAGACTTTCTATCTGTTGTTAATTCACTCAGCAGCCTTAGAGAGCGTTAGCCTGAATACTCCAATGATGAGACCCAACAGACAGAAATGGTACATAACTTGCCCAAAATTACATGGCTACTAAGGGCAGAACCATGATCAATACATATCCAATTGCCAATCTAAAGCCACAGTCTCCCCAAAAGAATTCTGTCATTCATGATTAGAAACAAGGACAAACATTTCTCAGCTTCCAAAGGACGGTTATATTACAAGGTGCAAGGTGCAGATGTGGGCTAGTTGTCGGGAGCAAGCATTTAAGAAGAGCAGCAGGATGGAAGGTTGAGTGGGAGATCATATGCAAGGCCTGGGATTTGCTCTCCAGTATCATAGGAAACATGAAGCAAGAAAAAAGCCAACACATTGCTGAGCATGTATTCATGTATAAGCCTGAAGGAACTGAAGTGCCCAGTACCTATGTCAGTCTGTCTTTCTACCAAAGGAGGCTCAGTTTCCTTCTTGGTAGAGTGGGGACTAATGGACTGCCTCTTAAAGTTGTGGTCTACCTTTTGAGAAGTGCATAACTTCTCATATGGTTGTGCAAAGTGTTTTTCTGACGTGAAATCATTTTGTGTAAAAATAACAACAACAAAAAGTCAAATGTAGTAAGTAGACTAATTTCTTATGGCTTAAGTGATGCTGATGAAATTATTAATTTTGAGAGAGTAAACTTCTGAACCCAGAATTCCTTCTGTGTGGTGCCTATCAGCATATGTTTCTCAGGATCTTTTTTCATTTCTTTTCTTTTCTTTTTTTTATTATGATTATTATGAAAAAAGAAGTCATACTTTCTATCCCTGTATATCCTTATTCAAGGTCCCTTTTCCCTCCCACCACATCAGGTCATTCTTTCTTCTCCACACTCCCCACCCCCTCCCTGGGCAGGCAGCAGACAGTCTCATGATCCCACTGACCCAATATTACTTAGTTCAGTCTCCACTCCTGGCAGATCCAGTTTCCCCCCCCCAACTCAAGAGTGAGTCAGGTGTTCCTCTAGGAGGAGTGGGATCCAAGGAGTCAGTCCAGGGTGTTTCTGACCCAAGTTGTTCACTGGTTGTGGTTTGCAGCTTGGGCATGCTTGACTTTTTTTCTTGTTTGTTTGTTTAGAGACCACTAATGAGTGAGTACATCCCCTGCTTATCTTTCTGAGTTTGTAATACCTCGCTCAGGAGTATATTCTCCAAGTCCATCCATTTGCCTACAAATTTTAGGATATCATTTTTTCTTACTGCTGAGTAGTACTCCATTGTGTAGATGTACCACAGTTTGTTAATCCATTCTTCAGTTGAGGGACATCTAGGTTGTTTCCAGGTTCTTGCTATTACAAATAATGCTGCTATGAACATAGTTGAGCTAATGCCTTTGGAGTATGACTGTGCATCTTTAGGGTATACACCCAGAAGTGGTATTGCTGGGTCCCTGGGGAGACTGATTCTCAGTTTTCTGGTTTCTCAGGATCTTTAGGAAAGGCTCTTAGAGCTTGAACGGGCATCAGTAAAACTGGCCCTCCCCCCTTCACTGTATCTGTACTTGCACACTTGAGCTCCACGGACTACAGATCCACTCTGTCGTGTTTCTTTATGTATTCTTCTCTTTTAGAGATTTATTTTTTTTATTTGTGTGTGTGTGTGTGTGTGTGTGTGTGTGTGTGTGTGTGTGACTGTGTGAGTTTATGTCCTGTGTATGACGGTATCTTCAGAGCCCTGATTGGCAGATCCCTGGAGCTGGATAGAGACATTTATGAGCCTTCTTATCAGGATGCTGGGAACCAAACCCAGATCTTCTAGAAAAGCCACAAGCACTCTTCACCACTGAGCTATCTCTCCTTCCCAGTCCTTTTACACATGCTTTTGTATTGATATATTAAAACTTTCATGAATGGAAGTGTAACTGTGTAAATGAATGAACTGATGAATGAGGGAAGCTCAGAGTGAACTTTCCCTGTTCATTCTCCTCTCTGACACTAGGTTCCACAAGACCAGTTGGGAACACCAGTGCCCTTGTAAGACTTGGTGTCAGGGCTGCTCCTGGCTCTTTAGTATCACCTCTATGAGCATCTGCTTTTCCAGAAAAATGTTCAAATTTCAGTCTAAATGGTTCCCTTTGCTGCTTTGCAGGAAGCAACTGGATATTTCATTTGCATGTATATTTTGAACAAGACATTACTCAGTGGTCTAAGTAGATGTTGCACCTGGATCAGAAATGAAAATGTTCAGAGGCAAATGGTAAAAAGCAGCTCATTGGAGCTGAAAGGCAGCTGAGGATACTGATTCCCGTGTGTGCCAATCAGAAGCAGAGTTAGGGATTGGTGGGCTGCTATTTTTTGTGCCAGTCAGAAACAGATATGTAGGTTGGGGAGCTGCCAATTGTGGTGACAATCAGAAGCAGTTGCTGATTGTGCTGTGACTCTATGTTCATTTATTTAGAACAGGATTTCGAGCAGGTATCCATGGGTGTCATAACAGAAATGAAAATGTATGATCCAGTAAGAAGTAGTTGAGTGGCCAATGTTTTACTGATTTCCTTCTACATAAGTTCCAGGGCTTTCTGCACAACAGCGTCACACCTCGCCACTCTCTGAGGGCTTCTTCTGGAATATCTAGTAAAATTGTTCAGCAGAGCTGCTGTGGTATGATGCCTCAGCCAACAGCCTCATGCCTCAGTCTACTTCTCATGACCAAAGCAACAGCCCCTCTCCCAAAGCAATGGACTGGCAAAGACAAAGCATTGCCAAGTCCTGCACTGGTCAGGGGAGGTGACAGAAAAGTGCCTGCCATGCAAGTCTGAGTTCCCAGCACCCACAGGAAAAAAAATCCCTAGTATAGTCACATATACCAGGAATCTGGTGAGATGGTATGAAAACAGTGGCATCCATGGGCTCACTGGCCAGTCAGTCTACACAATTGATAAACTCCAAGTTCAATGAGATATTCTTTATCAAAAGATAAAGTACAGAATAACCTAGGAAGATGTCTATCTCTGTGTCCCACAAATATGTACACAAAAATGCATGTATTTTATACCACATATATACAGGCACACATACACATATACTACACACACATGCATCCACACATACATAAAATACATAACACAAAATCCAATGGATGTATTAATGCATTCTATAAAATATACCAAAGAAATCTAGTAGTCATGATGCTTCAAAAGAATTGGCTCTTAATTATAGTAGAAACTGCACATTTTCATAGCATGGTTGTGCTTAAATCTTTTGAGTAAAATTAGATTTTACAGGCTGGAAAGATAGTTCAGTTGGTAAAGTGCTTGACACCAAAGCATGAAGACATGAGTTTAATCCCCAGCATCCATGTAAAAATCTAGGCATAATAGCATATCCTTGTGATCCCAGCCAGCACAGGACAGGAGGACTCTGGAGCTCCTTTGCCAGTGAGCCTAACCTACTTGGTAATTTCAAGGCTAATGAGAGACTCTGTCTCAATAAAACAGGGTGGATGACTCCTGGGTAACAGAATCTGAAGTTGACTCCTGGCCTACACACACACACACACACACACACACACACACACATACACACACACACACACACACACACACACACCACCATCATCGTCATTATCACATACAAACACAAACATGCACAAACACATGCCTGTCTATATACACATACATACACACCTGCGTGTGGACACACACACACCCCATTGGACACACACATGCCTGTTTTTAGGAAAAAGGAACTATTTAGTATGTTGGTTACTTAGTTGGTAGTTTGTAGCCTGAATTTCTCATTTCCCCACTCTAACAAGAAGGAAACTGAGCCTGTGTGGACTCAGCCGGTCCCACAGCCACATATGAAATAATTAATTCAGAGGCTTAATATTATAGTAACTGCTGGGCCAGTAGCTTAAGCATATTACTAACTAGCTTTTACACTTAAATTAAGCCATAATTCTTATCTATGTTTAGCTACATGACTTGATACCTTTGCTCAGTCCTGCATCCTCATCTTGCTTTATCTGTGTCTGGCTGGCATCTGCTTCTCTGCCTTTCCTCTTCCAGAATGCTTTTAGTCTTGTTGCCCCACCTCTACTTCCTACCTAGCTACTGACCAATCAACATTTTCTTAAACCAGATGAGTAACAAATCTTTACAGTGTACAAGAGCATTATCCCACAGTAGTTAGTTACAATGTACCAGAAAGAGGAATGACAGCCATCTTATTTAAATGGCACCGTTTCCTATTAAAGTTTTCTGAGAGTGACATAACTTACTGAAGAAAACAGACCCAAATATAGCCTGAAGCCTAATGTTAGGTTTGCTTAGAAATAAAATTTGCTTAGAAACCTCCAATTCCTAAAAAAGGAATTGACTACAATCTCCTACCACTTATTGTAAATACAATTTTATTAGAACACACTGGTGCTCATTCATGTGAAGGTGATCTGTGGCTGACTTCACACCGTCCAGTAGTTGACTCCGTCAGCACTAAAGCCTGAGCTCCACATACATAGCTGTCTACAGGAATGTCTCCCAGGCTCCCCCATAGATGTGTAGAGAGCAACAAGGGTCACATGACAAAACTCCTCATTCTAAAGATGAGAAAACTGGAACCAGAGAAGTTGGGAATTACCCCAGGCTCTGCTTTTCTGATCTTTATGTACTAGCTGTTCCCATGAAAAGGGAAGGAAGGGAAAGATTTGATCTTAGATCTAAAAGCAACTAATTGGAAGTAGTCATCCAGAGAGTTGTTGGGAATGCCTTAGTGCTTACTAAGAATGAGTGTGATAACTGATCTCCCATGGACCAGGACAGAAGAACTCCTCTACCTGGGTCATGCCATGTGTCTCTGAGAGGCATAATGCTAGTTTCTTCCTTGAATATTTATAGTGTAAAGTACTTTGTCACAAGGATCCCAAAGGCTTCATATCAGACCCCCACTAGGAGCACTTCTTTAGAGCCATCAAGTGATTGACAGCTCCTGCACAATGTCATTGAAACATCCAGTTTCGCATGCTTTACTTGGAAATATTTATTGGAAATTTTACTCAGAGTGGATTTGTTAGTTATAAGATTTTTTTTAAATAAAATAAGTTTATGGATCCAGGTGGGGGCACAATGCGGTATAAGATAAAAAGTCACAAGTTTATTGCCTTTTACAGCCCCAACTGAGAGTCTTTCTGTTTTATGTTTGTGTTTTGTGCAGCTGGACAATCCAGATGAGCAGGCAGCCCAGATCAGAAGAGAGCTGGATGGACGTCTCCAAATGGCAGACCAAATTGCCAGGGTAAGGGACTTCACAGGCTCCTTACTGAGATCAGTTCAAGGTCTCACCTAAGAAGTGCACTGGCTAGTGGGACCTCCAAAAAACAAAACAAAGGGACTGGGAACAGCTCAGTTGCTGTGCCCTGGGTTCTATCCTCAGCACTGCATAAGCCAAAGTCGAAACAGCAGTGCATGCCTGTAGTGCCAGTGTGAAGTAAAGGCAGGAAGATCATGAGTTCAAGGTCATCCTCGGCTACATAGTAAGTTTGAGAGCAGCCCTGGCTTCATGAAAGAGAGAGAGGAAAAGGAATGGAGGAGAGGGGAGGGGGCAGAGGAGAGGAGGAGAAGGGAGGGCAGGAAACAAGCCTTGGTTGTTCCAATAGCTTCTGCTGGGAATATGGCTTACTGCGACAGATTCCCAGGTACCATTCTAAAACCCAGATGTGACCATCTAAAGTAGAGCTTCAGAATCCCTCTGTACAGGCCCTACAGCTCCAGTAAAATTTAACCACTTTCAAATGACATCCACATCTCTGAGGCAACACAATGTGCCTTCCTTTATCATCATGCATCATGATTTGCCAGCACTCCTCCAGAAGCCAGCCACAGAACGTCTCCTGCTGAAGATACCAGACTGTTCCAGGCTCAATGCCTCTGTAGACATTGCTTCCTTAGCCTAGGAAGATCTCTCTTTTCCCTTCCTCCTCAGCCTTCAGCCTTTGACCTCAAACATCTACCCTGAGAACTAGCAATTCTTGCACCATTCCACATGCACACCCTTGCTTACCTGACTGGATTTCCTGGTGCATAGATCTTGTCTAAACTTGAGATCATGTCTTACTGTTGGTACTTATAGCTTGGTAGCATCTATTTTTTTCTGTTGTTGACATTCATGTTATAATAATTAGTATCCATGCTAGTAGCAATTATTGAGCTCTGACTCTGTCAGACATGCTGTTTAATGCTCCCTGTGAGCCAATCATTATAGCATCTCTCTAAAGACATTGTATTTATCATCTTTGCTTTAGAAAGTGAGGTATGCAAACTATGCAAGACAGGCACTAATGAAGGAACAGTGCTGGACTCTGAACTGAGATCTCATATTAATCAGTTTTTATAACTGGGACAAAATATCCAAGAAAACTACTTGAAAGAGGAAGGATTTCTACTCATATGTAATTTTGGAGGTTTCAGTCCTTGAAATACTACTTTGAGTCTGAGTTGAGGCGGTGAAGGCATGTGGTAGAGGAGGCTACTCACCTCATACCATCCAGGAAGCAGAGATAAACATGAACAATTCAGGGACACATACCATTCAAAGATGTGTCTTAGTTTCTTTTTCTGTTGCTATTATAAAAACAACCCAACAAAATCAACTTAAAGAGAGAAAGGGTTTATTTTGGTTTGAACTTCCATCATGGTGGGGAAGAGATGACCATGGGCAGGAGAGGTATGGTAGAAGGAGCGGGGACTTAGGAAGTGGCATTGCAATGCACACCTCGTCTTCACAGGAAGCAGAACAAGGCTGTAAGCCTCAAGGTCTGCTCCCAGGGACTCACTTCTTCAATCAAGGATCCACTTCCTAAAGTTTCCACTACCTTCCTATACACTACCACAGCTGTGTACCAAATGTTCAAACATGTGAGCCTACACACTCAGACCACAACAACAGTGACCTACTTCCTATAAATGGGCTCTGCCTTTTCACAGTCCATTTAAGGATGATTTGATCCATAGATTAATCCATTAATGAAGTCAGAACTATTATGATCCAATCACTTCTCAAAGGCCAGTAACCAAGCCTTTAATATTTTCAAGTCTTTAGATAGGCATTTTTATATTCAAACTGTAGTAGACTTCATGAAACAACAGGCAGGCAATAGACTGAGGCATTTACCCCAGCAAAGAATTTAAGGATGTCTCAAGAAACTTCTAAATAAGATAATATTTAATGAATAATATTAAAGCACAATTAATGTCAATATCCATTAAGAACACCGTAGGGCAGGTGGAAGGCTGTTGGAAGTAGAAGGGAGAATAGGAAGAAGATAGCCTCGTGCTGAAACTCCCCGCTATAGGGAGAATTATCCCAGGGTTTGGATGTTTAGAAAGAAGCCTACTAGATAAAGAATTGCTAAGGAGCTGTTCCAGGATAGAAACCCCTCTGTTTGTGCTCAGTTTTGCTGAAATGTTTGGCATCATATTTTTTGAATACCTTTAAAGTGTATACTCAAGTCAGTCTGGTGGCTATAAATAATCTGTAGCTATGGACTTGGCTAAAGGTAGTGTGGGAGGCTCTTGCATTTTGAAATCTGCTTAATGTCGGAGTAAACATCACTAAGATTTTAGAATTTACCTCTTCTGTAGATGCAGTATCTCTTTTCAGTGGAATTTTCTGGAAAATTGAGGCTGCCTGGAGCATTTGTTTGCCTTGGGTAACTATTACCTCCCCATCAATAAGCTCGCACATCTTGATTTTGTATTTTTGCCTTTTTTAGGCTTAATATTATAATTCAAAAAGTAATTTTAGACTCATTTTAACTTTTCAAAACTGTAAATTAACAACTGATATACAGTAAGTCAATATTCTTATCTCTGGAAAAATAAATCAAAGAACTCTCTCCCCAGGCTGTATTGTAAAATATTTCCATCCAATGTAAAATACTACTGACAACTTTAATCTTTCTTAGAAAATGAACCAGGCAATTCAAATGACTTCTTGTTTTTATTTACTAAGACTAGAGTCAGTTCAGACTTGCATGTAGGGTCCCTAAAGTGTTAAAAGCATTATGAGTTTCTATCTGGTGTCTTCTCATTGCTATTATCTGGCCTCATGGAAGTTGTCTGTCATTTTCTGGAGCGTTTTTCCATCAGTCTCATCATGGCTCACTGCCATTGGTCCTGAGGTTTTTTGCTCTACCACTGAGCTTTATCCCCAGCTCTGAGTTCACTGATGCCAGAATGAGTTCAAGAAGAACTAAATAAGACTCCTAGCCTTCCCTGGCCATGATTAATTGATTCATAAATGATGTCTGATGCAAACCAAAGCAATGATGCTCTTTCTTAGGGACTACTGATAGCAGGCTAAAGTTGGTGATGGTGGTAGAAAGATGTCTGCAGAGTAACACAGAAGGAACAAATGCACAGGAAGAGGCAGTGAGGGAGTCCACTGAGATGCCAAGGAATAGTCTCAATGTTCGCATGTGATTCTAGGAACTTTTGAGTTTTAATTGTGTAATTACTTTTCCCTAAATTTACTTGGATATATCAACCACTAAATAAAGTATGAAGAATTTTTATGTCAGCTAGCTCTTGGCGAACTTAAATGTTTATCTTCCTTTGGAATGCCCTGTTTTTCTATTTTTATCTGTTACTAACATTGCAGTGAATTTTAGTGAGGATGTGAAGTTGAATCCATATAGCTGAAGGTCAGTTCCTGTATACATTAAAAGCAGAAGTTTCTAGATTCTGATCCATCCATCCTGTTCAATCCACTCTGCTCTCTCCTGTGAGAGATTTACAGGATGGGTTGAACACTTCTAACAGCAATTTAGAGGCACCAACTAGAGAATGCTTGAGTGCAAGGATCCAAAGGAATCCTGGGTGATAAATGGCCAGACTAGTGGCCATGAAGGGACAGGACCCCCTGTCTGCTGTCTCTGCATCACACTGGTTATCTGTTCTTCCTCTGTCAACCAGCTCTCCTCGCTTCTCAGATGGGCTGTTTGGCTATCCCACAGCTTCTAAATATATGAAAGGAGAACCATCAGTCACCTACCTTCCCCTTCAGATCCTTTTCTTCCTCCTTGTCTCCCTACTTTCTCCAGATGCAGAGTCTGAAGAATCAAATCTAGAATTGACCTAAGTTTGTTGTAAGCTAACCCTAATACAGTCAACCATCCCACTGTAGAATAAAAGCAAGGATACTGGTAATGTACCCTCATCCCACTGTGGAATATAGAAAAGGACCTTGCTAGACAGATGAGTGTTGGTGATATGCCCTCAGGATGAAGCAGTACCTAAACAGTAGTACTGTAGGAAGAGTCTGAAGTGGGGTTATCTCAAATATTCCTAATACCATTCACTCCCCGTTGTGTAGAATTTACTAAGCTCCAGATTCTCTTGTAGTCATTTCCCACAATAATACTTGAACCCTCTCAGAACCTCATGGCAAGGCTGTTCTTCTTCAGTACAGAGACTAACACAGAGACATAGGAAGACATGACCAAAATTACTCTGATTAAAAACTATGTTTGACTAATTTGCTTTCTAGCTTTACTGAGTTACTTTTTAAATACTGGTCTTCATTTCACTCCCGACCCAAGTCTGAGGGTCCAATAAAGATCTCCTGCAGGCTTTCTTTTCTGTCTGCTAATGAGCCTTTTATTTAATGTTCCAGGCACTGGCTCTGAGATTTCACATTGCTTGTCACTTAGACCTGTTACAAACAGTCCTCGGCATTGCAGTAATTCTCCCCAGAACAGGGAAATCAGAAGGTTTAATTGCTATGCCTGAGTTCACTCAGCTAGCAAGTCTTGTCCTCAGAGAAGCAAGAGAAGGGACAGAGGGACCCACCAACCCCACCCCGCCCCCTGACAGCCACCATTCCAGCAAGTATCTGTCCATCTTCACTGACGCTTCTGTATCCCTTCTGTTTATATATATGCACAAGGGAGGTAGCAGTTATAGAACTGTCTCCTGGGATCAGGATGCTCTCCACTGTGATATTTGGACTCTGAAAAAAGGACTGTACAGTCTCTGCTGCTTCTGCAAGAAACGCTTTCACCACCAGATGTAACAACAGTCGGCATGTGTGTATCCTCTCTAGTTAGCTGATGGTCATAGCCTTAAACAGTCACAGCAGAATCCAGAATTTCCCAAGGACAAAGCTGCATCAGAACACAAGCCAGCTGTGGCTTTACTAAGCACCACTTACGTTCCCTCAAAAACCAGAGTCAGAGATCTGAATACATATTTTATTTATCTCATAAAAGAGACTTCTTAATCCCTGTTCAAACATTTTTCCAAATCCTCTCACACTGATATTAAATGGCCCCCAAATTTCACTTAGGAATTAAACCTAAATTATTTAAATTACATGATCAAAAGTTGATTTGGTGGCTTAAGCAGGCAGCCTGTGGCAATAACTCAGCTGTGAAACTCGCCAGTTCTTCTGGACATATTCTAGAGTAAAACTCCAAACTGTCCAGCTGGTTATATAACACAAACAGTGGGGTTTTGTAGTATCAGCCATCAGTGATGAGGAGCAAAACACCAGTGGTTTGATTTCTCAAGCCATCATTTAAATGTGGAAGTATGGGGATGGAGACTGTAGACGCTGCTCAGTTGGCAGCATGCTGGTCTAGTAGGGATGAAACCCCGACTTCAGTCCCCTGTGCTTCATAAATAGAGCATGATGATGCAAGCCTGCAATCCCAGCATTCTAAAGGTGAATGCAGAACAATCAGAAGTTCAGAGGCATCCTCAGCTACATATTCAGTTTAATTTGATGGAGTTTTATTTTGGACCTCTACTCTGTGCAGAACAAAGCAAAATTACAGTCTTATACATGGAACATGTTATAAATGTCAATAAGGAATAATAGCCAAATATTTTTCTGATAGAGAAGTTTGGTCTACCCATTGTTACTCATCAAGAAGTAATGGAAGTCTCAACTTGCAAACTAATGTGGTACTTGGCACTCAACTTGTGTGGCAGCACAAGTGTGTAGTACACAGTATTGCAGTCACATGGTTGCCTGAATACATGCATGTGGGCAGATCTGATTGTCAAATGTATCAGGCAGAAGAAAACAGGAAAATCTGAGTCTGAGGAAAACACTAGCAGGTACCCCAAAGCCCTTCCAAGTGAAAGGAACACAAGAAGGTTAGGGAAATCTTTAGTTTGTAACAGTTGAAAAAATGAGAACAAATCTGGAAGGAAATTGACCCCGGACACTATCCTTGATTCTACAGTGCTCCCAGCACCTTCTCTGCTAATTAAGACAAACTCCTGCTAAGATGCTCCTTCTTTCAGCTGATGCACCCACCCCAGCTCATCACTGCACTTTACCCCACACAGTGCATGTTGATTAGGAAATGGTAGCAGAGCTGCAGCTGTGAAGGAGTTGGCTGTAAACAACCTCTGCTGATCAACTGTTGTAAAACAAAATGACATGGGTGATCATGCAGTAGGGCATCCATAGCACCTCAGCTCTCACTATTTTGACCTTTGGGGGCAGATAGTTCTGCTTATTACAGCTTGCATGGGCTTTGGAGGCAGGCTTCTGGGTTTTATACCAAGCTCTGCTTATAATTGCAGTAGCTTTCCTTCTCATTTGCTTCCAGAAAAATGGAGAGAAAAAACAGCCATTGTCTCACTGGGTTGTTAGGAAGGATTACAAGAGGTACATCATGAGAGCAGTGAGCAGTATACAAAATGCTGTGAATGTGAGCTAGCCTAATTACCTTTACTGCAGCCACTGTCATTTTTTACTAGTAATTCTTCTGGTGATGGTGGCAGCATAACACTTGATATGTGTGGAGACAGAGACAGAGAGGAGGAACAGACAGACAGATGAGACTGAAGCAGTGGTCAATATGTAGCCATGCCTCTCAATGTCTTTTGCTCTTCATGGGAATTCTATGAGTTTATTTTATTTTCTACATTTCAAATCTGAAACCAAACTCCAGCTAGTGGCAAAGCATCAGAAAGCCATCCAACATCAACCTGAGATACAGTTGTGTTCGTTTGTTAATGTATGCTAGATAAGGTCCCTGATGCCTTCTCTGGATTTGTAACCTCATGTACCCCATTGTATCTAACAGGAGGCTTTGTGGCAAGTGTTCCCATGATCATCACCCCCACTCCTCTGGCTCCCATTTCCCATTAGAAGCCACAGTGTCTAAAACAGGAGGAGAGCCCAGAAAATGTTGGGGGGTTGGATGAAATAGCTACAAGACTGTTGGTGAGCT
The DNA here is from genome assembly GCA_004025045.1 of Sigmodon hispidus. Taxonomy (NCBI): domain Eukaryota; kingdom Metazoa; phylum Chordata; class Mammalia; order Rodentia; family Cricetidae; genus Sigmodon; species Sigmodon hispidus. The sequence continues at coordinate 58,983 of PVIH01000314.1, forward strand.
CCTCTGTCTAAAATGTCTTTCTGTCATCTTCCTGCTGATCATTTGACGATGTCATCTGAGCCTTTAGGACACTCTTTCAGTGGGGATAGCCTTGTCAGATTTCACACACAGCCCTTTCATTCTTTCTGGATATATATTCAAAGGCTAGAAGGAAAATTCAATGGCTAGAGGGTCTTATAGTGTGACAGGTGCTAGTCTTTGAGATGTTCCAATATTCCACTAGTGTAGCTAGACATGGTTAACCCCTGTGCCCATCCCCACTGAGCAGCATTGTCATGCCAAAATAAAACTAAGTGGCCAACAATGATTTTCTCTGTAGGACTCAACCCACCCCCACACTATGTCTTTCATAAAGCAAGATGAATAAAAAACTCTTGTTGTCATTTTTATGCCTAGAAAAGAGACAATGGGGAGAGGCAGCTCCACATTTCTTTCCTGGGAACAGCTACAGCTCTGAAAGTGTTTGTAATGAGTCTGCCACTAAAAATTCCCCTCAAGAATCACAGCCTAGACTGACAGAAAGCTATTTCTTCTCAAGGCTCAAGGACTCAGAGAAGGGGGAAATGGCCTCTTCTTCCCTTGCAGGCTTCAACTTTATGAAGCTCTTTTTATGTTGTCATTTGAAACTGTCCATCTTCTGGGAGGAGTAATATTTCTGTGGGTTTTCCAGTGTTCTCATGCAGAGTTTGGTGGGAAATAACTCTGCAACAGAATGGAGAGGTCTGCAAACATTCACTGGGTCTTCTTCCAAGACAGAGGGATTAAAGGCACAAGGTGAGGTTGGGAAGGTGGCTCAATAGCATTTGCTGCATACAGATAAGAACCCGACGACCACAACATACTGAGAAACAAGTATGGTAGAGCATGTCTGTGGTTCCAAAGTTTCTATAGTAAGGTAGGAGGCAGGAACAGAAAAACCTGGCTGACATACACATCAGCAAATAACAAAAAGACCCTGCTTCAAAAAAGAGAGAAAGTAACAACCAACACCCAAGGTTGTCTCCAAACTTCTACATGTATTCCTCCACCCACATGAACACACATACACATAGACATCATGCATGCAAGGACACACATTTATGTGTGTGCACACACACACAAAGCCTTAAGTGAGTCCCAAGGAAGTATGTGACAAAAGAGACCAGACTTGATGTACTTTTGCCGACTTGACTAGCCAATGACAAACCATGTCATAAATCCCACTCTTTCGCTCCCCATCTGCCCATCTACTTGGCAGTGACAGCAACTGGCAATAAAAATGCAAGCTCCCATTTACCCACTTCCTCTTCAAGTCTCCTCTTGTATACTAACGTTTGAGCTTTAAAATGAAGATAAAGGTGATAGATCAGAATATTGCACCTGAAGCTCTTGAGATATAAACTTTGCAATTTGGCAGCCTTTGTGAGATATAGGGACTTTTCACACCTTGAGCCAACCAACCTCTATATGTTTCACTCTCCAGAAGGAACATGTGTAGAGAAAATTAGGAAACATTGTGTGGATTATTTGGTTATCTAAATCTCCTTTGATTCATGGTTGTCTCTATCTTCCACAGGAGGAAGAAAATGTCAATTGCTTTGTTCTTACATAACTCAACCTCAAGGCAAACTCCTCTTCATTGACCAGACCCTTAGCCAAATATGTCTCCTCTATGAAATTCTACTAGCTCTCTCTGGAATCAGTCACATTCTCTTGCATGTCTATCAGCATGTTTGCGTTGGTATTTCTGTGCTCATTCCTCCCCCGATAACTGTGAAGTCCCATGAAAATGATTATATCCTCCTACCAGAATCTTCCTAGGGGCAGACACAGTCCTCACAGGTTCGTGTGTTTGTCTAAGTCAGAATGGCCCAGCACTCAAGTCCCCATGCCTTCAAGGCTCTGCACCAAGTTTGCCCCAGTTTTCAGGGTGCCTGTTGTCCCCAGATGTAGTTTAAGAATGAGGAAGTTTCGGTGCTGTGTGGTAGTTTTAGAGATACTGGGCTTTGGGGGCCTCTCTCACTGACTCATCACTATTGTCAATGACTGTATCACTTCCACCCTGCTGCTCTCACTTCCACCCACTTGTGTTTAGAAAGTACCACACAGATGAGTACAACCCTTAGGCTGGAAATACTGTATTCAGAGATTCCCAAGGAACCAAATCTCTGAGATTGCTAAGTAGATTTGAGACCCTCATACTCATTTGCCATAAAAAAAGCACAACCCTATTGATGTTCTTCCAAAACTTAATATATGATCACCCCATCTCCCTTCACAGCTGAGTGAGCTACATTAATATTTCATATACACTCTTTAGCAAACCACTGACCCAGTCACTCAATTAGTATGGACTTATGCTTTCTAAGTGTTACACATTATGTTAGATATCAAGAATTTAAGTGGGATGTCAAGATGGTATGACCCTGATTTATAGCTCAAAAGGAAAGACATACACTGAGAAAATATATTTTATAGAAGATTCATTGATATTATCTTAGTCTATTTAAGCTACTCTTAAAAAATTAGGAATTTGTTTCCCATAGCTCCAGAATATGGAAGGACCAAGGCAAAAATGCAGAAAGTTCTCAGCCTCCTCCTTGGTCCCTAGACATGTCCTCACATGGAAGGAAAAGCAAATGCATTACCTGGGGCTTCTTTTAAAGGCAATCCATCTGGATGCAGTTCATATGGGCTGTAGCCCTGAGGCCTAGTCAGTCTCTTAAGGTCTCATCATAAATGTCATCACACTAAGGGTTAGGTTTCACATAGAGGTGTGTGAAATTATGTGTGTTTCATGAAGCTAGCCATTTCAATAAGTGATGCCAGAAAATAGATGCCCAACATGGAGAAGTGTTGAAGTTGAGTGTAGAAGAAGACAAGAAGGCTGAAAGGGACCAGGGAGCAAGAAAACAGGACTAGCCCCTAGGAAATGAAATGCCCTCTCTCTCAATAGGCTAGAGATTAGCACAACCCAAAGACCTCACCTACCAAGCCTGGTAGGAAGACCAGCATGGGTTTGAGTGAAGGTGCTACTACACTGGCAAGAAAATAAAATTATTCTAGCCAATGCGTTAAGGGAATTATTGAAGGAAAAATGGAGAGTCTCCGGGTATATTCATTTCATTTCATTTACTGTGATAAAAATAATCTTTCTAAAAATAGATTTGGGAAGAAAGGGATTATTTTGGGTAAGATTCCGGAGGAGAAAGATTACTTAATTTTTCATAAGAACAAAATATTTATTCTTCCTATAAATTATGTGATATGATGCCAAGATGTCTAGATCTTCAGCAATGTTTTGGGGACACGGAGTGAAACCACAGTGAGCATGGAGCTGATTTTTATGTGATAGTAAATTTTCTTCTTTCTAGGAAAATACATTTGACCCAAAGAATAAGTTAAGGAAGGGAGGGATTCTTCTGCTCTTATGCTGAGAGTGTAGTCCATTGGTGGGGAAGGCCCAGCCCCATGGGTGTCAGGTGGCTGAATGCATTGTGTCCAGTCAGGAAGCAGACAGCAGTAAATTTCATTGTCACTTAGTCCTATTTAATCGGTCCCAGATACTCATTCATAGAATAGGTGGGTCTTCAGTTAACCTAAACAACAAACATCCCCATAGATGTGCTCAGAAATTTGTTTCCATGGGGTTTCTAAATCCCATAATGTTTGCAATCAAGACTACCACACAAGAAAGTCTTAAAACCAAGGTTTTGAGAAAAAGCTTGTTTGAGATTATATTTTCTGTGCTGTGATTTCAACCTTTCTGGAAGCTGAGTTTTTTTCTGGGACATTTCCAAGCCAGTCAGTTCCTTGGGTTGTTTAGACCAGCTTAAATTAGATTTGTCTATAACTCATAAAATAAAATGAAAGCCAAACAAATTTGTCTTGCTCATCACCCCATCAATAGACGGCAGAGTATGGTTGACAGAGCAATTGCATGTTCCAGATTGAAAACGGCTCTTTGATAAGGTCACCAATCCAGAGAATATTCAAGGCACTTGGGCAACTTAAATGTCCAAGCAGACAAGCAATTAGCATGGCCAGGTCTCTTGCCTTCCCAGCTGAAGCCATGAGCCAGAAGAGAGAAGGGTACAGGCCAGTTCCAATGCCTAGCTGCCTGCTATTTTCCTGAAGAGTTATAATCATATTTTTCTTTACTGCATTATTTTTCAACTTTTCTTGAAAATACTAAGTATTATTTTTTAGAAATATCCACAACCTATGGTTGAAACATTTCAAATGCGATTTTTTTTTATTATTTCTGTGAGAAAATCTCTACCAACTTCCAGTAATAGGGGGGTGCTTCTGTTTACAAATTTAAAAACAATTTGACTGCATTTTGACAAAAAAGAAAAAAAATTGTTGGAACTTGGACTGGATTTTAAAAAATATTGTCCATTTTTCTTTTCTCAAGTCAAATATTCTGGAAAAGCAGGGTAAAAAATTGATCTATAATCCAACATTTTCCTTTTTCCTACTAGATAGTTATATCTGTGTTACTACCTGTTGAAGATTATAAGTAACTAGAAGCAAGCGTCTCCACATCCAGATAGAATGTTTTCCCAACACACTTGCATAACATCAGTGCAAATTCATTAATGATTGATGTGATCATAAGTGCTACTCTGATGTACATACTTTCTATGTAAATTGGGTCTGATTATCCTTATTCCTTTCTTTTGCAAGGAACGCAAATTTCCTAAGTTTGTATCCAAAGAAATGGAGAACATGTACATTGAGGAGCTGAAGTCCTCTGTCAACCTGCTCATGGCCAACTTGGAGAGCATGCCAGTGTCCAAGGGTGGAGAGTTCAAGTTGCAAAAACTCAAGCGCAGCCACAACGCTTCCATCATTGACATGGGCGAGGAGAGTGAGAACCAGCTATCCAAGTCAGACGTCCTGCTAAACTTCTCCTTGGAGGTAAAAAGCCTCACATCCCTGAAAGCGTACTGATGTGGCAAGCCAGCCAAGGGGACCTGTGTGCTAAACGACATCACAGCCAGCCTAATTTCTCACTTTGGTCCTAGAACACTATTAAAATAACAGTTTTCAAGAACAGGTCACCTAGTCAGCAAGTATACCATCGAGCCATATTTCTCCTAAGGAAGTACAATCTGGAGGGCCACCTAACAAATGTAATTTTGAATTATTTTTTTTCCTGTCTTAAAGCAGTACTCAAGAATTCTGGAAAGATTTTTGGCAATTTAGAAGTCTATGTTGAAAGAGATGCTCTAGCATCATTGGAATGAGTTATAGATTTCTTTTTTTCCATCACCTTTCCTGTGGCTATACAGTAGAGTACCTTGTGAGTGGGAGTGTGTTTTGTTTTAGTTTATTCAGCCTCCAATGTAAGACTCTGTCGAGGCTAATGAAGAAGAGTTCTCTGCATGTCAATGCATTCCTCATTGATGTCTTTTCACACATTGCCTCTTCATATTTTCCTACTGAAATATGAGCATTTCCACCAGTGTCAAAATTCATTGGGAAACTAGTTCAGTTCAGACTGTCGAGCATTATTAAAGTCCCACTTAGTCTATAGGTGATAGAAACATAAAATTAAGTTAGCATTTTCTCAAAAAGTTCAATATGCAACCACATGTTATATAGTTATACATGTTATATAGTAATTCTAGGCTCAGATACTCACCCAATGGAACTGAAAACAGATATTCCCATAAATATGTTTGGAAGCACAGTCATAATTGTCCAACATGGTAAACCCTTAGTTCCACTCAATAGGTGAACAGAGAGGAAGACAATGCAGCATATCTGCACAACAGAATATTATACAGCAAGTAAAAAGAAAACTTATTAAAATACACATTGATATGGTTAAACTTCATCAATGTTATACTTAGTGCAAAAAGTCAGATGCAACATTGTGACATTTAGTATAACCCCATGACAGCAAACATTCTGAAGGATAATTTAAAGGTTGGAGAGTTTAGTAGTATGTTATGTAAGGTTGAGGATAAAAATGAGTATGCATATGGTGTATTGCTGGTATGTGTGGCCTAAAGTCAGTTTAAGATGAGTGCCTCACAACCTGCTAACCTTATTGAACAGTCACAGCGCTGTATGCCCAGAGTGGGATAATTGTATGGCACACAAAATGTGCCTCAAGAAAGCTGTGAGGAAGCAGGACAATCTGGGATGTACTTTAACAAACTACTTCAGCACAGAGGATGCTTGATTTGTGGTACTGGTGAGTGAACACAGCCTTTGAATATTCTCAACAAGCCCTCTGTCGCTGAGATATTGTATTTCATTCTGAATGTTTCCCTAAGTTGCCCAGGCTGGCTTTGGATTCACTGTGTATCCCTGGCAGATTTTGAACATGCAACACTCGTGCCTCCTGAGTACCTGGGATTATAGGTCTGTCCCATCAGACTGGAATTCAGGTATTTTTATCCACTCCAAAGATTGAAAACCACATAAAACTTACCAAAGGTCAATAGCTCTCAAAAATCTGTACACACACACACCATAAAATTATTCATTGTGATACTTTGATACTTTTTATAATGTTCAAGTCAAGTTAAGCCACTTTGTTTCATCAAATATTTATTATTTCTTTATGGTAAAATGACCAAAATCCTTTCTTGTTCTAGAAAGAGAGAAGGAGGGAGGGAGGGAGGAAATGAGGGAGGGAAGGAGGGAGTCAGGGAGGGAGGGAGGAAGGCAGGGAGGGAGGGAGGAAATGAGGGAGGGAAGGAGGGAGGCAGGGAGGAAATGAGGGAGGGAAGGAGGGAGGCAGGGAGGGAGGAGGGGAAAGAGAACACTGTAAATCCCATAAGTATTGCCTGGTGATCCTGGATTTAGGGCAATCAAGAGAACAGATCAACTTTCTGTGCATTCAATTAAAGCTTGGAAAGAATAACTTGATTGTATAGACTGTCATGAAGGACACTGTGCGTTAACTGTGGGTAAATTGTTTTTCTTCTCAGCTCAGATAGAGAGCTCTTCTTCACATTGCAGTATTTCCCCATGCACCGCTGTCAGCAGAGGTGGATCTTAATTAAATATAGAACTCTGCATGTGAGAAAAACCATCAGTGTAATCTCACAGAAACTTTTCTTTTTAATTTTTTAAGTACTGCCACCTGAGGTACTGAATGCTGTTGCTTAGGTGTCTTTGAATTTGATTATTGCCAATTAAAAGTAGCAATTTATTTCCTACTCCCTCTTGTCTTCAAACTGATGGAAGAAAATGTTTATTGACATTCATGAAGCTTTTAAGTATGTAATTTTATAATTCATTGTTAGTTCTCAACATTAAATAGTTGATTATCTGGAATATAGGTGTAGGCAAGATCTCAGCCATACTCTATTCAGACAGAATTCAGATGGCTTTGGCTTATAACTAAAGCACAGATTGAAATGCTCTTGGGTCCCCACATACTTTACAATGGAAAAACTAAATGGCATACGGTAGTAAAAGCACCAGCCAAGGCCTTTGCACATCTATTCGTGATATGTTTGGGGAGCACAGTGAGTGTAGGCAACAAGAATAGGTGGAGACAGGACTGTCATAGTGCTAGGGAAGGCTTCAGTTGGAATTTGCAGATTGATGTGAGACATAGTTCAAGTAATTGGAGAACTGAATGGCTGGCTGAGACAAGGAGAGCAGGCTCAGTCTGCAGCAGGAAGAAAAGAAGCCAGCATGCTGTGTTGTGAATGTGGGTAAGGGAGCACTGCAGCACAAGCAACAGGTATTTGCAGAGGGCAGCATGAGGCCCTTGAGGTGTTTGCAGATGTGCAAAGCCTGACACTTGCAAAGGACGCAGCTAATGTAGACCTAGAATCTGATTTAAAGTCAAATCTTTCAGATTCTAAATTGTTCTTTTTTCACTGTGTATCCACTTCCTTCCACGGATGGGGGTTCTTCCCCAAATCAAAACTTGCAATAACACATACATGTCATATCTCTACTTCGCAAGTAAAATCACTGAGGTGGGGCCAAGGAGATAGATGGCCACAGAAGCATGAGGAGTGGAGTCCAGATCTGTAGGATCCACTCAAGTTCCCAAGCTGTAGTGAGCTTCTATACCCATCACTCCTACAGCAGACAGGAAGCTCCTCAGAGTGGAGTACACTACATTGAACAAAGGACCGTGTTTCCAGCAAGGTAGAAGGCAAGAAAAGATACCTGAGGTTGTCCTCTGACTTCCACATACATGACTACACATGCGCATGGCACACCCTCAAAAAAAGGAAGAAAAAAAAAAAAAGCTAAGCCTCCTCAGCTTCGAAAAGACAAAAACAGAAGGGACTTATGTGGAAGCTAATTTCCCAGCATCCCAGAAGCTGCACAGAGCTCTGGAAGTGAAATGTGCTCCTGTTCCCAGCAGCAGCATCAGCACCAGGGAAGCCGTCTGAGAGGAGGAGGTCCAGGTTAAAGCTGCCTCACTGAGCAGATGTTCAGGAGGGGAATCAGTGACCTCGGCTTTACAAGCTCAACAGTGATACAATTCCTTTTGCTTGAGACTCTGTGTATTATCACTTGGAAAAATTAAAACTTACTTCCAAATGTGCTTCCTTGAACCGGAGCCCCTCAGAAGCATCTTTTCCCTGTACCCACTTCTCTCTCCTTTGAAAAGTCATTACTTCTTTTGTAGAAAGAGTGATTGTCCCCAGATGCTATTGTTCTCATTGTTAAGTAGGTGTCCCCTTCCCTCTTTCCCTTGATTCTGTGGCAGAGCATGTCATTACATTACTGCCAATGTAGCAGGTGACTGAATGGAGGAGGGATGAGAAATCCCAGAAGCTGTGACTTGAAGCTAGACCAGAGCTAGCTGCGCATATATTGGAGTTTGGGCTCAACTACCTTGGCATCCAAAGATCATAAATAACTATGAAAGTAGCGTACAGGGCTAAAGAGATGGCTCAGAGGTTAAGAGCACTGTCTGCTCTTCCAGAGGTCCTTAGTTCAATTCCCAGCAAACACATGGTGGCTCACAACCATCTACAATGAGATCTGGTGCCCTCTTCTAGCCTGAGACCAAACTCTGTATCATAATAAATATTTTTTTTTAAAGAGTAGCATACATAAAACTAGTGCATTCTATTCCTCTCTACAGACTGTCAGCATTTCAAAATCAAATTTCTGATCATAGTTCTGACTGGGAGTTCTCTTTTCTAGCAGGACAAAGCAGAGTTCTGGCCATTGAACTGGGGATAGACAAGTCGTGGCACCCCTTGTAGAGCCTGTGCCCTCCAGGTTGCCTTATTCTCCGTTGATTCCTACCCCAGCTAAAGCAGGGTGACACCTGCTGGTTCTTAATTCTTCACTATTGCTTATCTTGCTATCAAGAGAAAAGTTAATGCACAAGCTGTGTTTCTTCCAAGTGCTAACCTAAAAGTCTAGAATATTTTTTTTAAAGAAAACAAAATGAAACTTTTTCTTTCTATTTGCTTAGCATAAAAGGAGTAGCCTGTTCCCCTTACCCATCTGTCCCTGAAGAGTGTCTGAATTAGCAAATCTTACTGAGCCTGATAGGGTGATAACTGAGCCAGACCTATACTACTCGCTGCTGCAGCAGATGCAGAATTCCAAGTTCAAGGTCTGGGCTACACAGCACGTATAAGATCAGCAAATGAGACCCTATTAAAAAAGAGGAGAGAAAGAAAGAAAAAAGGGAGGAGAGAAATAGAAGAAAGGGTTAGAAGAAAGAAACAGACACAGTAAGTATAGAGACAGATATCAAAGAAAAAGGAGCAGAGGAAAAAGGGGAGAGGGGGAGGCAAGGAGAGAGTGAGGGAGAATACACTAAGGGTCTGTCTTAGGTGTAATGCTTATTTGCAATTTACACTTCAGCAGAGAGTGAATGAGCCACCTTGTTCCATCTGGAAGACCCCTGGCTCACTGGCAAATCCCAGCAGACGCCGGGCTTCCCTGTTGTCTTTCACTGTGGCTTCTCATCTATTTCTCTTCCTATGGATGATGCTGCCTCTGGCATTGGTATTAAATCCATCTTATGCGACTCTCTTTTCAGGTGGTGATCATGGAAGTTCAAGGCCTTAAATCTCTGGCTCCCAATCGCATTGTATATTGTACAATGGAGGTAGAGGGTGGAGAAAAACTACAGACCGATCAAGCTGAGGCTTCTAAACCAACGTGAGTAGTTTCTCCATGTCTTATCTCACCAAGATTGTTGCCATTGGTCTTGTTCTTGCCAACTTCAAAGGAAAGGCCTGTTTTCCCAGAGCAGCCTTAGAGACACACACCTTCTTTATCAAACAAAGTGACTTGACTCCATTTTTAGAAAACAATTTCATGTCACCCGGGCTGACCTCAAACCCACTGTGTAGTCAAGGATGACCTTGAGCTTCTGATCCTCCTCCCTTTCATGCCCAAGGACTGGGTTGCAGGAATATGCCAGCTTTATGAAGCATTGGGGGTCGAGCTCAAAAGCCATACATACCAGGCAGGCATTTTTTCCAACTGAGGTACATCCACAGCCTTAACACCATTTTTATTTGGCAGCTATGACAGGGATCCTGATTCCTTTAAAGTAAAAACGGGAGTTGAAACAACAGTCCCATTTCTGAAGCCTTTAGCCACATTATACTGGGTATGTGCAAGGTATTATACAGCAGAAGGGAAATAGTCATAGCCTCACAGTCCTCACAGTTTGGTGGGGACATCACAAATGTGTATTTATAAATTTTGTATGCCTGCCTTGTCTGTGGTTTCTACATCTTTAGATTCAAACAACTATGAACAGAAATTTTTTGACAGAAAATATAAGAATATTGAGTGGTCATGCCTTTAACCAAAGTTCCAAGAAAGCCAGGACCACACAGAGAGACGCTGTCTCAAAAAGAAGGAAGCTTGTCTGGGCACAGATTGTGCATAGGGTCATCGGGTCTCCATTACTCACTAAACATTACAGTGCAGCTGTTTCCAGAGTCCTTCATACTAGGCACCTATGACCTAAAAATGATCCAGAGCCTGTAAAAGGATGTACATAGGTTATTTGTAAGTACTCTGGGATTTGATTTGAAGACTTAGCATTAGTGGGTAGAGGAGGTCAGAACCAATGCCCCATGGGTACTTACAGACAAATATAAATAGAATAAAAGGTAGTTTGAGAGGAGATACCTGGGGGACCTGAACCAGCTTCTGAATAGGTCTTCTGGGCATCTCATCTTTGTGACTGGCATAAATCCATGAGTCATCAGAAGGTGACCCACACACACATATACCCCAACTCCTCCCCAGAACATTAGGAGCTCTCCAGCAGAACATGAATAACTCACTAGGGTGTTCAAACAAAATAGTTCAAAGGAAGCGCTGTTTCTCAGTCTAGAGGAGGATTGAGGAAATTGTGTTCAAGTGGTTCTTTGTATGGATAGACAATGCTCAGATGCCCAGGATATGTGTGTGGAGGGCGGGGGGTAGGGGGGAGACTAATGAATGTTCAGGAGAAAATGGGTGACAATGTGCTATCCCCCCATCCCTTTTAATTCTTGTTCCTCTTGATGATGCCTGACTGCAGTTTCTTTTTATGGCCAGGGCTGAAAGCCCAATCTTTATCAGTGCTGCTGTGCTTTGCTGTTTAGAGGAGCATTTTCAATGGCTTGGTTGGGAGCAGGAAATGGCTACAGACTTCGTGGGGTTTCTGCCAAACATTTTAAAGGAGAGACCCCGCATGGTGTTGCATTGGAGGAAGGAGGGGAAACTTGGCTTTCCTCAGCTCTTTTTTATAGGGGATATTTTAACTCAAAGAAAACTCACATCACTTTACTGGGTATCAATTTCCAAAGTAAATGATGAATAGATTTTCATGCCCTTGTGACTATTTAAAACAAAGTTTCATGATAGAAACGAGTATAAAGTGCTTATATTAGTGTTAGGTAGACCTGAAATAGTGTATCTGCTCACATCTGTAGAAGTTATGGCATCTATGCACATAAACTCCTCACATCAAAATGTTGTTTTTGTAACAAAGGATGCTCTTTTAAACCCCCATTCATCAGTGAATATTACAAAACCCTCACAGAGGATTTGCTGATTTGTCTAATATATGCAGAATACATGCTTCATAATCAAGCTCAAGTTGATTAATTTGCTAGGAGTTACCTAGTGTGCTGTGGTGAGGGTCTCAGGATAAGTCTGTATCCATGAGGAAGAAAGTATGTCAGGATCAACTTGTAATGTCTGCCATAAAAGGGAAGGGGTGTAATGTGAATTAGCCTGTCTACAGTGCTGAAGACATACACCAGATTTTGAGATCTGTTACATCCTGTTCCTGTCTTTATCCCTGTGATACAGCCTCCTTTCATCCTACCCTAGTCCTCCTTCCAAATGCACAGTGCTTTCCCCAGAGATCATAGGTGGACATGAAATCTCAGGGTGGACAGGTTTTCTCTGCTTCTGTCTGCTTTGACCTGGACAGATAAATGGCCTTGTTTGCGTAGCTCTATATTTGTCCTACCTCTTTCATTTAGACTTAACTTCTTCTCCATCATTTCTTTCGTTTGAGGCTTTTATTTCTCCTTCTTGTCTTTGCAATTTTCCCCATTGCTAATCTTTGTGTTATTTCTCACATTTGACTTTGGTTATCCTAAAAGCAGAGTTACCTAGTAGCTCTGTCTAGGATAGCCCTATTCCTACTGGAGCTTTCAAATCTTGCTTCCTTACAGCCAGCTGTTTCCCATGTCTCATTTACATGTTCCCAAACCAAAATCCCATTCAAGCCTATTTTATTTTGTTATTCATAGACTCTACCTTCACAGCTACTAAATAGCAGCTGGAGATTGTATAATGTGCCTTGGTTATCATGTGTCTACAAGGAATTCGTCTTCTGTCTTTTTTTTTTAAAGTATAGTTACAAATTCAGAAAGATATTACCTAACTCAGTTTACCCAACAATGTGGCTTCTGTATACTATAATCAAGGAGAACAGAGGCAGGAACTGTAATAGCGTAGTCAAGTAGGTTTTGAAACTGGAGAACTGGTGAACTATTTATTGTACACAGACATTTTAGAGCTTGGAAAAGCCCAGTGGCAAATAAACTTGTGTAACAATTTTTAAAGTTAAATCATGCTTCAAATGTATTTGAACTGATACCTCTGAACAGTCATTGGAAACCCTGGTCTATACTACTCAGCCATAGTAATTAAGAATTTGTGCTCTCCCACTTCTTCTAAGGAATTGCATTTCCTCCCTTGTAACCAGGGCACCTTTCAACATCTCATCCAGGTCTGATTGGAGCAGTGGGTAATCTAAGTGTTCTGAGCTAAATGTATTTCATAACAAATGAGAGCATTGTATAATCTTATAGTTATGTACTGGAGCCATCTTTTATATCCACAGCTGAGTTGTGACCCCACCTCACTCTTCAGTTTATCCACGTATCCCTTCGACTCTGTTTTTTTCCTCTTCTGGATTTGGAAGCTAGTGAGCCAATAGTATATGCTTAAATGCTGCTGCGACCTATAATCACTAGAAATCATGGTCTCCATTTGTAACATATTGTTTCTGTGGCTGGCAGGAAAACATGTAGTGTGGAAGCAGAGGAACTGGAATCCTTGTGTAAGTAGAGTCCTCTAGGAAAGGCATACCAAAGAAGGGAGATTCAGTTCAAGGCTCTGGCTGTATTTGTTCATCTTCTTTGGAACAGAGTTGTGGGTGATATTTTTCAAGTATTGTTCTTATCTCCAGGAATAACAAGAGATCTTTAGGTATTGCCAAAGCATAGCACCAAATGACATGAAATCAAATTGGAAGTGGTTTCTCAGTCTTTACTTCTTCACCTGCCATGTCACTGATTAGAACAAGGAGGTCATTTTAATTTGGTGCTAAATGGTCTTTGGCACCTCCTCAAGCCTGAGGCTCAGAGCTTCCTGCAGCACACAAGAACAGTTGGCATTTACTCTGCTGGACTTTCTGCAATTGCTCTTCATCATGGGTACTGCTGCTGCTGTCTTTTGCCAACAGGAAAATGAGTTTCTTTTTTTAGAGAAATATGTTAATATTTCAAGGCTGAATTAACTTAAAGAAAGTGCATAATAACAGAGATGGCATCTAGACAGGATAAAGGATGATAATGCTAACAGGAATGAATGCAGAGGTATAGAGATGGCAAGCTCGGAAGGAGGCTTGCAAACCACTCTAACTTAGAAAAAAAACATGACATTTCTCTGAGTAGATGATATTGTCCAAAATTATTCCTTCTGGAGAATTTTGCACAATGTAAGTTTCTGCTCTAAAACAGCATGCAGAATTTGAGAAGGTTAAATATCAGAGTATTTAAATAATATTTCTGCAGAAGAACATTTGAATAACAGCCCAGTATTTCTCTCATTTACCTAAAACCAAACTTCTCTGGATAAAACCCAAGAGTCTACCTGCCAAGTTCATTAGCCATGACAAGCCACTAAGTATGGATTCCATTGTTGCCATGGATCAGAAATCACAATCAGATTCTTTTCTGCTATTTCCAAGAGACTGGGAAAGTAAAGTGTCTTGGCTGAGAAACCTTGCCACAGTGCTAGTCTTTTTCAGTGGTACCCAGTCTGTTGCATCTGTATTTAAAAACAAAAGAGAAAGTGCAGTGACTTTCTATACCATTTTTCTTCAGTGATACTGTTTTGACATAATAGCTCTGCATAGAAGAGTCAGGCTCTTGTGACTGGCTAATGCAGAGATGGGGTGTTCTGCTGAGTCTCCCGCACAATTAGCCTGTACAAAGCAGCTTACTGCTCCCCATTTTCAGCCTCATGCATCATTTTCCCCACGGTACCACTTCCCTTCTCATTTTAACCAAATGTTTTCTGTGTCCAGAGCCTTGGAATAGCTTACATGGAAGCAGAGTATCTCTTCTGCTTCACTCAACTGAACTGTGAAAAAGAGAGCGTGGTAGGTTAGGTACTCTCTTTCCTCCATGTCAGCTAAGGTTGGAACTACATTGGTGAAAGGCATATACTCAGCTATAAGAAAGTCATATAGTTCATGCAAACATCCTAATAAAGGGCATCAGGAATGAACAGGAGAATGGTGTATAAGACAATAATCAGATTATAATCTGTGCCCCTAAAGGAACAAACAAGCTGCCAAAGTAGAAGTCTGCAAGTACAGATCACTCAGGTCTATTATGACACCCCTTGAAGTATAGAATGCTTACACAAATACTCAAAGAATGAGGAAGGAGAAGTCAGTCACAGAAGAAGCATGGAAGAGCAAGTGCATAGACTTTGAGACTGGAAGTGGCCGTCAGAAAGGAAAAGAGTGCCAGGAGGAATTATCCGATAAACATCCCTCAGGAAAGCCTCAAGAACACAGCCAGGCCAGACATGTTGAGGCCTTTCGAGTAATAGAAAGGACAGATTATTCCAATATTCTGGGGAAGGCTTGGGTAGATTTCAGGCCAGGGAGTGGGTGATCACATTGCTATCTTAAAACCTAGAACATCTAAAAAGTCAGACCAGCATAGAATCCCATCTTCCTTGGTTTGCAAATACATAATAAGCACACATTGCTGGCAAGGCATTGGCATGAAAGTGAAGAATCAGAATGTTAGCAAGCTTTTGGGGTCAGAGCTGGCACCCTAGAAGCCCTAAAAAGGTGTGCTCAGCCACCTGACCTCAGGAGGACAATCAGATAGGGAAAAGCAGGGGAAAACAAAAGATGTACTCAGTATGGCCACACTGGGAAGAGAGACAAAGAGATCAGTGACCCCCATGTCCGCCTTTGCATTCCTGACTGAGGGCCAGAGTTATACATAACTAAGCAGCTCTGGTCATTTTCCGGGTTCCAGTCTCTGTAAAATGGCCTGACATATCAGAACTGTGGGAAATCATTTCCTAGGAAGTAGTCTGACTGGAACTATGCTTTCTCCTTTTCCTTGCCCCAGCATGAGATTCCCAGGAAAATTCCCTTTTCTTAGGGACCATTATTTCAGCACTCTAATAGTCATTGGGAAGGCTAAGTATTTCTAAAAGTCACCATTTCTGCCAAGATGGGTGCAATAGAGTTGACCTTTGGAGTTACAGAGCCATGCAGCAAAGCAAATGGGAAAACGTGTTGGGATAGAACAACAGTGGTCCAGGGGACCCTGTAGCTTTATAGGACTTGAGACCTACATGTGGAAAAAGAGACAAGGTTCCTTCCCTGCCTGCTTTCTCCACACCCTACACTGCACAGTCCTGAGGATCATGAGATGAAATGCTATGCAAGTGGGAACTCAGGCACCATTTCTCTAGGTTTTTTTCCTTCAGAGATAAAGCTTAGGGTTTATTTTATTTTATTTTAGAGTTAATTAAATCACTAATGGGGAAAGACAACATTGACCTAAAAATTTATTCTACCAGAATCCCAGAAGACATGTGAGTCCAGAAACAGTAAAATGATCACAACTATTTTGGATGCTCAAAGACTGCCCTGCTTCTCAACCCAGAGATCCCATGCCAGGGCCCTGGTGTTTTCAGAGGAGCAGTTGACATCTGGAAGGGCAAGGTTATCCAGCTGGAGAAACAGCCAATGCCACTGAAGATGGAGGAAGGATTGTGTTCTGAAAACAGGCTCTGGACAGAAGACTAGCAATTACCCCCTGTCAATCATGAGCTGTCCTGAAGAGGAATGTTTCAGACCCCTCCACCAGAGCTACTCTGCAATTCTCTCAGCTAGCTGGGAAGGGAGCCACGGCAAGGAGCATAATGTAGTTAATAGGGCTCATGGCTAAAACTGAATGTTCAAGAAGTGGCTGGATGAGGTGCTCACATGCTGAAATTCCCTCTGAATATGAAAAAAGATCAAGTAAACTCAAATTCAAGAGCGCTTTAACAGTGAGCTGAAACATGAATTCTAGTTGGTATTTAATGAAAACTCGGAGCCAGATATTGGGGAAAAATTGGAATATCAGAGACAGGAAACAGACCACAGTCAAACCTCACCCAGAGTCTTCAGCCTCACTCCCCGTCATTTCTACAGAATAAATCTCTGTCTTCCTATGCCTGCCTTAAACACCTTCGCCCAGTTGTTTTACTTCTGGATTCAACTTTGCATCATATTCTAGAGTTAAGATTAAAGGTATGAGCTACTACTGTTTGGTAGTTAAGCCTTGAACTCACAGAAACACAGAAAGATTTTTGGAGTTATGGGATTAAAAGTTTAGGTCACTCAGTAGGTCTTTCCCCTGCTGGGATTAAAGGCGTAAGCTTCTCTGACTGTCCTGGCTTGACTGTGGGTGGATCTGTCTCTGATATTCCAGACTGGTTTTTATCAAATATATAACATATCACCACAGTGAGCCAAAGAAAAACTAAGGATATTCTCTATAACCATTGGTTACTTGATAATCAGAAAAGAAATAGAAAGGAATATCATGGAGTTATTTACCTGTAACTTTGAGATTCAGGCCAAAAACTCTAATCCAGTGGTTTTCAACCTTCCTAATGCCTGTAACCCTTTAGTGCAGTTCCTCATGTTAGTGGTATGTTACATATTTAATAAAACCTGAAATATCCAGAGACAGCACACAGTCAAGTCCTAGGCAGACAGCTCAGGAATTTCTTGATCCTTGAGTACAAGGACAAACAGCTGGGCTTCAGTGGCACACACCTTTAATCCCAGCACAGGGAAAGCCTGGGAGTGGTGACCTACACCCTTAATCCCATAACTCCAGAGACAGAACTTTCTCTGTGAATTTTTCTGTAGAGTAGTTCCTGCCTTTAATCCTAACCTAGATGGGATACAGCTGACTAGGGCATTTAAGACCTCTAGGAAACCAGCAAACCAGAAGCAACTAGGCGTGAGGCTGAGGAAGTTGGAAGAGCGCTGGGTGAGATTTGACTGTGTTGTTTACTCTCTCTGATATTTCAGCCTTTCCCTGATATTTGCCTCTGAGTCTCTTTCAGTACAATCGGAATTTGTGCTACAGTGACCTCCAACCATAACATTATTTTTATTGCTACTTCACCACTGCAATTTTGCAACTGTTGTGAATAGTGATGTAAATGTCTGTTCTCTGATGATTTTAGGTAACCCCTGTGTTAGAGTCCTTCAATCCCCAGAGGGACTGAGGTCCACAGGTTGAGAACCACTGCTTTAGCCCCCATTAGTGATAAACAAGAGACAGTTGGTGGAGATTCACCAGTGAATAGAACAGCATGCTGACTGTCATGGATAAGAATACAAAGTCAGGAGTCACAGAACATATTCCTGCCTATTCCCCAATCTGTGACCTTGAGCCAACAGCCTAACTCTTTGTGCCTTACTTTCTATACTCATGAAAATTAATTAGTATTCTTTAAACACTATCAATTTTATAGAAGTCATTTTGCTACTACAGTTTTGACTTTAATACTGCTCAAGGGAGAAAAGGGAGATGGAAATAAAAGATGGACTAGGTCTAAAATAGTAGCCATTAACTTTGATCCAGTCCATTCTACTGACTAGGTATAGGGCTAAAACCTACAAGATACTGCTAAACCAATGCTGAGATCCATTGAAGTTATGTGAGTTAGTCAAAATGGCACTGATAATAAATAGCTGAGCCAAAAATCAAACACAAGATGGCACTTTTCACTATCTTATTACTTTGCCTTCCTAAAAAGCCAGAGAAGGTTTTGTAAATAGGGTTGGACATTTAGAGTCTATAAAATGTTCATTTCCTTCCCACAAAGTCAGCTGTTTTGAGGGGTAAAACACTACAGCTGTTTAAACAGCGATGACCTTGCTGTCACTCATACATTACAGGTATTCCAGGTTAGTGCATCCAACAAGTGCAACTCAACACATACACATCAGCACTGTTCCAGTCTTCACAGATGAGCCTGAGATACTATAAGACACTTGGTAAACCCGGACAGAGCCCTAAATATGATGAGTGGTCCTCTCTGATGAGAATCATTACCGTCATCAGTGCTCCTCCATCTCCTTAAAACCACCAACTAGCCTTGTGCACAAAGCTAGTAGGCTCCTTATGATCAACACAGACCTAACCTTAAGTCCTGCCTTCACCATTCACCAGCTTGGTAGCCTTACACAAGTAGATGTTCCTCTCTTCTCTAGAGTTTCTCCAAATTTGACAGGAGGGCAACCTACCTGTGGCATTGTTGAAAACTATATCAAGCTATCTGTTAAGGGTGCATATTGCAATGTCTCAGGGAGTAGTGTTAGCAAAATCCCACCATGATCTCTCCAAGTACTACAAGATTACATTAAACAGTGGGCTGGAAAGACTGCTCCATTGGCAGTGGACTTGCTGCAAAAACCCAAGCTCATTCCCCAGCATTCATGTGAAAAGTGGGGCACAGTACCACCCAGATGGGATTCCAGACCTGGCAAAGCAGCTACAGCTGAATTCCCCGGGGTTCACAGTCTAGCCTACCCTGCCTAATTGACAAGTGTCAGGTCCCATCCAGAGACTCTGTCTCAAAAAGCAAGGTTAAAGCTCCCCAGGAACCACACCTAAGAACATCTCTGACCTCTACACTCATGCACACACATGAATGCATGTGCACACACACATAAACACATACTCCTGAACACATGTAAACACACAGGAAATCAGTACCCACTCATTAAAGGGAAAAAAACCCAGAAGTTTAGAAATATTAAAAGACCTTACCCAATCCTCTAGCCACCCCGGTCAAGCAAGGAGCTTATTCTGTCAAAGGAGAAGAGAGTACCCTTGAAACAGGACTTTTCCAGCAGAAGAGAGACTCATGAAGTGGCTTGATCCAATGGACAAGAGTTGTTTTTCAAAGTCAGGAAGAATCCTGAGTGTAAGATCATCCCGTGTCTTAAATTGCATTGCCCTTGAGTATTACCCCTAGTCCCACACCCCCACTCGCCCACCACCCTTCCAATCAGAGCCAGTGTTTAAGAGTTAGAATGCTTTTTGTTTGTTTGTTTTTTGTTTTGTTTTGTTTAGAGTTCACTAATGAGTGAGTACATCCCCTGCTTATCTTTCTGGGTTTGTCATACCTCGCTCAGAAGGATATTCTCCAAATCCATTCTTTTGCCTGCAAATTTTAGGATATCTTTTTATCTTACTGCTGAGTAGTATTCCATTGTGTAGATGTACCACAGTTTGTTAATCCATTCTTCAGTTGAGGGACATCTAGGTTGTTTCCAGGATCTTGCTATTACAAATAACGCTGTTATAAACATAGTTGAGCTAATGCCTTTGGAGTGCTTCTTTAGGGTCTACACCCAGAAGTGGTATTGCTGGGTCCTTAGGGAGATTGATTCTCAATTTTCTGAGAAACTGCCATACTCCGTTCCAGAGTGGCTGAACAAGCTTACACTCCTACCAACAATGGAGGAGTGTCCCCCTTGATCCGCATCCTCTCCAACATAGGCTATCATCTGTGTCTTCTATCTTAGCCAATCTGACAAGTGTCAGGTGGTATCTCAAAGTTGTTTTGATTTGCATTTCTCTAATGGCTAAAGATGATGAGCATTTTTTCAGGTGCCTTTCAGCCATTCGTAATTCTTCTGCTGACAATTCCCTTTTTAGTTCTGAACCTCATTTCTTGATTGGGTTATTCAAGGTTTTGGGCTCTAGATTCTTGAGTTCTTTATATATCTTAGAGATCAATCCTCTATCACTTGTAGGGTTGGTGAAAATCTTTTCCCATTCTGTAGGCTGTTGTTTATGCCCCAACTGCAAACCAAAACCACTGAACAGCTTGGGATCAGAAACACCTTGGACTGACTTCTTGGATCCCACTCCCCCTAGAGGAACACTGGACTTAATTTGATGTTGGGGGGAGAAAACTGGATTTGCCAGGAGTGGAGGCTGAACTAAGCAATATTGGGACCTTGAGACCTTGGGAACGCCTGCCCGTGGGGGGATGAGGAGATGTGGAGAAGAAAGAATGACCTGATCTGGTGGGAGGGGGAAGGGAGTTTGATTAAGGATATACAGGAATAAAAAAATGTGACTTCTTTATTCATTAAAAAAAAAAAAAGAGTTAGAATGCAGCAGCAGCACAGTAGTTCTTCCTGTGCATTCCTAAGCTGCTGCTCTGATTTGTTTCCCGGTGAAGAACTCACCTCACTGCACTGATGCTGAGGAGCATGGGGCCTTTGAGAAAAGCAGAACTCTAAGTATTTTCCAGTCCCAGTCCCGGGCCTTTAGTGCTTCAACCCTCAGGGCCTTTAGAGTTTCTTGATGTCCTGGGAAAGTCTAACTCTTATTCCACTTCCCTTCTTCCAGCTCAGAATAGTTAGGCCCAGACAGTCGTAGTAGATAAATCTTCAGCTCTAGCATGAGAGCAATGTTCTGTGAGAGATGTCCAGTTAGTCCAGACCCCACTTTTGCTCCTAACATTGTTGTGTTAGTTGAATTGTCAAATCCCTTTGAAACTCGGTTCCTTCCCTTACAAGATGAGGCTAATGGCAGTGATGCCAGAGGCTGCATGGAAAGGATTGGAATGAGATGACTAAGCAAAGCACCTTGTATAAACATATGAAATGAGAGTCTTTACCATCATGGGTGGACCAGGACATGAAAGCAAATGATACAGGACATCAGCTGCTGTGACTAAAGAAGAAAAGATACTTTGTCTCTCAGCCAGATGCCCTCTGGATTTCTTTTCTAAAGCAGTTTATGTATAAATTCTTAGTTTGTACTTAGAAAATCTGTATGTGAGGGTGCCTTCATATAAGATCTTGCATGGAAAAATGGTCAATAAATCTTGACTAATGAAGAATGAAGCTTCTATTGTTAGTATTTCGCATGTGAAAGAACTCACCAGCACACTGCCAAGGGAGCCATATTAGGCTTATTAAGGAGCAGGAGAGGGAGGGGAAGAGAATAGAGAGAGAAAGAGAGTATAGAGGGCAGAGAGGAGGAGAAAAAGAGGAAGTCGTCCAAGTGGTTGGGGATTTTAAAGGTAGACACACCTTAAAGATAATCATCAGAGTCTCTTCTGAGCCCCTGCAGGTGGGGGCGTGGCTGCAACAACATAACAACCTGACATTGGTGGCTTGTGGGGAAAGATGATGTGATAGGCTAGACAGACACCCTCTGTGAGGACAGGTGACCATTAAAATAATATGGCATCAATTTCACCATTATATGAATGCTCACCTACCACAAGAATAGAAAAGGCTAAAAAATAAACACACTTAACCCCAAATCCCTACGCTTGGGTGAGTCATAGAGGGTTATGATTGAAGTTTTGTTATCGCTGTTCTCAGTACTGAGGGCTGAAACCAGGACCTTGCACATGTTCAGAGGGGCTCAACCTCTGAACTGCTTTTCTTGATGAGCCCTGACAGAGTAGCTACTCATCATGTAGCTATCAGTCTTTAATTTTCACTCTGGGGCCAAAGTCAGCCTTGAACTTGAGATCCTCCCATCTCTGTCTACCACATAGTTGTGATTACAGAACCCACCAGGCTCAGCCAAACATCACTTTTCAAATAAGGAATATGTATATACACATGTATATGCACACACATATACACACATTTCCATACTCATGCACAAACACACACACACACACACACACCAAGGAACAGACAGATGCAACATAAGCTAAAGCTGAAAATCTAGAAATAATATTGACACTTAGCTATAGGGTGGCAATCTAATGAAGTTTTTTGTTGTTGTTTGGGAAATAGGTCTTCTTAATAGAGAAAGAAAGAAAACACGTTTTACCATATATAGGGTATCATAAGGCTACAGTATCAATATTTGAGACACATTAGCAAAGAATTGGGTATAGGAGATTATTCTTACAGTATGATTTCCACTGTAATCCTCCAGTGTGGTTTTGCAGTATGATAGCTCACTCAGTCTGACCTCCCAGTGTAATCTCCCAGTCTGATGTCTCAGTGTGATCTCCCAGTCTGATGTCCAGTGTGATCTTCCAGTCTGATGTCCAATGTAATCTCCCAGTCTGATGTCCAGTGTGATCTCCCAGTCTGATGTCCAGTGTGATCTCCCAGTCTGATGTCCAGTATGATCTCCCAGTCTGATGTCCAGTATGATCTCCCAGTCTGATGTCCAGTGTGATCTCTCTCCCAGTCTGATGTCTCAGTGTGATCTCCTCCCACCTCCTATTCTGATCCTGAAATTGACCTCTCAATTCCACCCTGCCAAGGCCACCACCTTCCTTCCTCTCTGCTGTACTGACTCATACACCCTGTTTCTAAGTAAGAGCATCATTAGGTAGCATTCTGTTAGTGAAATTTAGTACAACACTGGACCCTATACAATGTATCTCTCCTTCTTACTTTCTTGTTGAAAGAAATCCCCAAAGCAAAACAGTCTCAGGCATCCTGATCTCTGAAAATGGAAGCTTTGGGAAGAGCTGATGCCTCTGTGGTCACCTGTGATGAAGGTACATGCCATGAGTCTAGTATGTTCTGACTCCACTAGGGTGGTTAATTGAACCACAGAAGAGGAGTACATGCCCTTCACCAGTCTCTTCTTTGTCCATTCAGCTGGTCCTTCATGCAGTGATTCATTGATCTGGGTGTCAGCTGTCATACAATACACCATATCCTAAAGGTGACACAGAATGATGGGACAAAAGCATAAGTTCTGACATTAGAATAGCTATAGTCGATCTTATGGGACATACAATAGAGATAGCAACTTGAGTAAAGATATACAAGTTTCCCTTTGACTATACAGCTATGACTTCTGTCTTACCTACCTTTGGAAGATCTGATAATCAAATATTGTTTCAAGATCATCTCTGAGCTAGAACATGCTCAGGGGTCATAAAATCATACAGAAAAACATTGTAACCATTGAAAGGGTAATGTCCATAAAGAAGGTATATCATTAGAATTAACATTAGTAGTAACTGAATATTCATGTTCAAATATATATGAGCATTCAAATGCATATTGTGAGTCAAATATTCTGTATTTACTTTATTTTATTTTAGCCTGTAGAACTATTAATATGTTTATATATGTATTATCTAGAGATTAATATTTGTAATGATTTATGAGAATTTTTTAAAGATTTATTTATTTATTATGTATACAGTATACAGAAGAGGGCACCAGATGTCGTCATAGGTGGCTGTGAGCCACCATGTGGTTGCTGCTAATTGAACTCAGGACCTCTGGAAGAACATTCAATGCTCTTAACCTCTGAATCATCTCTGCAGTCCCCAAGAATATTTTGTAATAATAAATTAATAGTTAAATAAGAAGAATATGCTAATCAGATGTCATTAGGAAGAATATCAAATCCATGTTCAGCAAAGAAATCTTAATCCAATTTAAATAACACCAGACATAAAAGTAAAGATTAGAAGGTATCCCTGTCCTGCTTTTTGCACACCCATGTGACATGCTTATGCTCATCTGTCACACTCACAGGAGGCTCATCTCCATCCATTCCTTTGCAGAAAGGAGAAAAACTGAGTAGCTTCCTACGGGCACGATGCTCAGGTGTTTCCAAAACTGGACTAAACTGTGTCACTTCTCCATCAAGCCCAAGTCAAAGTAAACATCCTTTTCTGTTTGCCATGGGCACATGGGAAACAGTCAGGTTGCCCTGCTAAACAAATGTGTTGTTTCTACACAAGATATTAAAAGTTTGCATTTCAGTGGCCTGGAGAGATAGTTCATCTGATCAAGTTCTTGCTGAATAGCTATGATATCTAAGTTTATTTACTAATATTCACTCAAAACACCAGGCCCTGTAAGCATGCCTATCCTCCAAGAGCTGGACAGGTATGAACGAAAGGATACCTGGGCCTGACTAGCTGGCCACTCTAGCTAATCAGTAAGCTCCACATTCATTAAGAGAGCTTGACATATAATAATAATAATAATAAGAAGAAGAAGAAGAAGAAGAAGAAGAAGCAAAATTGAGGTGATAGATCCCAGACACAGGGTACTATCCTCGGGAAGGGGGGCCCCAAGAACCCAGACTCCAGTCCAGTTGATGCAAATAGCAAGAGGATTTATTTCCTCTGTACAGGCGGGCTACCTCCCTGCCTCTGGAGCAAGAAAGTAGCAGTGATTAACAATCTCATATCTCTTTTAAAGGCTAAAAACCATAAAATCACCATAGCAACTGGGGCAATACATGATTGGTCACTTCGAAGGTCATACTATAAGGTTGCTTACAATAGTCATGGGGTTGCCTTAAGGTCAGCTGGTTAGGGAGTTTTTACAACTGGGTGTTGGTCACAGCTATTCTGCTTGGAACTTCTGGTATTTTAATCTCAGGTTTGATTATTATGTCCTATCTGAGTTGATTATGGCTATCTGGGCTGGGTCACTCTTTTTCCTGGGACAGACTTTTAGACTTTTAGTTCCTTGTTCTCATGGGAGGTGCTCTGCTGAATACCTGAACTGAATGCCTGGGTCAGGCCCTAGAACCCAGGATCCTTCAGAGGAAACCATCTAGGCCTAAATATAGGCCTCCATTAGTACATGCACACCAGCACACACATGTGTACACACAACAACAAAAAAAGTGCACATGCTTATGCCCATCAGAACTAGTAAAAAAATTACATTAGGCTATTTTAATAAATAAATTGGAATACTTAAATTGTTTATCATTTATTTCTAATTTTATGTCCTTAGAAATTTGTTTGAGGACACTAATTCTCATCATTTAGCCATACTTCTGCTTTCAATCCTTGGCCATGTAGCCAAAATATGGGTATGGGTGCAGGGCGAAGCAAAGGCTTTATTATTCTGTGCAGATTTGCAAAGGTGTAGGGAACCTGTCTGATTTAGGTAGTCAGAAAGGGACCCAAAGTTGAGACTACTGAAGTCAGAGCAGCACAAAAAGAAATCAGTGATGAAGACAATATGATTGCAGTTGTGACTTTTCTTTGGGTCACCAACCAGCTCTCCAATAAAGACACAGATTTAATATTAGTTATGAGTGCTTGGCTCCACTAGCTCTTTTAATTTTACCTGTTTCTGTTCATCTACGTTTTGCCTTGGAGCTTTTTACCTTTCTTTCATTCTGTATTTCCTCCTTTTGCTTTCTCCATGGCTTGGCTGGCTGGTCCCTGGCATCTTCCTGGTGTGTCATTTTCTTTCTTTCCTGGGCCTAACTTCTTCCTCCTAGGTACTCTCCCTGCCTGGAAGTTTCACTATTACCTCCCGCCTTGAATTAGCCATTTAGCTTTTTACTCTCTACCCATGTCTGGCTTCATTTTCTATTTGGCTTGCAAGGCAGATTGTAGCAGGCTTTCTTGTCCCGCCAGCCCCCAAATCATGACACAGACATTTACTATTAATTATGAATGCTGGGTCATAGTTGAGGCTTGTTTCTAGCTAGCTTTTTTTAAAAACTTAAATCAACCCATTTCTATTCATCTATGTACAACCCTGAGGCTCATTTACCTTGTCTGTCTGCTGTCTATTCTGCCTTCCTGCTTCCTCTATGTCTAACTGGCTGGTCCCCAGCTGGCTGGTCCCCAGCTGCCTGGCTAGCTCCCCTTTTCTTTCTGCCCACTAGCTCCACCTTATCCATCCTTGGCCTAGGTCTTGGCCATTCAGGATTTATTACACCAATCCGGTGCCTTAGGTTAGGTAGGCAAGGTGAAATAGCAACACATCTCTACATAGTTAAACAAATAATCTGTTTCACAAGACAGATTGCACTGTGGCTGAAGTGAAGCCTGCTGCTGATAAAGCCGTTAATGACAAAAGATTTAGAAAAAAAGAATCCAGCCCCACCCAAAGAAGGGGCTGCTCTCTGCAGGTGACACTGCTGCTCCCTGAGTCTTTCATGAGGATAACATTTAATTACATGCAAATAAATCTAGCTGGATTCCAGCTTTACTATGGAGTTGGACTCACAGTTCTCCTAATGGCTGCATCTGTGAAGAAACTAAAGGGGAAGTCTGTATGTTATGCAAACACTTGAAACAGTGTTTGTTTGCTAGCCACTCTGAAGGTAGTATGCTTGGTCTTTACATTAACAGAGATTTTAGAGATACAATTTGCTGTTATATTTTCAACCAAAAATGTGGATATTTTGGTTGTGCAAAGTAGGGAAAATATAAAGAGAATTAAACATTATTCATGATCTCCCATCCAGCAAGCATTGTTGTAAATATTTGATGATGTTTTTTAGTTTGTTTTGCTGTATCTATGACTGTGTCCATATTTTATTCACCCATAGATGCATGCAAATTGTAAAAATGTTGTAACTGAACTCCTTATATTAGCTGTGGTGGTGACTTTGCATAAACTCATAGAGATATGTGGTGGTATATTCAATAAAATAGCCTGAAATATCAGCGAACAGAGACATAAAGGTCAGGGAGTGGTTACTCACGACTTTCATCCCAGGATTTGGGGAGCAGAAATCCTCTGGGTCTCTGTGAGTTCAAAGCCAAACAGAGTCAGGTACTTATGGCACCCACCTTTAATCCTAGTTCTAGAAATGTTGAACGAGGAAGTAAAGTAGCTGGTGGGAAAAGAAATAGGAGGCTGGAGAAGGCAGGAGCTCTCTTTTCACCTGTGAGCCCAGTCAGTTTGAGGACTCTTGGCAACAGACCTGAGGAGTTAGCTGGGTGAGAAGTCTGTGGCTTGTTTCTCTGTCTCTGATATGTTAGCTTTTTCCAAATATCTGGATTTGAGTTTTTATTATAATACCAAATAGAGTTCATGCAATATCTGGCACTCAATATTGGGGCACAAATTCACAAAAACGTCAATGTCAGCCAGAGTACACTTGGCCGGATTCCCCACCTGGCTGGCAAGGTTTTTCATTCAGAGTTTCTCCAACAATCACCTGGGCACAGTTCTCCAGACTATTTCTGATATTTACAGGGTACAAGAGCTCAATCCCCCAGCAGAGATGGCATTTCTACTTTGTTGCAGGTCATTTCTTACAGGCTGAGAAGTAAGGCCATTAACTAACTCCTCCAGGCTTACCCTGACTTTCTAGACTGTGCTCTGGACCTGACATCTTAGGACAAACAGGGGACATTTGGTCACTTGATGTAAATGAACACATCTATCCACTTCCATTATCTTATATCCTGAGGGGGAGGAGTGAACAGTAGACAAGCCCTTGCTGAAACTGATTTTGTGGAGAGCTCCATCTTTTCAGCTTCTCCATTAGGAATCTGTCTTTGTGTCTGGCAACCTCAGAGAATTCATTGCAACTTTCAAATTCGAGTCTGGAATTAAGATACGGTTCAGCTGTTTGTGTACAAACAGCAAGCAAACCGTTGTGCTTAAGTGAAGGTCATCCCCTGACCTCCCTGAGCAATCTCAATTTGCTCCATTTGCCTGGTTACAGAAAAGAGCTGCCTGGTTAGAATTATTGTATTAACAGCAGAGTGACACTTTATGGAGCTAAGCACACAGAAAGCATGTTTGGACATGGAGGTAAAAGCAATCAATGCCCTGGTTATATTTGTGTTGGGTCTCAGGTAGAACCAGCAGAAAACAAACAGTTATGAACTAAAATATATGCATGTCAACATACAGGAGACCAACAGGACAATGTGGGGAAGCTCCAGGTTCCTTACAATTACTAGTGACCATATAAGTCTTTTATAAAATAGGGCATTCAGGGCCTAAGACAGCTCAGCAAATAAAGATGTATGCTGCCTACTCTGATGACCTAAGTTCAATCCCCAGGATCCTTGTAGAGTGAACTGACTCCTACAAATTCTTCTTTGAGCTACACAGACACATAATGGGGCATGTACCTATACATGAACACACATACACATACACACGCATGCACACACACACACACACACACACACGCACAAACACAAAATAAATAAAAATAAATAAAATGTAATAAAAAATAAAATAGCATCTTTTTTTTTCTTAGCTCATCAGTAACCAAGATACCAAATCCAGATTGGACCTGTTGTATCAAGTAAAGTCAGTTTGCCCAACAGTCCTAGAACTGAGATTTACTCAGCTGAGTTTAGTTAACAGTTACCTCACAACTTCATTAACCACCACCTTAACTTTTCTCACCCCATATGCATTTTTAGATACAGAAATATGTTTTGTGTATATGAATTTGTTAAGTTTGGATAAGTATTTATGTGTATATGTGTGTATAATTTATATAATTTTCTCTTTTTGGATTTTTATTGTGTTTCTGTTAAGATTCTAAGAAAAACACTTCATTCATAAGGGAAATATTCTGGCACTTAAGAAATATCTTGCAGACACTCTAAATAGAAAGGCACTAGAGAGGTACAGAAAAGATGAGTGGGTTTGAAAACCCACATGCAATCCCTAAACTGGGAAGGAGGAAACAGGGGACCCTCAGGTCATCGGGGTAAGTAGACTAGCGGAATCAGTGGGAGCTCAGGAGACCCTGCCTCAATATAGAAGAAGGTGGAAAGCAAGTGAGGAAGACATCCACTGCTAACCTCTGGCCTCCACACACAATGCACATGTGTGTGCATGCGCAAGTACACTTCACACACATGTATACTCACACACAAGTAACACACATACTCAGAAACATGCACGCAAGCACTCATAAACATGCAACAAAGAGAGAGGGTCGTCAGTCATAGTTGACTCTATACCTGTGGTCCCTCATCCCAGCTGTCCTGTACTCTAGTGAGAAAGGTATGCAGCTAGTCTGTAAGAAAGATCATTAAGTAGGAGTTGGTATGGCTTCAGAACAATAACCAGAGTGATAGGATGCTGAAGATGCAGGTAGAGGGCTCCCTTGAGACTGACTAGCCAGGAACAGCCACTCTGAGTTGTGACTTCAAGCTGTCAAGGTCTGGTGCTTGGGAAAAATCATGGTCAAGCAAGAGGAAGGAGCAAGGTCACAGGCCCCAAAGTGGAGTCCATTGGTCATGCTCATAGACAGAAAAGATGACTGTACCCAGAGTCTGTGAGCAAGTAAGAAATAAATAAGAATATCTTAGTTTGGGTTTCTGTTGCTATGATGAAACACCATGGCCAAAAATCAAGTGGGGAGGAGAGGGTTTATTAGGCTTGCATTTCATCACTGAAGGAAGTCAGGACAGAAACTGAAACAGCACAAAATCCCAGAGGCAGGAGCTAATGTAGAGGTCATGGAGAAGGACTACTTACTTGCTTGCTTCTAATGGCTTGCTCAGCTCACCTTCTCACAGAACCCAGGACCAGCAGCCCAGGGATGGCGCCATCCACCATGGGCTGGGTCTTCACCCATTGATCACTAAATGAGAAAATGCCTTCCAGCTGGATCTCAAGGAGGTATTTCTTCCTCTGATGACTCTAGCTTGTGTCAAGTTGGCACATAACCACCCAGTACAGGTGGCTTGCTTACAGCTCACAGGTTCAGGTACTTTATTATCATCATGGTGGTATATGGTGGCATACAGGCAGACACAGTGATGGAGCTGGATTTGAGAGTCCTACATCTTGCAAGCAACAGGAAGTAGCCTGAGTGTCACACTGAAGGAAGTTTGAGCAAAAGAGATCTCAAAGCCCACCCCCACAGTGAGATACTTTCTCCAACAAGGCCATACTTTCTAATAGTGCTACTCCCTTTGGAGCCATTTTTTTTTCAAACTACCACAAAGAGAAGAGTACCAGCCATGTCATACAAGCCTATGTGTCATAGGAAGCCCTTGGTTTTCATCTCAATGATATTAGAAAGGCTACAAGGAGCCAAGCTCCTCGTGCTTTGCAGCCTGTGGGTTGGAGGAGAAGCAGAATGCTGTATTCTAATTGTTCTGCAGTATTCTAATTCAAAGTTCAGTTATAGCTTCCAGTGTGTTTATAGAAAAGAATCGTATCATATAAGGTATACTACTAGCCTTATAAAGGAGTATGGATTCAATATATTAGACAACAGATATAAGCTTTAAAATACTACACTAAGCAAGAGCAGCCAGATGAAAAAGCAGCTGCTGTGTGCTTTTACAAACCCTCAAGAACATATAAGTCCATGGATACAACAGCTTTATCATTGCTTGAAATGGAAAGTGGGGTCTGTCTTCAAACAGGCACAAGAGACATTGGGGGGACCATATTCTAATATTGGAGATGCACAATGATTGCACAGTATGGTAAACTTACCAAAAAGCATTGAGTTATACACTTAAAACTGATGAATATATGGCACCAGTTACTCCCCAGTAAGCTGCTATTTTAAAACTGTTGGAGAGAGAGTTCTATAGACATTCTCTTTCTAAGAGAGGAGACAGGAGACATGAAGGTCCATTGCCATGCAAACAAGATGTGATAGTGGTTCAGAGCAGAGTGGCTGAAGAGAACAGATATGATTCAGAGGATGACGCCAAAGGACCTGCAGCTGACTGAGAAGTATGTATATGCAAGTGTAGAGGAGGGAATAGTAAGTCAAGAGTGAAGCCAGAATTAGCATCCTTGTGCAGGGGGTGAGCCACCAGTTAGCTGGAAAACCATATCCTAAGTTACAGTCATGTGGTTCCACAGCTGCTGAACCACTACTAGGAGCAGAATAGTGCCAATAATTACACACTAGATTTTATACACACATACCCAGAAAGAAGAAATTGAACATATAGGCTTGCATTAGGTCTGTAGCAGTAACATTTTTCTGATTCTTCTGTCACCTTCAGTGCTTCTTCTGAAGCTAGAGGACAGATGTGATGGCTCCTACATACAGTCACATCTAGTGAGTATCTGTGTCATGGCCCTGGGCCAGCATCTGCAGCTACAGAGCTGAAAACAGGTGTAGGCCGATACTCCTCTGCCATCATTAACATCTGTGGATGTTTCTTTTCAATCTGGATGTGCCCGTGGGAGCAAATATCTCTGCAGAACACCCTTCTAAAGTTTCTCCAAAATTGTGAATCTTAGCATAGAGGGAAAAACATACTACTTCACCTACAATAGAGAGAAAATAAATGTTTTGACATTCCCACCATAAAACCGCATACCTACAAAGTCTTTCTTAGGAAAGAGTACAGTTCATCTGACTTATGAGCTTTTCACTAATCCTGGAGCGTTCAATTAAATTCATATGACAGTTTGAGGAGATTATATCTGAGACTTCAAATCTAGCAGATTTTTAAGAGAAGAGGACCCCCTTCGCTCCCATTGCTTTCCAATGGGAAACGTGATTTGATTTGATAAGAGAGGCAGAGCAGGAATAAATGCTCAAATATTCTCCAGTGATCAAAATCAAAACCTCACAAACTGATGTCTCCTGACCTGATGGATTGTTTGAACAACTGCTTGGGTTATGAGCATGTATAATTGTATACAACACTCATTAAATCCTGTATCAGCTTTTAGGTTTAAAAAAAATCAAATAATGGATTTTTTAAAGATGCACACATTGTCCTGAAAGCATTGCTCTATTTGCTAGTTTCTGCATTTATAGCAACAATAGAGTTAATGTTTTACAACTCTAACTCTGAAATCTCACTTCAGTAAACAGACTATAAAGTAGGTCTTATTTGCTTTCTAACAAATAGGCAGAACAGCTTGCCCACAGGGATTTAAATCATAATTTACATTTAAGTTTATTTTTATAGACAGACCATAAGCACAGTTTGCAAAGCTGGATAAAACTAAAACACTAGAAAATTGAAAAGAGAGATTTATTTTCCCATTAAAAATATACTCAGTTGTAATTTAAAACTGTTTTAATTATACAGAATAATTGGATTAGGTAGAAGTTTGCATAATTTTTCAGAGTTGAAATATGACAGGTAATGTTGAAACCAGGATATACATATGTACACACACACACACACACACACACACACACACACCCACCAGATAGAAAGGAAAATAAAAATGATTCTGAGGAATTAAGAACTTAACATTATGTAAGAATTAATCCTCAGATATACATATTCATGATGAGATTTCATAGAAAAATCTATTCTAAATACAGCTTTGATCAGGATTAGGAGAGATCTGCATGGAAGAGCCCCCCCTACATTTACAAATTTGATAGATCTTTAACATTCACTGCTGCAAATATACTGACTGCATTTCCCAAACTTCCATTATTTGGATCATTATTCCTTGATGTGCATTTACCACTGTGTTGGGACTTAAAGTAATTTATAATTCTCTTTATTTTTGTTGTTGTTGTTAGTGGTGGTGGTGGTGATGCATGTGTGTATGTGTGGTATGTGTATGTGCATTGTACTAGACTTGACCTATATACTTAGGGCCTGAATTATATCTCAGTCCCTTTATTTAAAAAAAAAAAGAAAGAAAGAAAAGAAAAAAAGCCCCCAAAACATTTTGTTTTGAGACAGGGTTGAACCCATTCTTAAACTTGTAATTATCCTACCTCAGCCTCCTTGTAACTGGGTTTATCAGTTTGCTCCTCCAGGCCAGGCTTGTCCTTTTAAGATGGATGGTAAATGCTCCTGTCCTAGCCAATAGCAACTGAAGTGTCCAGGAAGTCACATCAGTAGAAACAAACAATGTTAGTGAATTCTACATAGCATAAGTTCTCTTCTCCAACTCCAGAAAAACTGCCCTCTTTGTAAATTAAAGAAGTTGATCACTGTTAGATGCTCATCTCACACACTGAAACTCTCTCTGTGGAATTACAGAAAAGGAGAGAAAGCCTCAGCTACCTTTGGTACCCATCTTTGTGCTAACTGAAGTCTCTTCCAAGAGAATATTCTGAGAAACACAGTGTTTTTGAATGTTTCTGGTTTACACTTATTCTCTTGGGTAATTGTTTTCTAAAAGATTCCATGATTTACTTTCTGCTTGGTAAATCTTTGTAAGCCAGCCCATAAACTAAAATATCTGAGCAGGAACTAGTTAGTAACTTTGGACCATGGAATTCATGGCAAAAGGAAGGAACCCTTTTCCTCCACATGAGGTTTTGTCTTCCCTTAATGTGAACAAAACAGCATGTGTGAGCTCTCTTTCCTGATGAGAAGACCAAAGAAAGGATTATACTCATATTTACATGAGCCTTAGAAAAATCAGATGAAAGTTACCAAAGTACTTAATAAGCCACAAAGTTTTCATTTTTATTTTCCTTTGACAAAGGTCTCATATGGCCAAGGCTGACCCAGAACTTTCCATGTAGCTCAAGATGACCTTCTTGACCTCCTGCCTCATCTTCCCAGTGCTGATATTCCAAGAATGAGCCACTAACCCTAGTTTGTACAGTATGAAGATCAAGCCAAGGGCGTTGTGCATGCGAGGCAAGCAGCCTTCCATCTGAGCTGTCACCAGTCCTGAGCCACAGATTTTAAAAAATTAATAACTTAATCGATTTCAGAAATATCTCCAATGTACAAGTCATGACTCCATAGCAAAGGGACCTAGGATGACAAACGAAGTACTAGTTCTCAGGATATGTGAATATTCACAGTTGGGGGAGACCCTGTGTGTAAAACAGTGAGCATTTCCTTCTGAGGAGAACTGCAGCATCTTCTGAGTGGAGAAAACTTAAAAATACATAGGAGGAAGTGCTTGGAAATGGCCCCTGCACTGAGCTATGAAGTCCTTGCAAGTGCAGAGTGGGTGGGAAGGACATTCCCACAAAATCAGCTAGCAAAACCTCCTGCCTCTGAATTGCAGGCCTATGCAGGAAACATGAGTTCTAAAAACGTGTAAAAGGAAGGAGGAAGAGCAGGAAAAAACATCTCTATAAATATATTCTGTGTCTAGGACAGGAAAAGAGAATTTTGAAAATGAAACTTGGAGAGAAACTCCATCAAGTATGCTTGAAGGGGCAGCATGAAGCCTGGCAACAGCGGGCCTAGGACCCATTGGTTTCCTGGTTCTGTAGGACCGTAGCTCAGCTCCCTCCCATGTTCACTTTTCTCTGTGTCTCCCTTTGGCAGTTTCAGTTCAAGAGTGAGAATCCGACCAGCCTGTCCTTTGCCTGGCTCACATCCTTGAGCTAGGCAGCTATGGTTAGGATAATAAACTCACACCAGTGCATCAGTGCATGGAGACAAGGCACAAAGATGGGATTGCCCTGGGCCTCCTCTACACAGAGCAGGTATGAGCAGACAGTGCAATTAGTTCATTATTTTTCTATAATCGAACATCTGACAAAAGCAGCATGAAAGGGTTTAGTCATAGTTCAAGGACATGATTCATCACCGTGGGAAAGGCATGGCAGTGAGGGCTTGAGGCAGCTGGTCACACATCTAGTCAAAGGCATAGAGAGATGAACACTGCTTCTCAGCTGCCTTCTTCCTTTTTATCCAGATTGGGACTCCAGGCCATAGAAAGACCCCGCATATAGGGGATGAGTCTCTGCCTCAATTAAGCGAATCTAGAAAATCCCTACAGATTGGCACAGAGACTTGTTCCCATGGTGATCCTGAATCCCACCATTTGACAGGGATTACTACAATCCACATTTCCTAGGGGTTGTGATTTGGACCATGGCTCAACTGAAGAATAGAAAACAAGCAGGAGTGTACTGAGCATAGACAAGCCTGTGCATCAAAATTTGGGAGTCCTAGCCAAGCAGGATGAACATGCATCTGAAAGGACTGGACGACTGAATGTTTAAAGCAGAGGCTTACTTTAAATAGACTCATCCAGAAGTGGAAATGCTTTGGGACAGGCTTTTAAAGAAATTTTACCCGTCCTGCCTTAATTAATTCTAGAGAAAGCTATGCTGGAAAGAGCAAGTCATTAGTAACCCCTGCAAGACAGGCAGATGCTTTGTTGGAACTCACCAGCATCTGAGTTGGGGTGAGTGTGCAAGTATGAAGTGGCTGTCTGAGTCAAAATGTTGCAGAGATGCAGGGCTAGATAACCCATGCTATCAGCTCACCAGAGATGAGAGACATGCCAGTCCTCTCATGGAGACAGAGGTCTGTCTAGAGCTCTCTGAATGAAGTTGGAAGTGGTGACCAGAATTTTTTAGACTCTCTAGGATTCACATTTGGGGGCTGTTACAAGCGTTTAGGACCGTCTTCACACTCTAACAAGTTCTAAAATGCTCTTGAAGATGACAGAAGAGAAGTCTAGGGTATAGTCTGAGAAGATGCCAGCAACCCCTGTACTCCAGGGTGATAACCGGCACCACGTCAACAGACCTTCTTAATGCCCCCATAAGAGAAAGACAAAGTCATCCCCAGGAAAATCATTGATTTCACCAACAATTTTTGTTATCTGTGACCTCAAGCCCCTTGGATGTTTCAGTTTGTTGTTGAACTACAGGAAGGTAGAGTATGCAGTCATTGTCCTTATTCCTGTGTCTTCAGAGGAGCACCTGGCTGCCTGGAGGTTGGGCTGGCTCAGAAAACCATCAGTTTGGTATATAAGTCCTTGTACTCTTGGAAAATAGCAAAAATAACAAAAAATTTTTGTTATTTGTGTGTGTATGCATTTGGGTGAGTTTGCATCTATGTACATAGATATAGCTCATTGCTTAAGAGCACTGGATGTTCTTCCTGAGGACCCAGGTCAAATTCCAAGCATTCTCATGGCAGCTCACAACCATCTGTATCTTTAGTCTCAAGGAGTCCAATGCCCTTTTCTGCCCCCCCCACATACATACAAACAGGCAGGTGGGCAGGTTGGCAAATACCTGTCACATAAAAAAAAAAATCTCAAAATGAGAGAGAAAAGAAAAATAGCAACCAACATATAGCAAGGAGCAAGGGGTCTATCTAGTGAAATGCTACAAATACCTTGGCTTATATTACTTAAGGGCCAAAAATGAATAAAAATTTATTCTGGCCTAGACTGTTCTCTGAGGGAATCCAGGAATGGAACCTGATTAAAGTTCTTCAATCCAAAGGGCAGGTTATTGGGCCTCAGTGTTAATTAAACATGAGCAAGTTATCAGACACGAGTTAAAAAAAAAAAAAAAAAAAAAAAAGCAAGTTCATTCCCAGAGCTACATACCTTGCCTCTTTGCATCCCTCACTGCCTGTTCATGTGCTGGATGGAGAATAAGGCTTGAGGTGGGCCAGCTTCAACCAGTGTCTGTCTCTGGCCCAGACAGAGCCATGTCACATAGAAGCAGCCTCGGGAACAACCTGACAACACTCCCAGGTGTGGAGTCTCCTCTCAGAGAAAAACATGTACTTTCCTTATTCTGTTCTGCTTTTATATAAACGGGATTGAGAGCAGTGTTTCACTGTAAATTCTAAGTACAATTTCCTTTTATTCATCAATTAATTCACTATATTCAAATGGTAGCTAAGAATGCACAAGACTTACTGTGTTCTTAAGCATTTCTAAAGCAGATGTTTTTTCTTAGCTAAAATGTCGCTGCAGCAAATGGAAATATACTTAGGAATATGGAGTTTAAATGCACCATTGCTGAATTTTAGCACTCTCTGAAAGTGGACCAATGACAAAACTGAGGAAGCATTTTCAGCCCAAGACTGCCATCTAGTGGCTAAATCTTGTCATACTGCCTGGTTTCCATTCTTGCTTTGGTTTTGTATTATTCTGAATTTCACCAACTTTTTATATGTGTCATAAGTCTCTTACAAAGGTAAATTCATTCATATGTCAAAGCACTTATGCCCCTTACTTAGCATTTAAATAATAAAAATACGTAGAAGAAATCAAAATCTATTTTTTTAAAAATGCCAGCACCCAGTTATTGGTCCTTTGGAAGATAATTAAATGTACTTTTAAATCTGATCAGTGATTATTGTCTACTTTTAAAATCCAAACTAAATCAGGAGAGCTTGTAAGCATCATCTTATGGGAAATAAATCCTAACTACATACAGGAATGGACTTAGTTTTCTTTTGATGGGATTTTCTGGAGGCTAAGGAAGAATGGCAGTCTGGTACTCAAGCAATGCAGCTTTATTGGGCTTGCTGTTTGTAATATTCCTAGTGCTGCATATTCTGCATTAGAATACAATTAATACTTGTGGTTGAAGGTGCAAGATATTCAAAAGACGATTCATTTTATTTCACTCTGTCTTCCTTTCATGTTTCAAGTTCTCTGAAATATGGGAAAGGTCTCCAGACACAGAAGATACTCTCTGGGGGATACAGACCAACCAATAGACAACACCAGTACCAGGAAACCAATAATAGGCAAGTGAGAAGTAAATCAGATCATACAGATGACTGCTAGAGAGGTGAAGAAGGGCTGGAATTTTCCAGAAGGATGCAGTGTGTGGGGGAGTGGGACTTATGTAAAAGTGAAGAGCTATTACCAATGGAAGAGCAGTCTGGGGAGCAGAACTTGGCACCCAGAGAAGATGAGGTCACCATTGAGACTGAAAGGGAGGACTTGGGGAAGCATTCCCATACTGTGAGGTGGTGTTCTGGTCTGCTTCTGTGGTACCTACAACTCTGCTTCCTGGGAGTTGTTTTCAGCAACAATCTCTTGGTGCTTCTCTCTCCATCTCACTTAGATAACAGGAATAGGCAACTCCCAGAATGCAATAATGAGACTTTGCTTCCTAGAGGCCTCTGTGATTCTCCTACCTCTATGGATTTGTCTAGACTTTTCATTCATCCGTACTGTGTTGGAAAATCTGCAATGCCTTGGATAGAGATCAAGTGATGGAAAGGACAATGTTGGGCTGAAGGGTGTGCTTATTCATCTAGCCCACACTCTTCACAGATGCAATGGAGGGCCAGAGGACGGACAGATTTACTACACTGGGCTAGAACCCATGTCTCTGCCTTCTCAGCCCCTGGCTCCCTTCAGTCCACTGCGTTCATCCTTTATGCTTCTCCCCTTTGTCTGCATCCCTACAGGGGGTCTGGTCAAGCCCAAAGCTGAGAGAGCAGTCCAGAAACACATTCTAGAAGATGATGGGAGCCAGCTCTAACTGGAGCACTAGAGATGTGGTTCTCACAGAGGGTATGTTTGCTATACACAAGGTTAACTCCTAACAAGTAGGAGGCATACCTCCATTAACATGGGCTTCACAAAGCTCACTCTGAAGTCACACCAGGCTGGGCTTGAACTCTAGCTTCTTTAGTCTCTTCTCTAACTTCTTTGAACCTCAGTTTCCTGGTCTATAACTTGGAAAGAGTATTAATTTCTACTCCATAAGTTTGCCAGTGTGTTCAAACAATATAGGAAAGTATTCAAAATAGTTCTTAGTGTGCTGACTGCTGAAAAGCGCTCTAATGTTATAATCCTTGTTTTAGTGTTTGAGTGAGTGCCTTTAATCAAGTTACTTACACGCTGTCTCAATGTCTCCATGACAGGAGTAAAAGCTTCACCTTGCAGTGCAGGTTCAATAAGATCCAATAGGAAACCTACTTGGTGCAGTTCTAACACTGAGACCCATCAGTTTGGGTCAGCAACCTAAATGATAACAATCCTTTATTCCTGTTTGGTAGCTTGTCCTGCCAAAAGGAGGGTTTGAATCTGTCTGGCTAAGTGGTTTTCTTTCCAGTGGGGTTTTAAAAAAGCATAATAATAGGAACATGTCTCAGTCCCACAAGATAAAAAAGATCACTAGTCCCAATAAATAATAAAAATATTTTTTACATTAAAAACAAATGCAGTATTCCGGGGGCTGGAGAGATGGCTGAACAGTTAAGAGAACTGACTGTTCTTCCAGAGGACCGGGGTTCAATTCCCAGCACCCACATGGTAGCTCACAACCATCTATAGTTCCAGTTCCCAGTTCCAGGCAAACACCAAGGCAAATAAATAAATAAAATAAAATTTAAACAACTGCAGTATTCCAAGTAGGCAGAACAGGCTTTCTGACCCTGGATACACACACACACACACACACACACACACACACACACACACACAAAGTCAAGTGAATGATCCATATTCACCACCTCAAAACAGAAAAAGAGCCTGCAGCAGCCTCTTTCCACCAATGATGTGGGGATGGGTTCCCATGAAGCCTAAGCCCAAAGAGAGATCACCAAAGAGAATGGAGCAAAACACAGAATATTCATTCAGGAAAATAGCATGAGTGGGAAAACAAAAAACATTAATATGCATATCAAAATAATTTTATGGCTCTTAGAAATTGCATAGTTATAACTGGGGGGGGGGTGCAGAGCCCAAAATAGTGTGGTAATGATGAACCTCCCAATGCTGCTATTGACATCTTCACCCGGCTTCTGTGAAAAGGTGTCTGACCACATGGTTAAGAGATGGAATTTACTTGGTACTCAACCTTGGAAGCCACACAGCAAAGAGCATCCCACGACAACACAGAGCAAACATACTGACTCTAGCCACTTTCCCTCTGCTTAAAAAGCCACTAATGTGCCAATCAGGCTGGTGTACCCCTGTGGCACAGCTTCAAGTTTGAGGCAGGGAGACACATAGAGAGATCCTGTCTCAAAGAAGCAAATAAAAAGCTACCACTAATGACATAATATGAGCCCCACCTCATGACCTCACCAAATCCTAACTATCTCCCAAAAGCCCCACCTCCAAATACGGTTAAAGATGTGTCTGGGAACTGCAGCTTTGGCATGTGAATCTTGGGGAGACACATTCAATTCATGGCAGGCCCACGCTTTGGTGTTAGAAAGAGCAGGGGTGAGCCTTAGAGAAAGCCATGTCTTAGAAAGTATCACAATAAAGATACAGTATTTCTTTTTCTTTTCTTTTCTTTTTTCTTTAATTTTATATTTATCAAGAAAAACAGTAAATTGAGTTTAAAATGCTGATAATTTAACAATAACTATAAAGAAAATAAAACTCATAAGCATGACTTATAAAGGGTGATAATGCAAATAATTTGTTACACCTAAAATTACTTTGTGTTCAGCTTTCCCTCTGGATTTTTTTTTTTTTCTATCCCTGGATATCCCCATTCAAGGTCCCTTCCCCCTCCCGCCACATCAGATCACTTTTTCTTCTCCACAACTTCCCATCCCCTCCCTGGGCAGGCTGCAAACAGTCCCATGGTTCCACTGATCCAATAATACTTAGTTCAGTCTCCACTCCTGGCAAATCCAGTTTTGTCCCTCCTCCCTCAAGAGTGAGTCAGGTGTTCCTATAGGTGGAGTGGAATCCGAAGGGTCAATCCAGGGTGTTTCTGATCCCAAGCTGTTCAGTGGTTGTGGTTTGAAGCTTGGGTATGCTTTGCTTTTTTCTTCTTAGTTTATTTAGAGACCACTAATGAGTGAGTACATCCCCTGCTTATCTTTCTGAGTTTGTGATACCTCGCTCAGGAGGATATTCTCCAAATCCATTCATTTGCCTGCAAAGTTTAGGATATCATTTTTTCTTACTGCTGAGTAGTATTCCATTGTGTAGATGTACTATAGTTTGTTAATCCATTCTTCAGTTGAGGGGCATCTAGGTTGTTTCCAGGATCTTGCTATTACAAATAATGCTGCTATGAACATAGTTGAGCTAATGCCTTTGGAGTGTGACTGTGCCTCTTGAGGGTATACACCCAGAAGTGGTATTGCTGGGTCCTTAAGGAGATTGATTCTCAATTTTCTGAGAAACCGCCATATTGCATTCCAAAGTGGCTGAACAAGCTTACACTCGCAACAACAATGGAGGAGTGTTCCCCTTGCTCCTCACCCTCTCCAGCATAGGCTGTCATCTGTGCCTTTTATCTTAGCCAATCCAACAGGTGGTAGGTAGTATCTCAAAGTTGTTTTGATTTGCATTTCTCTGATGGCTAAAGATGATGAGCACTTTTTCAGGTGCCTTTCAGGCATTCGTAATTCCTCTGCTGAGAATTCCCTTTTTAGATCTGAACCCCATTTTTTCATTGGGTTATTCAAGGTTTTGGGCTCTAGATTCTTGAGCTCTTTATATATTTTAGAGAACAGTCCTCTATCACTTGTAGGGTTGGTGAAAATCTTTTCCCATTCTGTAGGCTGTCGTTTTGTCCTATTGACAGTGTCCTTGGCTTTACAGAAGCTTCTTAGCTTCAGGAGATCCCACTTATTGATTATTGGTCTTAGTGTCTGTGCCACTGGTGTCATATTTAGGAAGTGGTCGCCTGTGCCAATTCCTAGAAGTGTATTTTCTACTTCCTTTTCTATCAAGTTCAAAGTGGCTGGGTTTATGTTGAGGTCTTTGCTCCTCTTGGATTTGAGTTTTGTGCAGGGTGACAGGCTCGGATCTATTTGCATTTTTCTACACACTTCCATCCAGCTATGCCATATTTAACACCATTTGTTAAATATACTATCTTTTTTCCATTGAATGTTTTGGGCCTCTTTGTCAAAGATCAGGTGTTCGTAGGTCTTTGGGTTAATGTCTGGATCCTCTATTCTATTCCATTGGTACACAAGTCTGATTTTATGCCAGT
Source organism: Sigmodon hispidus (assembly GCA_004025045.1). Lineage (NCBI taxonomy): Eukaryota > Metazoa > Chordata > Mammalia > Rodentia > Cricetidae > Sigmodon > Sigmodon hispidus. The sequence continues at coordinate 101,036 of PVIH01000314.1, forward strand.
ACCAGGCTGCCTTCGTTACTGTAGCTCTATAGTATAACTTGAAGTCAGAGATGGTGATACCTCCTGAAGTTCTTTTGTTGAGTAAAATTGTTTTTTGGCAATACTGGCTTTCCTGTTATTCCAAATGAAATTGAGTATTGTTCTTTCAAGGTCCAAGAAATATTGTGTTGGGATTTGGATGGGCAGTGCATTGAATCTGTAGAGTGCTTTTGGTAGAATTGCCATTTTTACTATGTTGATCCTACCAATCCAAGAACATGGGAGAGCTTTCCATTTTCTGATATCCTCTTCAATTTCTTTCTTCGGTGATTTAAAATTTTTGTCAAACAGGTCTGTTACTTCTTTGGTTATCGTTACTCCAAGGTATTTAATACTATTTGCAGCTATTATAAAGGGTAATGTTTCCCTTATTTCTTTTTCAGCTTTTCTCTCTTTAGTGTATAAAAGGGCTACTGATTTCTTTGAGTTAATCTTGTATCCTGCTTCCTTGCTGAAGGTGTTTATCAGCTGTAGCAGTTCCTTGGAAGAATTTTGTGGGTCACTTATGTATACAATTATATCATCTGCAAATAGAAATAGTTTCACTTCTTCTTTTCCAATTTGTATCCCCTTAATATCTTTTCGTTCCCTTATTGCTTTAGCTAAAACTTCAAGAACTATATTGAATACATAAGGGGAGAGAGGACATGATTGTCTAGTTCCTGATTTTAGTGGGATTGCTTTGAGTTTTTCTCCATTAAGTTTGATACTGTCTGTCAGCTTCATGTAAATCACCTTTATTATATTTAGGTATTCTCCCTGTATTCCTGATCACTCCAGGGCTTTAATCATAAAGGAATGTTGTATTTTATCAAAGGCTTTTTCAGCATCTGAGGATATGATCATGTGGTTTTGTTCCTTTATTTTGCTTATATGATGGATAACATTTACAGTTTTTCGTATGTTAAACCATCTCTGCATTTCTGGGATGAAGCCTACTTTGTCATGGTGGATGATATCTTTTATTCATTGTTGCATACGGTTTGCCAAAATTTTGTTGAGAATTTTTGCATCAATATTCATAAGGGAAATTGGTCTGTAATTCTCCTTCTTTGTTGTGTCTTTGAGTGGCTTAGGTATTAGGGTAATTGTGGCCTTATAAAAGGAATTTGGCAATATTCCTTCAGTTTCTACTGTGTGAAATAGTTTGAGGAGTAAAGGTAGTAATTCTTCTTTGAATGTCTGATAGAATTTGGCACTGAAACCATCTGGACCAGGGCTTTTATTTTTGGGGAGGTTTTTAATGACAGCATCAATTTCCTTAAGGGTTATAGGAATGTTTAGGTAATTAATCTGATCTTCATTTAATTTTGGTAGGTAGTACCTGTCCAGAAAGCTGTCCATTTCTTTTAGGTTTTCCATTTTTGTGGAATACAGATTTTCAAAATATGATCTGATAATTCTCTGTATTTCCTGGGTGTCTGTTGTTATGTCCCCTTTTTCATTTCTGATTTTGTTGATTTGAACACTCTCTCTCTCTCTGTTTTTTGATTAGTTTGGCTAAGGGCTTATCTATCTTGTTAACTTTCTCAAAGAACCAACTCTTACATTCATTGATTCTTTGTATTGTTCTTTTTGTTTCAATTGTATTGATTTCAACTCTAAGTATGAGTATTTCCTGCCATCTACTCCTTCTAGGTGAGTTCTCTTCTAATTGTTCCAAGGCTTTCAGCTGAGCTGTTAGGTCTCTAGTGTGGGATTTCTCTAGGTTTTTCATATAGGCATCTAGTGCTATCAATTTTCCTCTTAAGACTGCTTTCATTGTGTCCCACAAGTTTGGATATGTTGTGGATTCATTTTCATTAAATTCTAGGAAGACTTTGATTTCTTTCTTAATTTCTTCCTTGACCCAGAGATGGTTCAGCTGAGTGATGTTTAGTTTCCATGAGTTGGTAGGCTTTCTTTGGGTTTTGATGTTGTTGAACTCTAACTTTAGACCCTTGTGGTCTGATATGTTACAAGGGATTATTTCCATTTTTTTTTGTATCTGTTGATATTTGCTTTATGACCAATTATGTGGTCAATTTTGGAGAAAGTTCCATGAGGAGCTGAGAAATATTTTTATTTCTTTGCATTTGGGTAGAAACTTCTGTAGATATCTATTAAATCCATTTGCATCATAACCTCTTTTAGACTCCTTATTTTTCTGTTGAGTCTCTGTCTGGTTGATCTTACCAGGGTTGAAAGTGGGGTATTGAAGTCTCGCACTATTAGGGTGTAAGAATTGATATGAGATTCGAGCTTTAGCAGTGTTTCTTTTACATAAGTAGGTGCCCCTATATTAGGGGCATAAATATTTAAGATTGAAATCTCCTCTTGACCAATTTTTCCTGTGATGAATAAGTAATGCCCATCGTGGTCCCTTTTTATTGCTTTTAGCTTAAAGTCTACTTTGTTAGATATTAGGATTGCAACCCCCGCTTGTTTCTTAGGACCGGTTTGACTGGAAAACCTTTTCCCAACCCTTTATTCTAAGCCTGTGTCTGTCCTTGCATTTGACGTGTGTTTCTTGTAGTCAACAGAAGGATGGCTTCTGTTGTTGTATCCATCTTGTTAGTGTGTGACGTTTTATGGGAGAGTTGAGTCCATTGATATTAAGGGAAATTAGTGACCATTGATTGATATTTCCTGCCATTTTTGGTGGTAACTTGTTTGTATTTCCTTTCTCTAGTGTATTCTTCTGTGGAATTATTGATTGTTTGTGATTTCGTGGGTGTATCTGGGGTCCTTAGTTTGGAATTTTCCCTCTAATACTCTCTGTAGTGCTGGATTGGTAGATAGATATTCTTTCAGTCTGACTTTGTCATGAAATATCTTGTTTACTCCATCTATGGTGATTGATAATTTTACAGGGTATAGTATTCTAGTTTGGCATCCATGCTGTTTTAGCGTCTGTATAACTTCTGAACAAGCCCTTCCAGCTTTCATCGTTTCCATTGAATAGTCAGTCGTTATTCTGATGGGTCTGCCTTTATATGTGAGTTGGCCCTTTTCTTTTACAGCTCTTAAAATTTTTTCTTTGTTCTGTATGTTTTGTGGCTTGATTATAAAGTGGCACGCTGACTTTTTGGGGGGGTCATATCTGTTTGGTGTTCTGTAAGCTTCTTGTATCTGTATAGGCATTTCCTTCTTCGGGTTAGGGAAGCTTTCTTCTATGATTTTATTGAAAACATTATCTGTGCCTTTGAGCTGGCATTCTTCTCCTTCTTCTATTGCTATTATTCTCAAATTAGGTCTTTTCATGGTATCCCAGATTTCCTGAACATTTTGAGTTATGGCTTTTTTAGTTTTACTATTTTCTTTGACTGATATATCTATTTGAGCTACTGAGTCTTCCACTTCAGAGATTCTATCTTCCATCTCTTGAACTCTGTTTGTTATGCTTGTATCTGTGGTTTCAGCTCTTTTCTTCAGATTTTCTGTTTCCATCTTTGCCTCATTTTGTGCCTTTTTTATTGCTTCTATTTCAGCTTTTAGTTCCTGGCATGTTTCTTTCATAGATTTGTTCATCTCTTCCAATTTTTTGTTTGTATTTTCTTCTATTTCTTTGAAGCAATTTTTCATATCTTCTTTGAGAGCTTCGATGATCATCATAAAGGAATTTTTGGTGTTGCTTCCTTCTATTTCCTCTTCATTGCTCAGTTCAGGTCTTGTATTTGTAGGATCGTCACTTTCTTATGGAGTTACCTTGTTGTTCTTTATATTATTATATAAGTTTTTGCACTGGCGTTTGCCCATGGCTTTAGTGGTTCACGATTAGGTGGCTCCTGGTCAGTTGTGGCACTCGGGCTTGTGTGCCTCCTGTGACCTCTCCTGAAAAGGTCTGCTCAATCACTACTTCTGCACTGTGCAGGGGACTGAATTTCAAGTCTTCAATCTTTCTCTGTTTGACCAATTGGAGGCGGGGTGGCGGCCATGCAAACTCCCTCAGCAGCATCTGGGGGGACAGTAACAGGCAGAGTTTATCTCTGCCTGCTCCAGAGTGCACTGGGACACACTCTGCAGACAGCATCCGGTCCCGGAACTGAAACTGAAACCGAGGGGAGCTCCAGTCTCCTCTCCCTGGCAGGGATACAGGTGCTGGGGCCTCTGACCCCTTCTCACCTCTGTGCGGGGTCTGAGTCTGTCCATCAGGGTCCCCAATCCTTATCTGATTGCTCAGTTGGAGGTGGATAGCCGTGCAAATTCCCTCAGCAGCAGCTTGGGGGACCGTGACAAGCAGAGTTTATCTCAGCCTGCTCCAGAATGCGCTGGGACACGCTCTGCAGATAGCACCCAGTCCTGAAACCAGAACCGGAACCCTTTCATTTTCTTTTAACATTACTATGAAGAATCTAAAACACTAAGCTCTATTGGGATCTTTTTATAGTTGTACCCGGTGTGCTCCCATCATCCAATCTCCTTTCGTTTTTTGTCTTCTACCTCACTTTTTTCTAATTGGGCACTTCTTTTTCTTATTTGTTTTTTTAAAAATTTAGATTCTGTAAATGAGAGAAAACATGTCTGTTCTGAGTCTGGTTTATTTTGCTTATTATTGTGATCTCCAATCGCATACATCTTCCACCAAGGCAAGTGACATGATTTCATTATATGCTGGAAGATGTAAGTGATTGGAGATAGTGTGTGCACGCACGTGTGTGTGTGTGTGTGTGTGTGTGTGTGTGTGTGTGTGTACTTCTATGATATTTGCCATTTGGGGTATGGGTCATTTCACTTAAGATGAAATTATTCCATCCAGTTTTCTGAAAATGACATATTTTGTTCATCTTGATAGGTGACATAAATGCCATTGTATCTGTGTGTTGCATTTCTTTGTCTGTTCATAGAAACAAATGTATTGAGGCTACTGTCACCATGAACAGGGTTATGTAGAAAGTCATGTGGTGTGCTGACTTTAATTTGATCTGATGGAGCCCAGAGCAGTCCTGCTGGATCTTGATCATATCATCGCTCTGTTTAGTTTTGAGAAGCTTTGGTACTCATTTACATATTGACTGTCTTATTTCTTAATTCTCATTTCCACCAACAGGAGATAGGCCTAATACAGGCCATTCTGGAGGGCTGATAGGACTCAGGTTCATCCAGAAGCATCTTTCTCTCTGGCCAGCTTACTGACTGACACCTCTGAAATAGTACTATTACTTGTGCTCTGAAAAGACATATAGAATTTTCTTTAATAAATTACAAATGCTCTAGTGGGTGGAATTTTCTAGGAGCCATTAGGGCTCTTCAGAATTCAAGTTCACCCTTTATTCACCCCTGTCATTAAGAAGAAATGAACTGAAATGTGATTTCACTTATGCAGCAGATATCTCTGTGTAGAAATATAGATCTTACTTGAACTGTAAAGTCTATATTATGTGGAGACGTTTCTGTAAAAAGTCACACATGCTTTGGCTTTATAAACCAAGTGTTCTCTGTCATAGCTATTCACCTCTACAAGTTGCAATGTGACATTATATGCAGAGGAGTATAAGTGAACAGGTATGGATGTGCTAAAGGCAAAAAATGTATTTATCAAAGCCAGACAATAAAACAGATATTTGCTCAAAGACCTTAGTTTTATAGTTCTCAAAATTAAACAATTCTCAGTCAGCATTTCAGGAATGCACATCAGTGTAAAATATTACCTGATGAAAGCAGGGCCCATCTTCTATAAAATATGAAGTATATAAAATAGTGTGATAGTTTTTGGGGTACCAATAAATGAGCTGAGCAAATACTAGGGGAAAATATTTCCAAGTAGTTTCTGCTATACAATGAGTTTAAAAGAACTCAATAGAGACAAGGCTAAACAGTTTTAAGAAATGTTCAGTTCCAGTGACATGGCTCAAGGATAAAATCACATGTCACATAAACCTGGTGACCTGAGATAAACACCTGAAACCCACAGTGGAAGGAGAAAACAAACTCATGGAAGTTGTCCTCTGGTCACACACACACACACACACACACACACACACACACACTCACACTAACTGTGGGACAGATGTACACACACACTATAATAGCAAATGATTTTTTTAAATAAAAAGAACGAAAGAAGTCTTCAAATCATTTAGTAATTCCAGCTGTGCTGTATGTGCATAATATGACAGCGAGGAAGAGGTGAACGGGATGGGAGAAACAGGGAATGCTGCCCTGCTAAAGCCTTTTCTCTCAGATAGCTGTCTACAGGCCTGGCCTGCTTTAAACGAGAGGTCCCTAGTCCATGTCACTAGCTGCCACAGGCTGCAGGCACAGCTGGATCTTTGTACCTCAACAATGCCTTCAAAGGCTTCTCGCTCCCCTCTCAGCTGTGTTCTCCATGCTGTCCTCTTTTGCTCATGGATTATATTTGATGATGTAGGGACTCCAACAGAAATGATCGTCTGCCCGCTAATCTCAAACATTTGTGTGATCTCAAAGAATGAACCGAGTCAGGAACCTGCAAAATTCAATGTCAAAATACCCAGCTTTTATACCCGGAATGAAATTATCTTTACTTAAAACATACGTGGACCAAAGTAAGAAAGAGGTGATTCCCAAGGAAGCATTGGGATACTGTACCCTCAAGAATGTAGAGCAGGCAACAACAGATGTCCATGAACTTTGCCTACTTTATTCTGTTGCTCCTGGGTCAGCTGCCTGCCCACTGACGGCTCATTCATCCTCACAGGCCCACAGATCTCTGCCCTGTATCCAGCACCCGAGTTGGCCTTTGTCCACAGCCACCAACACTCTTCTGACATGAGGCTGACACAGATGGCAGTGCTGTCCCAGGGTCCTAAGTAGCCTTTCCTTTCCTTTCATTCAGATGTGCCATAGGCTCCCACATTATACATTCCTTCTGTTACACAGCATGAATTCATAGGACACACTGAGAGATCTTATATTTTTAATAAATGTGTACCATATATTTTGCTCATATTGACACCCCATCCATTAACCTCCCTCATCTCTCTGCCCCTGCCTTCCAACCAGTCTGCTTTCTCTTCCTAAATTGTCTCCCTTTTATTGTTAACATATTATCTTACATACATTTTAAAATCTAGAGTCTATATATCCATGAAAACATAATGTTTAGATTTCTGTATCTGACTTTTTCACCTAATATGTTGACCTCTAGTTCTGTCGATTTTCTACAAATAATATGATTGTATGCATAGTGTGTGTGTGTGTGTGTGTGTGTGTGTGTGTTGATACATGTTCATTATTCATCGATCTGCCCATTGAGTCTGTTGAGTCTGTATGTTGTCTATTATGAATACTGATACAGCCATCATGGGGATTTGGGCCCTCTGTGTTATGTTGGACTAGACTGCCAGTTTGAGGAGTAGTTCTGATATTAGCCTTTTGAAGAACTATACTCATTTCCATGCTGGCTGTAGAAGTTACATTCCCTCCATTGCTGGATTAGGGTTCCTCTCTCCCCTCATTCTCAGCTTCTTGGTTTCTTTCCTTGGTAGAGACTATTCTGCTGGAGTGACGTGGAATTTCAGTGTAATCTTGCATGTCCCTGATGTCTAAGGATATTGAACGGGGGTTTCTCATATCTTTTTTGACCTTCTGTGTTCCTGTAGCTTCTCTCCTTCCTTTTATAGGTCTGATAGTGTGTGGTTAGTTTATCCTGGAGCTTCTGTACCAGCCTACATGTTCCATGCGAGCAGCAACTGTATCTGTAATATGGAATAACTCCAAGTATAGGGGGTGCTTCATACATGTTTAGTGATTCAAAATATTAGTACAAAGCTTAAAATTTATCCTAAAGGCGAAAGGAGAATACTGAAGGCTTCCCAGTGGCTTCCCAGCACACTTCCATTGCCCATCTAGTGAAACACACACTCCATTCTCATTGCTTCCATTGTATCTATCCTTACCATCCACTTAAGTTGTCCCATAGTGACAGATTCCCACATCAGCACCACTACTGCTCTCCTCTGAACTGAAGTGCTCATTATCTCTACCATTCATTTATCAGTTCATGGGAGGCTGCCTTGGGACATCTTTGGAACTATATTAAACTGTTTAGGTACTCTGTGCAGTGATTTAATTGTTCAGCTGATTACTCAGTTTCTCAAATAAACTTAGGAGAGAAACATAAAGCAGTACTTCTAAATCTGATTATGTGCCTCTAAATTTCATCAGTCTCACTATGTGGCTTATAAATGGTAGCCTATTCACTCGTGTTTATTGAGGATGTAACCATACATCTTTTCCCAAGTTACCATTTTAGATTTAAAAAAACCTAAAGAATATTTGTTCAATCAATAAAGGACTAAATACAGGGAAGAGTGGGAGAAGAGCTGTGTTCTGGTCTGTACAGGAAAGAAAGAGAGAGGAATGCACACTCAGAGTACCAACAGATACCACAGTTAAGCAGGGACCCCTAGGTACTGGTCCCAGTTCTGAGCTCCAGGCTGGCCCTGGAGCAGCCCTGAGGAGTCACTGAGCCCTCCCCCTGGCCTGGCCTCCACGTCAGTAAGTAGAAGCCATGGGTGATTTTTTTATATAAAATTTTGTCCAAATTTACTCTACTTTAATAAAAAATTTAACATCATAACAATAACATGACACATTATAATCCATAATATTCAACACTGAGAAATGTTCATCTGCTTATAAAAATTCAGTCAGACCTACAAAACAGACTTGTTACAAGGAGTCAAAAGCTGATGTGTGTGGTACTGAAATCTGTCTTTGGGACATAGTTTTTGTTAATATAATGCAGAAATGTAAAATCACAACTCAGACATACTGTAGCATGATCCACCACTACAGACTGATCAAGCCAAGGCCCTTGGACATGACCTTCCAATTACAGCATGATTCCTCACGGAAAATGATAAACAAAAGTCTAGTCTTCAGATTGTCCCTCGTGTCAGGCGCAAATGCTTCAACACCCTACATATGACTAACATTTGTGCCTGACACAAGCAGGAGGCAGAAAAACTATCCAAACAACTCTAAATCTTCGTTCTAGACACATATTGAAGTTTTAATGATACAAATAATTCATAAAAATGTATACATGTTCATAATGTGTAATGAAGTTATAATCCTCTGCTTAAAGAGATGAGACTAATGACCACAATTCTATGAGTTTTCTTGGATGATTTGATGGGAGAAATAAACTTGATTTTATTGTGTTTATGATGAACTCCAGCACTTTAAGACATTGTAGTAAAGTTGGAGAAAGGATGAGCATTATTGGGCCAAAAAAAGGGGAAGATTTCTTTAGGGGGAGGAAGCTGGAGTGTGATGGGGTAGTAGCACAGAATGGTAACAGGAAAGGGGGTAAAGCCATGTGGTGGTCAGAAGGTCACAGAGTTAATTTTATAACCCGAAAATTATGTAAGAAGAACATAAAACACTAGTGGCACAAATTTTTAATAAATGGCTGTTCTCTCTCTCTCTCTCTCTCTCTCTCTCTCTCTCTCTCTCTCTCTCTCTCTCTCTCCTTCCTCCCCCTCATCTCCATCCCTCCCTCTGTCTCCCTTCTTCTTCCTTCATATGTGTTGAAAACAATGTTATGAAACAGAAACGAACATGAAGCCAGAGCACTGTGCTGTGTCTAGAAAGCCATAATCTGTGGCTTTCTGTATTTCATAAATCAAGCCCTATCTTGGTTAACCTTGACCAACTGAGTCATGTAGTTAGAAGTCTGTTTTGTTAAATATTAAAATGGCTACACTGGCTTGCTTATCCTTTTCATTCCCTTTATCCTAAGGTGATGTCTATACTTGATACTAAGGTGTGTTTCTTGAATGCATCAGAAGGATGGATCCTGATTTTGTATCTAATCTGTTAGTCTGTGTCTTTTTACTGAGGATTTAAAACCATTGGTATTGAGAGCTTTCATGTACAGTGTTTGTTGACTCTTGTTATTTTGTTGACTCCAATAATCCCCTCCATCAAGAGCACCTTGGAGGTCTCATGAGATGGGACAGGATGTTTGGAGGTCAGATAAAGCTCTGAATGAAAATTTCTATACCTCCTGGGAGCATGTCTATGCATCTACCCTTATTTGGGCCTTTACTTGAACAAAGCCAGAGATACTAGGGTCACTTAAGTGATGCTGAGGTTGACATTGTGCTTATTGCTTGAATATAGGATGTTTAGTCATAAATGCTTTTGCTGTGATTAGGCCCCTATGGGAGCTCTGGACCCTGGAAGCTTGAAAGCCCTGGGTAGTGTCAATACACTTGCTCATTAGGGAACAACCACAGCACTTGAAGCAGCCTTGGACAGGTCGCCTGGCTGAAGTCCAGCTCTCATACCATAGCAGATTCTACTATGTTGATGCTTACAAAATAGGGAGGTCATTTTTGAATAAAAAAATATCTTTATGTAGATGTTCCTTGAGTGGATACAAGAGATTTGTATCACAGAGGAGAGAGCCTCTGACATTTCTGGTTCCTGTGGGATGTGTTTTTCTCATACATGCAGCCAAGGCCAATTTACAGAGCATGGAACAAAAACAGGATATCTTAGTTAGGGTTATTATTGCTGTGATGAAACACCATAACCAAAACAACTTGGAGAGAAAAGGATTAATTTGGCTTATGGTTTCACATCACAATTCTTCATCAAAGGAAGTCAAGACAGGACCTCAAGCAGGGCAGGGACACAGAGCCACGGAGTGGTGCTGCTCTTTGGCTGGCTTACTCAGCTTGCTTTCTTGTAGAATCCAGAACTACCAGCACATGGATGGCACCACCCACTATGGCCTGCCCCCCCCCATCTACCACTAATTAAGAAAATGTCCTACAGCCGGAACTTATGGAGACATTTTTTCAGTTGAAGTCCACTCCTTTCAGATAACTCTAGCTTGTGTCAAATTGACATAAGACTACAGCACACAGGGTGTTGTGATTAAATGTTAGATAAAGAGCCGTATCAATTAGCTATTTCTATATAGCAAACCACTCCCAAGGATATAGTCATTATCCTCATTCTCTTGTTTTTTAATTAGTTGATGTTGATTGATCCAGAGTAATCTCAGCTGGATTGCACTGCTTCAAGCTATGGGTCTGGCTGACTTTGGCTCCTTCTTTTTATTGAGCCCAAATCTTCTCTAAATAGGTTGTTCATTCTAAATCAAGTCTGTGGGAGCAGTAGCTATCTGGAGGAAGCTTTGCTGATGGTGGCAATAGACATAAGAGAAGAAGTCCAGACTTCAAGTTCATGTAAAGATTATGTTTGCATCAATCTATTGATGCTCCATTGGCCAAAAAAAACAAAAACAAAGAACAGCATGGATAATGACAAGGTCAAAATTCAGGGATGTGTACTCTAGCTAGAAAGAGAACAAAGGACCAGCCAGATGGATAAAGCAGGCATGTAGGGGGCAGGAAGGAGGTCTGTCACTGGGACATGGTAGAAGAAAATGAATCTCATCTTGATCTACCCTCAACCCATTTCAGAAAGCCCATCAAAGGGGGCAGGAGGGCTGCCCAAGGGTGAGAGGAGATGGATGCCATAAAGAAGAATGGTTTCTTAGACTCACTTCCTCAATTTCATGGCTAAAATTCAAAATGAAATTTGAACACCAATTTCAGTCTGCTCAGAGAGAAAACAGAAGTTCAGATGGTTTGGAAATGTTTATAAGGTCAGTTCATACCTTGGTGCTCTGAATCTCTTGCTAACTAAGTCTTGCACGTACTCATTATGCATTATGAGATGCTATTAAATGTTTATCACCATAGTCTTTGTCAATAAGAATTATGAAACTTTCATTGAGAATAAACCTGGGAAACATTTTCTAATCTAACAGGAGAGAGTTGAGAGAGGTAAACAGTGTTGAACGAGTGTTATATCATAAATGTGGAGCACTCCCCTCCACCAAGCTGTTTGCTAACTGCTTGTTTCCAGCTGGTGGTTCTGTTTGCAATTTCTAGAAACTGTGGGAAACAGGGTCTATTTGGAGGAAGTAAGGCTTTGTGTTCATGTGTTCTCTCTCGGTGTCTCTGTCTGTCTCTCTCTGTGTCTCTGTCTGTTTCTCTCTGTGTCTCTGTCTGTCTCTCTCTCCTTTGCCCCACATTCCCACCATTGAAAACCCTTCAATGCCATGAGCCAAAATACACCCTTTTGTCCTTCAAGTTGTGTGATTTGGGTATTTTGTCACAGTGAAGGGAAGTAATTCAGAGACGGGGTGGAAAGTGGACAGTTCTGAGAATGAGACAGCCAAGTACAGCCCCAGGCTGCCAGACTCCAGACTCTGCACTCATGTTCCTGAAATCCCTAGATAAGGACAACCACCTGTAGCCATGAACTTTGTTTATACTTGTATGCATAAGCACTTACATATGTACTGAGCAGATGATGTTAACGTATTCATTTCTCAGATGTGAAGACCAAGGGCCGAGTTTAATGAATGTGTTATTCTAGAAATAGGACCTTCTGGCTATACAGTTCTCCCCTGATGAACTTCATTTGTGCCCAAGGGCTAGAGCTGAAGAGGTTCTGGGCTTCTTGGTCTCTCCTCATTACTTTTCCTGGTTTGCTGTATATAAACCTGGCTGGCAAAGGGGCCGATGGTACAGTTGGAATTCCCAGGAGCCCAGGCCATCTGAAGACTTTGTCCTACCTTGATGAAGAATGGGCTTTGTATTGCCTTGAGTCTTCTAGATGCTTCATGGACTCCTAGTGTAGATTGTCCTTCAAAGGACACAGAGTAGCAGCTGGAGAATCTCTTGCTTATTTCCAAGAATCACAGGCTGTAGCCATGATAACTATCTCAGCTTACAAAAGTCATCCTAAGAAAACAGTCAGTGTTAGGACTGCATAAGGAGGTGACTGAGTCACCCAGAGGAGAGAATGATCCCTTCTGTCCTCTTGGCCTCTGATTACAGAAGCAAATGATTAAAGAAGAACACGTAAGGAGTGGTGAGGCAGGAGTCCCCTGAACTGCAGTACCAGTACCAATGGCTCAAACACTGTCATTCCCATGGCCATTCTTTCCCATACTAACCTGTTCTTTGCTCCGACCTTGGGGAATTTGGATTTTTCTGTTAACTACCTAAGATTTTTGCTGTGTTCACCTTCAGGTAGTAAAAGATAAGTTCTCATTGCTAGAGACAGTCTCATAATTTCCAGGCTATGGGACTTCTGGTTTTTCATGAGGCGCTCAAGAACCCTTTGCGTCACAAGAGACCAAGCTGAGCAAAGGCGGGAGTCTCCTCTTATTTCTAGCTCAGAGCTCCTGCTCCAGGACAAGCCCTTGGCCCTGACTGGGAGATTCAAACAGGCAACTTCAGATACTCATGGCTTTGGGGGGCAGGGCCGCTAGGGACCAAATTACCTTGGACCTGGCCATGGGATGATTTCCTTGTCCTCAGTACATTAACCAAAATTTGTTTCTAGGAGGAAGTAAAGGTATACTAAGAATATTACACATAAAGCAAGAATTAACCAGGCTACATTTTCCAACCCCAGAAAAGTTAGCTAACAAGGAGGAGCCTAAGAGAGACTCATAAATTCCCCTGGGAAGGAGAAATAGATAAGATCTCCTGAGTAAATTGGGAGCATGGAGGGGGCTAAGGGGAGATGGAAAGAGAACATGAGGAAAGGGGATGGTAGAGTTGGGGAGGGACAGAGAGGGAGAACAACACAATAGGTATCTTGACAGAGGAAACCATTTTGTAGTTAGAAAGAATCCTAGTACTAGGAAAACTCCCAAGAATCCACAGGGATGACTCAAGCTAAGACTCCAAGCAATAGTAGAGAGGGTGCCTGAACTGCTCTTCCCCTATAATCAAATTGAAGACCACCCTAATTGTTATTATAGAACCTTCATCCAGCAATTGATGGAAGTAGATGCAGAGACCCACAGCTAAGCTCTAGGTTGAGCTCCCAGTCCAGTGAAAAAGAAGGAGGAGAGATTATATGAGCAAAGGGGTCAAGATCATGATAAGAAAACCCAGAGACAGCTGAGAGTTCACTGACTCTGGATTGGCAGCTGGGAAACCTGCATGGGACAGAACTAGGACCTCTGAATGTGGATGACAGTTGTGTGGCTTGAGCAGTTGGTGGGGTCTCTGCTTTTTGGATCCCATACCCCATGCAGGAGGAGGGGCTTCATTTCTCAACCTGACATCTCAGATGTTTGTTGACTCTCCATGGGATGCCTTATCCTCTTTGAGAAGTGGATTGGGGGAGGGGGCTGGGGTGTGAGTGGGAAGAGTGGAGGAAAGTAAAAAAAAAAAAACCTTTTAAATTAAAAAAAAAAGTCAAAAAATCCCAAGGTGTACTAAGAGATGAAATTTTAAAAAACATTTTTATAAAGAAGAGACAGAGTAAACAAACATTAGAATCAAACTCAAAGCAGGAAAGTTCGAATTATCAGATCAGAAATTCCTAATTATAGTTTCCATACTCAGAATTCTAAAGCCCCTAAGTTAGGGTGTTTTGACTCAGTTTTCAACTATATGTTGCAAGCAGCATGCACTGAGAAATAACACTTGAAATTGGGGCAGTCGCTGCACTGGGCTATTAGCACACACCTTGCCCAAGACCGGAGGAGTGATGAGTGTGGGGGTCCAGGCAGCCACTTGGTCTCCAGTAACCTGTACTATGTTGCTCAGCTGTGACCTTCACTAGTTGAAATACTCAATATGTTTTCATCTTACATTAGTTTCAGCTTCAAAAGCATTTGTTGGAAAGTATTCCATTGTAAGGCAAACCTCTGCTATCGAAAAGTGTTGATAGTATGTAAGAGGAGATATGTAATCATAACACAGATAGACAGTTTAGTTAAAAAGGAAACAAAAAGAAATTCTAGAAGTCAAATACCCAAGCACTTGTTTTTTAAAATAAAAAAAAAATGGTAGTGCCCTTTTATTGTATAAAAACAAACAGCTCAAGTCACATCATTAATGAGGTCTCTTGTATTTGCAGTGTTCAGTGTACTGTTTCCTGAAGCCTTGGTCCAATGGGTGTTCATTCAGTGATGCTTCTGCGCTGGACACAGAGCTAAATATTGACACACCACATGAGAAGGGCGGGCTTGGCCTCTGCCCTTAGGAAGCTGATTGATATTCTTATTCCATCAACCATGCCAAAAGATTCAATTGATTGCCAACCACTGGCAGACTTCACTCTCCTTGAATCCTACCCACATATTTACACAGTGGGGGATTTATAGCTAGTGTCTGTGTTCCTACTCTGCCTACATTCAAGGCACTGTACTAGGTGCTGAGAATTCTGAGGTGAAGGAACCAGACAGTGATCTTGCTCTTGCCACCTTTCAGTCTAGCCCTAAAAGACCAAGAGAAATGACTCCAGAAGTAAACTCTGCTACCGTCCATTGTCCCTGGAGTCCATCTGTTGAGACTTCTACCGCTACCTCCACCCCCAGAAATCTTAACCTCACTACTTGTTCTCTTCTTCCTAGCAATGAGTAGACTTGCACTGTACATAGGAGATCTGAAGGCTGAATCAAGAATGGCATGTAGGTGGCTGGCCCAGTCCGACTAAACCAGGGAAGCTCTGGAGGAGCACACAGAAGTGAGGGAGCCAAGTTCATGGTGATACTTGCATCTGGTGGGCCTCAGACCCTCAGAGAGGAGATCTTGCAATGGAAATGCCAAAGAGGCCAACGAAAACTTTCATCTTTCCAGCTCACAACAGCCTGGCATCTACAGAACAGTTGCCTCCTCTATGTAGACTAAGAAATAGCCTAGCTTTCCTAGTACTCCAAAGGCCCCAAATTGCAGCCTATCAATTAGTCTGCATGAGACACACTGTGATGGTGCAATTGATTTGCTTAAAGTAAGTTATCACACAGTCAGCTGAAAGGCAGGCCAAAAAATTTTAATGCAGTTGCATTTCGGCAATTATTAACATTCCCTCTTAGCAACAGGACCAGGGCACTTTCATTCTTCAAGATGACACTGCTTTCATGTTAAAGCCCAGGTAATTTTACAAACTGCACTGATTTAACACTCAGCTCACACGAGCCATACACCTTGAATAAATGCAAATCCGATCTCTGTAGCATGAATTATGGCCTTATGCTGAGCATCACCATGGCAACTAATGACATCATCCTACCCCCACCTTCACCTCAACCAGCAGAAAATCCAGTTCCCCAAGGGTCTTTACATGCCTAACATGAGTGTGTTCTTGGCTTAAATATGCTTTCATAAATACTACTGTTGTCAGAGGTTCCTGGTAGATGTTTGCTGTCATTTGGGGAGGTATATTCTGTTTATGGCAAATGTAGTTTTTTTGTTGTTGTTGTTGTTCAGTGGGGTGGGGGGAATTCTAATGAAAATTACTGTGTGTATTTGATTAGCAACATTTGTTGATAACATATGGTCCAAAGAGGCTTCTGCAAATAAGAGGCTTTAAATAGTAAACAGAGATGTGGCTGAGATGGAGCAGATGCTCTCAGCAAACACACAGTACGAGGTTGCTTTACCGGAGCTCTCCCACCCTGCACTCCCCTTCTCCCTAGATCAAAGTGTCCATTTTCAAAGCAGTGGAACCATGCGGTACATTTGCAGAAATAATGTGCTGTGACTTTAGAGTCACCCCTGCCCCGGAATATAAATTGTCTGCTGCTCGTGCTTCTTACTAGATATTAGTAATAATGTAGTGTGACCATGTGAGTCAGCAGGTTCAAGTAGATCTTGGAGCAGCTTTTGGGCACCACATGTTTGAAATGCATTGAGTGCCGTACCCTGATTTCACAGATATACTTTGAATGCTGCAAAGAGCTCCATGAGGAATGAAGGTCAGCAGATTTTCTTGACATGGGCTGCACTATCCTGGCAAGCATCGTGTATTAGAATTGATCTTGTAAGGTGTGCAGACCTTTAAGGTACTAATGAGAATAAACCCAGTTCCACTGCTGAGCGGGCAATTCAACCACTCATAACAGGGCTTGGCTTTTCTGCAAAGGGCCAGGGAATACATACTTCAGGCTTATGGGCTGTGTATCTGAGTTGCTGCTACTTAACTCTGGCATTACAACAGCAACCTCTGAAAACTGAATGGTAGTAAACAAGCATAGACACATGCTGATAAAACTGTCATTTTGCTTCAAATTTGAATTTTAATGCATCCTCCTGTACCTCAAAATATAAATCTTGTTTCATTGTTTTCAACCATTTACAAATGGGAAAACTAGGGCTTGAGTCTAGGAAGATGGTCCAGTGGGGGAAGGCCACCTTCTGGGTAAGCATGAGGACCAGAATTTGGAACAAGTAAAAAGCTGAGTATGTCCTCCAACCCCACATATCTGTAATAAACTCCGCAATGTGAGAAGTGGATGGAGATGAGAAGTTGGCTGGAATTTGCTGTCTATCCAGCCTAGCAGAAAAGCATCTATCTGGTTCAGTAAGAGACTGTCTCAGGGAATGAGGTGGAGTGTGATGGAACAGGACATACTTCTTCCCCTAGTCTTCACACGTACATACAGGCATGCATACATGCATACCACATGTACACAACTCACGTGCATACACAGACTTCTTGAAAATGTAAAAACCATTTTGGGCTCATGAGCTACACATAAGTAAGTAAGTAGGCAGCTGGAAGTGA
The DNA here is from genome assembly GCA_004025045.1 of Sigmodon hispidus. Lineage (NCBI taxonomy): Eukaryota > Metazoa > Chordata > Mammalia > Rodentia > Cricetidae > Sigmodon > Sigmodon hispidus. The sequence goes on from PVIH01000314.1 coordinate 118,601, forward strand.
CCCCCAGAGCAGGGCTTAGCAACCCTTGGCCTATATCCCTAAAGTGAAGACTCAGTGCATTCTATGCACCTACTGTTAACTTAAACACTGCGTGTACTAAAGTTATAGCTTGTAAATCCTTCCTCCAACCTTCTAGGGTCAGTATTTGACTTTGTATTACTTTTTAATTTATCATATATATAAATCAATGTATTAATGGCTAAGCCCTTCTCTGGGGGTCAGTTCCACCTGCCAACTTGTTTATGTATCACCCCTAAGCCCAAAATCTTTTTATATTTTCGAGAATTCTTGTGTACATGTATATGTGTGTGTTGAATGTACATGTGGTATGTGTAAATTTATATCTGTTCTTTGTTTACATTCCCCTTTAACCTCCTTCAACTGGTTTATACATATATTTATATCTATGTATTATATATATCATATATGTGTATATGTAACTGGTCCTGTCTATATACAAGCTATACTGTATTTTTGCCCTTATTTTCTCTTGTTCCTCCTTCCACCTTTTAGATTCTTATCTCTCCCCACTCTTCTACTTTCATCTCTCTCTCTCTCTCTCTCTCTCTCTCTCTTTCATACACACACACAGTAAGCATATGAGAGAAAGCTTTACATGATAATCTCAGTTCTATCTATTTTCTTTTAAGTGACATTATTTCCTTCTTCCTTATGGCTTACTAGAATCTCGCTGTGTGTACACATATTTTCTTTATTATGTTAATGGGCTGTGTAGGCCGATTCAACATCTCAGTTGCTCTGAACAGTACAGTAGTAAACATGGATTGTGAAAAATCTCTGCAATAAGGACTTGGAGTTGTTCAGGTCTATATGATCAAGTGTACCCACTGATCATAGATGTTTGTCTGGAGGAAGCACTACACTCATTTCTGTAGGGTCTATACTGACTTCTGTTCCAAGCAACAGCATACAGGCATTCTCTATCCCCATTTCCTCAATGGCTGCTGTTGGTGCTAGCCTCTGAGTGTGGTGAGATGGAATCTCATCATCTTCATTTGTACCTCTAGGCTTGTACCATCCCTAATTTAGAGCAGGAAACCATGTCTCACATTCTTAAGTGCTGTCACTTCTGCATATGTGATCCCCTGAGGAGAATGTAGCACACATAGGAAGTACCCTACTGATGCTGGACCTGGCAGCATGGGGCATGTCCTACTGATGCTGAACCTAAAGCGCCTGATGTTGTGATTTGCTTTTGGTGGATACCTAGAGATCACATCCCCAATGAAGAACTAATTAGGGACAGCCCCTAAGTGTGGTGATTAGTTATTAATCAACTGGATTGTCCTCCAAGTGACTCTCTTGTGCTTTCTTACAAAAGGATTTACATGAGACAGGTACAGATGTCTCACCACACATGTATTCATTTAGAGGTATGACTATAGATGATGACTTTTCTATAGTCTTTAATTATGTACTTGTGGCTACTTATAACCAGTGGCACTTTCTAACATATTCCTTCCAGCACATAACTTTGTGAGCCAACCACTGTTTGACCTGCAAACACCCATGCCTGCCTACCCAGAAAGCCATTATATGCTGTGCTCTGCATGCTGCCAGATAACACAGGCATTCAAAGTCACTGTGCTCCAAAACACTACCATCTCCTAAAGGAGATCAAGGCTAGCTATCACAGTCATAGTTGCTTCCTGTCTCATCTCCATAGCCTCCCAAACCTATGACATCACATGTCACCCCTCCCTTTCTAGCTAATAATCAAGGATCTACTGTGTATCAACCACTACTCTTCATGCAGGAAGTACGATTTGCTGAAAATGTTGCTCATCCCCAAACAACTCAATATGTGGAGAGGAAGCAAGTTATACAGAGGGACCTGTAAGATGTGGGATATTTCTGCATCAGAAGTTCCCGGGAGATAGAAGACTCTGGTTTTATACTGAGCTTTTGAGATCAGAAATTCAGAGTTTGAATGCACTGTTGGTGATGGGCTGAGGTCCTGGCCCAGTTACTTAACTTCTTCAAGTCCAACTTTCATCACCTATAAAATTATGATGCAACTGGGTGTTCTTCACAGAGCTTCCAGAAGGCTTAAACGAGATGATCCATATAAAGCTCTAAGTGGAAGGTCATGGCAAACATAAGCCCTGTGTAATTGGAGGTTCTGTTAGTGTTTTGTAAGCTGTCTGAACAGGGTAACTATGGTGCCATTGGTGATAAAATCCCAGAGAAAGGACAGCTCATCCATCAGATTTTATCTGGCTTGTGTGCAGAGAGAAGTCAGTCAGGTAACCTTCCCAACCTTGGCTTGAGACAAATATTATCAGCCTCTGGTCTTTTCAAATCCAAGTGCAGTGGTGTTTCCTTTCTAGGAAGCTTTTAAAAGGAAGTTATCAGCTTAGCAGCCGTAGTCAGTTGCACAGCGGGAGAAAAAGGCACAGAAAACACAACAAAGAGAAATAGATTTGTTTATTGATCATGGCACTCTGAAACGCAGAAGTTTGTGATGCATCTCCAGGCTAATGTGTATGGATGTGAAATGTAGTGTTGTAGAAAACACATTGAACATGGGAATCAAATCCAAAGTTAGAGCTCAAGGTGACTCAAAATCCCAGAAATCCAAAAATGGAGTGTCCCTAGAGTGGCAGGGATGGTTGATGGATGGGTATACAGTAGTGATACAGTGGTGGAGTTAGACTGTCATTTACATTCTGTGGATACCTTGAGATATATTACAGAATTCCTGGGCCTCAATTTCCTCATCTGTAACTATGAGTTTGTAAATGTAGACATTTTACAGAAAAGTTAACAAGTTTTTAAAAAGATAATATGCAAATATAACTTGTGATGCTTTTAGCTCCTGTGGCTGGCATAGAACTGTCTGAGTACCAGTTATGATATGGGAGCCAGTTCTTGCCTGAGCTGGAAAAAGACAAAGAGTAGACATCTTCATAACTTTTTTTCTTCACAGAATAGATATATAAAGGGTTTGAAAATTAAGCCCTCTTGGAAGAGGGTATTGTATTAGGTTTCTGGCCTAGATTTTCTGGCCTGGTCACAAGGTTCAGACCCACTCTCATCCCCACTTAGCCTCAAATAATCACACACAGGCTTATATTAATTTTATGCTGATCAGCCTAGGGCCCAGGCATATAGCTTGCTAACTCTTTATTCTTTAACTAACCCATTGTTCTTATCCTGTTCAGACATGTGGCTCAGTACCTTTTCCTTTTTTATTATTTTTATAGATTAAAGTCTCATTTTTAATTCATGTATCCCCATGTTCAAACTCCCTTCCCCTCCTGACCCCCCACCAGTCAGTCTCTCTTCTCCCCATACCCCGTCCCCTCCCCAGAAAGGACAAGAGGTCCCCAGGTGGATCAGTTCAGCATTCACTCCAAGCAAGTCTGATTTCCTCATCGTAAAATCAAGACTGGGTTAGGTGTTCCTTTGGAGGGAATGGACTCCAAGGTGCCAGTCCAAGGTGCTTCAGATCCCAGGCTGTTCAGTGATTGTAGTTTGCAGCTTTGCTATTCTTTGCTTTTTGCTTAAAGTCCACTAATGAGTGAATATATCCCCTGCTTATCTTGCTGGGTTTGTGATACCTCACTCAGGGGGATGTTTTCCAAATCCATCCATTTACCTGAGAATTTTAGGATATCATTTTTTCTTACTGCTGAGTAGTATTCCATTGTGTAGATGTACCACAGTTTGTTAATCCATTCCCCAGTTGAGGAACATCTAGGTTGTTTTCAGGTTCTTGCTATTACAAATAATGTTGCTATAAACATAGTTGAGCTAATGCTTTTGGGGTGCTAATGTGCATCTTTAGGGGATATACCCAATAGTGGTATTGCTGAATCCTTGGGGAGATTAATTCCCAGTTTTTTGAAAAACCGCCATACTGCATTCCAGAGTGGCTGAACAAGCTTACACTTCCACCAGCAATGGAGGAGTGTTCCCCTTTCTCCCCATCCTCTCCAGGAAAGGCTATCATCTGTGTTTTTGAACTTTGCCATCCTGACCAGTGTAAGGTGGTATCTCAAAGTTGTTTTGATTTGCATTTCTCTGATGGCTAAAGATGATGAGCACTTTTTCATGTGCTTTTCAGCCATTTGTAATTATTCTGCTGAGAATTCCCTTTTTAGTTCTGAATCCCATTTTTAAATTGGGTTATTTAGTGCTTTGGGCTCTAGTTTCTTGGGTTCTCTATATATTTTAGAGATCATTCCTCTGTCACTTATAGGGCTGGTGAAAATTTTTTCCCATTCTGTAGGCTGTGGTTTTGTCTTATTGACTGTGTCCTTGGCCTTACAGAAGCTTCTCAGTTCTAGGAGGTCCCATTTATTGATTGTTGTTCTTAGTGTCTGTGCTCCTGATGTTATATTTAGGAAGTGGTCGCCTGTGTCAATGTATTGAAGAGTATTACCCACTTTCTTGTCTATCAAGTTCAGTGTGGCTGGGTTTATGTTGAGATACACTTGGATTTGAGTTATGTGCAGGGTAACAGGTTTGGATCTATTTGCATTTTTCTACACACTACCATCCAGCCATGCCAACACCATTTATTGAAGATACTATCTTTATTCCATTGAATATTTTGGGCCTCTTTGTTAAAGATCAGGTGTTCATAAGTCTATGGGCTAATGTCAGGGTCTTCAATTCAATTCCATTGATCCACAAGTTTAAAGATAAAAGGGCTGAAAAAGAAATAAGGGAAACATCACCCTTTATAATAGCTGCAAAATAGCATTAAATACCTTGGTGCAACTGTAACCAAAGAAGTAGCAGATCTATTTGACAAAAACTTTAAACCACTGAAGAAAGAAATTGAAGAGGATATCAGAAAATGGGAAGGTCTCCCATGTTCCTGGATAGGTAGGATCAACATAGTAAAAATGGCAATTCTACCAAAGGCAATCTACACATTCAATGCACTGCCCATCAAAATCCCAACACAATTTTTTACAGACCTTGAAAGAACAATACTCAATTTCATTTGGAATAACAGGAAAGCCAGGATTGCCAAAACAATTTTACTCAACAAAAGAAACTAAGGAGGAATCAATTCCTGACTTTAAGTTACACTATAGAGCTAGAGAAATAAAACCAGCCTGGTATTGGTACCTTTTCTTAGAGCAGCATTTCAGCTTCTTTACTCTGCATCATCTCCTGACATCTCTGCTGTGTCTGTGTCTGTTCTGAGATGTTCCCAGAGTTTCTTAGTCTGGTAGCCCCTCCCACACTTCCTGACTGCCTTCAGGCAATTGGCATTTTTATTACACTAGTGGGCAGGACAATTATTTACAATGGAACAGAACACAATCCTACCACAGGAGGGAGCTGCCAGTGCCTTCACTGAATCTGATCCTTCAGGCAGCACAGAAGCTTCCTGTCCACCACCCAGGACAGCCCACACTGCACAACCATTCTCCAGCCAGGCTCCGCAGCCCAAGGGAAATTCACTTTATGCTGGCTTCAGAGGATAGGATGCCTGCAGAGATCTCTGGCTTAGAAAAGACTCCAATTTGCTTTAGTGTTCTCCTTGCAGAACCTAAAGCAGTAGCGGCCTTGCAGATTCTTGGAGATTTTGTCTGACAATTCATAGGAATGAAGCTCCCCAAGGCAATGGAGCAGAGGAAGCGCTAAGGAAAAGAAAACTTCTTGATGTTTTCACCATTTTAAATCGGTTCTAGTTGTGTGTGTGTACATGTTTTCTGTCTGTTTCTGCCTGTCAGGACTTTACCCTGAAGATTATATAGCTAGTCTTGATTAGGATCGAATCTCTCCTTTTGCCTGATTCCCTGGACCAGGTTACTATCTTGAAGTCTGAAAGATACATTGGGGTTTAGCTGTGACCTGACAACCTGATGTGTGCCTAAAATTCCAGGAGGAAGATGGTCACATCTAATGGCTTGAGTTGCATCCAGTTATTCAGTTTCTGGGTCTCATAAGCACCATTGTGTTCCTCAGTCTGAGTCATTTTACAGATCTATAAGTAAGGCATTCTTGAGTAGCATCAGGAGTCATGGCAAACTGAGTTGTTTTCTACTAAACAGCCCAAGAAATCTCTGCAGCCAAAGCAGACCCAGCTGGACAGGTGGTATAGGTGTGAGAAATCCAGCTCCTGGAAGGCAGAAGCAGGAAAGGCTTCCCTAGGCTAAAGGCCACTGTGAGCTCCAAGGGAATTCCTTGTTAACCAGCACAAATCAGTGAGAAAACCTGTGTCAACATGAAAGGTAAAGGAGGCTTGGATGTAGTTTAGGGGTAGAATATTCGCCTAGCATGTGTAAGACCCTAGTTCAATCCCCAGTCCAAAAAAGATCAAGAAGAGGAGGAGAAGTCAGAAGGAGAAGAAAGGAAAGCAGACCTTTCGGCAGAGCATCCTTGGGTAGCAGCAGTTGTCCATGCAAGCAGAGTTAGTCTCTGCTAAACAAGCCAGAAAACCTAAACAAACACCCCAGGACAAGCCAGGCCCACAATACAGGTGGTGTTCTGATCACGTGGGAATGAGGGGACCCAGGATCCTGTAAAGGGATGGACACTATCTTGAGTTTTTTCATCTGCCAAATTTCAACTGAGGTGAATGTTTTCTTAGTTATTTAGTAGAATTGGAGTGGTCATGATGCAGGAATTGCTTAATAAGTTTGTGTTGGGTAGATGACATCCTATAGGTATGTACCACTGCTACTATACATTTTCCTACTTTGGAAATGGAAAGACAGTCAGGGGTCTCATGTCCCAAGCTTTCAGCTATTATAATTACAATTCCTGTGAGACAAACTCACTTTACATTTGAGGGACTTGATATACTGGGATATTAGCTCACCCCAAACCTTACAGTTTGTATGTGACTCAGCCAAGATTTAAGCAGGAATGTTCTGGTTCAAAACTTTGTCATGGCTTCTTTGCTAGCACAGATTCTCTCATCTCAGGTTTTTGCAAAGGTGCTGGTAACCACGGCCAGGAGTTCCTAGTTGTATGTGTATGGCTTTGATGCTATGTTAAAACACATTGCTTTGTGTTCATTTTCATCTGTATCCACTCCCTGGTGCTTCTGTGGCTGCTGTGGCTTCACAGTGGCTTCATGCACATCTATCTCCAGGCTTCGGGTCCTTCCTTTCCATTACTCTGGCAATCCCCTGCCTATTTCTTGCAAGATCCCTATTTCTCTTAGTTAAAAGTTCATGTTTTTGTTTTTTTGTTCTGTTTTGTTTTTTTTGGGGGGAAGTACAACACTGATGCTAATGGTCATGTTTCTATGATATTATGAAAGAAAAAAATAAAAGCAGCCAATAAGCACAGAGTAAAATGGGAAACCCACTAACAGTCAAAGAAATACTCATGAGGGCCGAAGAGATAGTTCTTCCTTTCAGAACACTTGCTGCTCTTTCAGATTTTTGTTTCTCAGCACTCACAGGGCAGCTCACAGCCACTCTGACCTTAGTTCCAGAGGATTCAGTGTCCTCTTCTGCTTTCTTTATACCCTAGGTACATAAGCAGTATACACGCATACATCTGTGCAAAGCACTTATACACATAAACAAAAATAAATTAATCTTTTTAAAAGAATATCCATAAAATGATTATGACAAAATAGGTCAGAGAAGAGGCAAGAAGTACTGCTGTGCAAGGTAAGAATGACACCCTTAGTTTATACTCAACTCCAGATGTGGGATGGTCACTGTCTTTACATGAAGTGCCCAAGGAGTAGGTATTGTAGGCTTTGAGTATGTTCACCACTGTATAATATAAATAATAAAGATGTTTCCTGATGACAAAATATCTCTTATCTAGTTACCTATCCCAAGGATATTATCAATCAAAGTAAATTCTTTAAGCATCTTATATCCAACTCAATTGCTATGATAAACTAGTAGTTACATAAACTCCAATGTATTTATACAATATAAAATTGTAGTCATTAAAACCAGATTTTAACAAATGTCTGGCAGTATGGAAAATTGGTTACAAAATGCAAAAACAATCTGTAGATAAAAGCTGTTATCTGTACTGTTTCTTGGCCCTGAAAAAGAACATATATTGGATATAATTTGTTTATTCAAAAATGTTTATTTCACGCCATGAAGCACTATGCTAAGTTGTAAGGGGTACAATATAAATGAACAGAGCTCTGTGCTCATAGAGTTGAGAGAATGTAAGGAAATTTTCAAGTCATCATTCATGAGTAATCAGTTTACCACAATTCACTGGTGGTTAAATACAAAATTAGATGAAGACAATTTTGTACCTGGGCTCAGCTTAGACTGTGAGATCAGAGAATGTGTTCCCTCTGAAGGTGACATTTGGGCAACCCGTGAAAAAGCAGTAAAAGGAGAAAGAAAGAGTGCCACCTAAGAGAACTGTGCAGTTGACAGGCAGTATGGAGGTAGCAAAGCGCCATGAAGTGAGCAGGTGAACAGGAGAGAGGGAAGCCACAGAGAAGGGTCAGAGTTGCATCCTGGAACAGTGTCCCTAGGATCACATGGAAGGCTAACGCAGGCTCAACGACATGAAGACAGGTACACAAGATACTCTATTGCTGCTGCATAACGGATGGAGGCAAGGCCTCGGAGTGTGATAACAGGTGATAGCAGATAAAGTCACTGCTCCCCAGGGTAAACCAAGTCCTCTTCTGGGGCTGAGACTGAGCAGGGAAGAGTATCCCCTCATCCTGGCCTTCTGTCCTGTAGACCTTCTTGGTGATGGAGCTCCTTTCAGTCCTTATTCCTGAGAGCAGCCCCCACCCATGCCCCGTGGCTGCTGAAGTCCCTCTGTAAGGACAGGTGTTCGCCTCATTTCAAGTCCAAAATCCCACTGTCCATGAAGCAGCTGCTCCAGGGCTGATACTAAAGGCTGGTGAATGCTGCTGCTGCTACAAACAGAAACTCTCTGAGTTCCTCTGCTGCTAACTGCAGGGCATTCTGGGAAGGCCCATGAAAACTTCTAGAGCATCTGTCTTGTATTTACCTCAAAATTTAATCAACATTTTTCTGTCACTCTGGCAGTTTGGGGGGACTGGGGCTGGATATAATGTTGCCTTAGGTTAACCCTGCGTTTGCTCTTTCTGAGGGGTGGGTGGGAAGAACCTATCGCCAAGGTGCACCTTTCTAAAGTGAATCTGACATTCTCTCCACAGCTGGGGCACCCAAGGTGACTTCTCCACAACCCATGCGCTTCCAGCCGTTAAAGTAAAGCTATTCACAGAGAGCACTGGTGTCCTCGCCTTAGAAGACAAGGAGCTCGGACGGGTGAGTGCTCTCTATGGCAAGCGGCATGTGACAGAACACAGAGTGGGTGTCTGTGGTGCTCCTCTGCCCTGAGAGCATGTGAAATTGGTACTACAAGTGCTGAAGGGCCTATATAGCCTGGACTATGCTGTGTTAGCTGTGAGACGTCAAGTCAGTCTCTCAACCTCTCTGAGCCACAGGTTATAACCTCCATAAACTCTGGCTGACAAGAATGTGTGTCAGGGGACAGACTGGGGAGACTCCATACATTCAGACCATTATAGCAAAGACATGTAAAGCCGCTAAGTAACTTAATGAAAATCCATTGCATTTAACTGCCTAACTTTCTTACTACATTAAAACCAATATGATGAGATAAAGGAGGAACAAAGGGATATTAATTAATATTTTAGTGAGGACATTCAGAATATAAGTACTTGAAAAGTTCTGCTTACCCCCAAGTAGAGAACACTGTAGAAATAAAATGACAGGTTGAACATCTACCTGTTGGGACACTCTGGGTAGCAGACCCACAGTCCAGGTATCAGTGAACCAATTGACTGAGCCATTAAACAACTTTAAGTAAAGCACCTTTGACCACCCTGGAAACATGCCCATGATGCCATGCTTTGAGATGTCACACTTAGTTAGCTTGTAGATGAAGCTGACTGCAAACAGGGTTTTGGTTTTGGTTTTTTGTTTTTGTTTTTTTTTTTAAATGTCTGCCAATATCAGGTGGGAACAATAGAGCCAGGCAGGCTGCAGGGCACTCCTGTCCAAAAGGACTCTCCCTTCTGTCTAGTACTGAAGATCCTGCTCTATCCATTTAGTGCCAGCACAGACCAGACCTAGGGATATTATGATCAAAATATTTTCAAGATGGCAGAAACCCCCGAAAGCATGGTATGGAATCCTGAAGAGACACATGTCTCCTTGCATCTTGGTTTGTTACTGTTTCAAACATCATCAGTGTCCTCATACCTGAGACTAGTCAGTAATTTAACTGCTTCGATGTGACCATATTCTTCATAGCACAGGCTGCCCTCCCCTCTCCATCAAGGCCCACACTGCTGCAGCACCACTCTGCCAGCCACATGGGCTAACAATTGTTGACCAATTTGCAGTGACTGTGTCACCCTGATAGCCTCCTGCCTCAGAACCCTGAGCTTCCTGGAGAGTCTCAGGGACCTGGTATGGTTGTGTCAACTAAGTCCACAGATGTACTTTGCAAGACTAAGATTCCCAGGAAATTATAAGCTAGTGAGAAGATGAAGTGGAGAGAATAGACATTATTTTTTTCCTCGAAAGCACTCCCCAGTTTCATGTGGCTAATTCTGGTTACATTAAGACAGTGCTCCAACTTTCCTGGTAGAGATGAGACAAGTTGTTTCTGAGGACTGTGAGAAACTTGTCCAGGATCAGAGACACAAAGAGCCCAGCCACCCCATTCCATCCACAGGGGTGCCTTACTAGGGACTGTATTAGGTACAGCCCTTCCAGGACCTTACAGGTATCCCCAAAGGCAGATAATCACGCAAGCCTGGAAAGATACATACAAGGACTTTTCAAAAATGTTGGTAGCTCACTAATCGTCTTCACACTGCATTGCTCCTGTGGAGAAATAAATCAGGTGGTGGGCCTCTCTCTCTGAGGTGGTGGAGGCCATAAGATTGTTGCAGGCCATACAGGAACTCACTTCTTCATAACTGCACACTAGTTTCTTCCCCTTTCATGCTTCAGGAACTCTCTACTAACTTTGGGGTACAGGCAGTCTTCCAGCCATTCTGTATACCCCATAGATATATGTGGTAAGCTAATTCTACCAAGCTGAGTGGAGCCTTTTGCCAGAGTTCTGGAATTAGCTTCATCCCTTCAGCCACCTTTAGTTTATTCCATCTGTGTTATGTCTCATACACATAAAATTTTAAAAATAAGCAAATCTTTTTTAATGTACTTTAAAAAAATAATTTCTTGAGTGTAGGGAGAAGTCCCTCCAGAGTGTCTGTGTGAGAGTGATTTGCTTACTTTCCCACATTTTTAGCCAAATGAACCCTCCTTGAATGAACAAAAGACTCAGAGAGATTATATATATATAATTATATATGAGTATATGTTTCTTTTTTAACAAAACAGACACAAATTGTACATATACATATTGGTTGATCTATCAGTCTATAATTAGTCCAAAATAGCCCATACTAGCCTGTCTTCTTTTGCATAGGTGTATAGAATTTAATTGTGTATATAGGTTTGATTTATCAGGTCTTCTAGAGATAAATATTTAGACTATTTCATCTCTGGAAGAATAAACAGTGCTTTGCTGTGTTGCCTTAAGTATATTTCTTTGTGTGTATATAAATACCTGTACAGTAAAATTTCCTGACGACTATTTTGCAGATCAAATTTTGAATATCGACAGAGACTGCCTGATTGTCTATATATCAGTTTTTATATGCACAAACTGTGAATATGCCTGTTCCCACACTCTCAATAGCATGGCAGAGTTAGCAAATGTATCCTGCATGTGCAATGGCAGGCCTGCTGGGTCCGATCATTAGTGCTGCACACAGGGTGAACAGAAATAAAATCAGGTGGAAATCCTTAACCTTTCACACTTACAGAGCCCAGGCATAAAAGCCAGAAGTTACAGTGCAGTGTGGGAAGCATTCTGTCTGAGTCCGGGGGAAGAAAGCACACAGCAAGGGGTGGGCACTCTGGGAAGTGGCGGTGCCTTTCCTGGGGAATGTAAGCCATAGAGAGAGAAATAGGCTCAGGCCATAGATCAGAGTTTGGCAGTCTCAATAGACTGCCCTTGTGCCCACACCAGGAAGAGGAGCTGTGATTGCTGGAGTTCAGCTTCCTGTAGGTTGTAGCAGCCGGTTCATATTCCCACATGAAAGCACAGCACATATGGGCCTTGTCTACGATGACAGAGTGCTCACTCGGCAGCCTGAAATGCCCAGATGAGATGACAAGTCTGTCTGCCTGTTGCCCCCCACCCATCCAAAGGGCCCTCATCCTTCCAGTGCTGACACACAGAAAGGGGACTCCAGCCTACCTTGAGCCTGGCAGGCTGCTGGTGGAGATAAAGGAACTGCCAGGATCCAGTCTCTTCATCTATCTTGCAGAGGCCTCACCAGAGAATGGCTACAAGGGAGCCCAGTAGAAGACTTTGTAGCCAGTAATGAGCTGTGGCCATTTGCATTTTGAATGGACACCATATTGCGAGTGGGAGTGACACCCAGGTTCCATATGGTGCAGGGCTGTTAATAAACTTGTGGTGTATAAAGACTTCTCCTGCACTCACTTTACCAAGCAAGCAGGAGTTGAAGGAGGCCAAGGACTTTCTGCCACTGGCCTGGCTATCATGACCTTACCAGCCCTCCATTTGCTATGCCCCTCCTGGGCCCGCTCTCCCACTAGACTAACTCAAACACATCATCAGCACATAGGATAGACTGCTCCTCCCCCTCTGTCTTCAAAAAGGGCAAAGACGTAGTTAAGCAAACTTGTTAAAATCCACGATGGAGGCAAAGGCACTTGCTACCAATCCTGGCAGCCTAAATTCAGTCCTCAGGACCTGTGTGGTAGGAGATGACTGACTTCTACAGTTTTTTCTTCTGGCCTAGGGCACTTGCACCTACATGCACACTGTTACACATTTGCACACCATTGTATTAGGTTTCTGGCCCGGACATTCTGATCTAGCCTTGAGATTCAGACCCACCCACAGCACCACTGCCATGTCAGCTCAAATAATCACACAGACGCTTGTGTTAATTTTATACTGATCAGCTTAGGGCCCAGACATATAGCTTGCTAACTCTTTACCCTTAAATTAACCTATCTTTCTTATCTTGTTCAGCCATGCCTTTTCTCATAGCAGCATTTCAGCTTCTTTCCTCTGCGTCTGCTGCCATCTTATCAACATGTTTCTGTTGCAACTCTGTGGCATCTCCACCCTGCTCTGAGATGTTCTCAGAGTTTTCTTAGTCTGGTAGCCCTGCACACACTTCCTGTTTGCCTTTGGCCAATCAGCATTTTTATTAACAGGACAATTATGTACAATAGAACAGAACACAATCCCACTACAGCACACTAACATAAATAAATAATAAATAAATGTAATTTTTGAGTGTTTTAAAGAATTCTCTGGAACTAGAAACCTGGCTCAGTTCTAGTTCTAGTTTGCAAATATCACTAGTATGCTGAGTCCTGGCAAACAGCAAGGAAATGCTAAGACCATACATACCCTAGTCTACTCAGCGCTGTAGCTTGAGGTAAAAACCAGGTAAATGTCACAGACAGAATAACCTGTCAGAGTGCCAGGCATTAGGTGACAGAGCCTTTGCAACTCATCATAATGGCACCTGTCCCTAAAGATAGCTGAGTACCACCACAACTAACAAGGTGCCACCATCACTCAGCACCTTTAGGGGGTGAGGCCCCACAGATCACAAATCTCACATGTCCATTGGTGCTGTATGCACACATCTTCTCATATTTTTTAAATCTCCTGTAGACTTCTCATCTATCATGCATATTCTATACGTTGTGAAGAAAAAATGTAAATGTTATTTAAATGCTTTTATTTTGTGCTTGTTAGGAAATAAACACAAGAAAAACAATTCTGTATGTTTAGTGCAAACAATTATTTTTTTCCCAAATGTTTTAAATCCTTGGTTAGCCAAACACATGCATGTAGAATCACAGATCTAGAGAATCAAGCATAGTCATTTTTCTTCATATAGGGCTTGTGCTTTTGAATGTGTATTAATATAAAAATAACAAATATAGAATTCTACTGTATTGCTATCAGGCTAAGTGATCAAAGCTACTTTCCAGCAGTGGCATGTATAGGAGCCCTGGGCCTTCCAGCTTTTCTCCCACCCTCCCCCAAACCCCAAGGACGAGCAGCAAAGTGTGTCTGACATGCTGCCAAGTGGCAGTTTTCAGAGCAGATGCCATTTCTAGCTCCTGCCACTCAAAGTACAATGAGGAGAATAGTGATCCAGGTGCCACTGACCATGACCCATGTGGGACCCTACATAGGCCTCTTACCCATCTAAGTCTCATTTCTCACCCTTCTGTATTCTCCCACAGGGTTTGAATTGTTTCTTGTTGTATACTGGTTAAAGGTCTAGAAAATGGAAAGGAAAAGCCTCAGAAGTGTCTATTACAAATGCACATTTCTCCTTGAATCGTTGGCACGGTTGATGGGAGATGGGCAGTGTTCTCTCTCCCAGGTTACCTACTACTTCTGAATCTTAGAAAAACCATCACAGGCTCCTGAAGTCACCCTCTTTGCTCCTACAGACTTAGCCAGTGAGATAAAGGAGAAATCAAGAGACTGTTTTATATATAAATTTGACTGTGACATGGGCCACAATTAACAGAGGGGTCTTTGCAGGGGAACATGAGCTAGTGGTCACATATCCTCACAACATGTCAAACCCTAAAAGACTTGACTGTGCGTTGCTTCTAACAAGAACACATTTGCTTTCTCCTTACAGGTTATCCTCCGCCCTACCCCGAACAGCCCCAAACAATCTGAGTGGCATAAAATGACAGTCTCCAAAAACTGCCCTGATCAAGACCTCAAAATCAAGCTTGCTGTCCGAATGGATAAGCCTCAAAACATGAAGCACTCTGGGTAAGTGTTTCTTTCCCAACTGGAGATATATGTCCATTCATTTCTAGAGACAGAAATAGAATGAAAGGGGATGGGACTCACTGAGAGATCACTTTCCTGATATAAGGCTCAGTTAGGGGTGCCTAGAAGTGCAGAAATAAATTAAACAAAACCCAAAGGGATTCCAGAGAACTGTGTGAAGGGAGCTGGGAGGCACCTGCAAGTAGCTATTGATGCAGCTGTAAGGAATGTGATGCCGACAGTCCCCATGGGCTTCTTTGTCTATACTCACAATGTTTTCATTTACATCATTATGGTAGTAACTC
Organism: Sigmodon hispidus; assembly: GCA_004025045.1. NCBI lineage: Eukaryota > Metazoa > Chordata > Mammalia > Rodentia > Cricetidae > Sigmodon > Sigmodon hispidus. The sequence continues at coordinate 133,768 of PVIH01000314.1, forward strand.
CACTCTCCCTCTAAGAGGACTCCCAGGACAGTTCAAACCCCACCAAAGTATGATGAGATTTTTGCCTATAGGGGTCTAATTGGTGATGTGTTCCAGTTAGAGGGTTTCAGGAGTCCTTCTCTCTCACCGTGATGGACAGCCGCCTTCGTGAGGTATGAGTAAATGCTTCAGTCAGGTCAAAGGTGATGTCAGCTTGACTGAAGTAATAGCTCCCCAAACTGAAAATGTGCAGCCTTTATTCTGTGAAGGTTCACAGGACTGGCCAGTTGAATGACTTCAGGCAGTGCAAGAAGAATAGGGAAATGTGGTTTCACTTTACAGAACAAAGCAAGGTTTTTAAAAAAAAAAAAAAAAAATGATGATGACTGGTTTCCATGCAGCCACAGCCTGCTAAATTATTTTGTAAAATATGATCCTTTGCAGAGGAGCCGGGCCATGTAATTGTAAAGAGGGGAAAGTCTAGACAGCAGAAGAAACTGGGCTCTTTGTCAAATGTTGTGTAGATACCATTTGTCAACTGGCTATCATTCTCAATGGGCTTCTAGTGACTAGAAAGCTGTCCTAAATTCTCATGAAAATTCAGTATTGCATACATGGTCTGGAAGTCTATAGAAGTGAGAAACCTGTCACCAAGTGACAGCCAGCAGCGCAGGCCAGGGGAAGGAAGCCTGCAAGAAGTTCAAAATAGAGTGCCGGACAGGAAGTGGGCATCCTTGCAGACTGGCAGAGCTCTTGTCATGGGGTCAGTGCCTACCTGTGATGCCTTCCAGAGGCTGCTCACAAGGGGGATACTACTTCCAGAATGCCAGGTCTGCCTTAGGCTTGCTTGTAGAAGTTGCACAGTATATTGTTCAAACTAAGCTATTCCCAAAGCCAGAGGTTGGATTGAAGCATGAGAAGCCTGTAAGGAAGGATACTAGCTACTTACATACTTCCTTCTTACTCAGCTGTCATTAGTGAGACCAGTAAGCTGTTCTCATTTCACTTAGCATCTTATCAAATGAACAGGGCACAAGTTCAAAGTCAACCTGGGCTGTGTGCTAAGACCTTGACCAAAAAAAAAAAAAAAAAAAAGCAGTGTTGAGGAAGTGTCCCTGTCAATAGATAGCTTTATCAAGTCTTGCTATACCACACAGCAATGCTTTCCTGCAAGCTCAACACTGGCCAGGCAGAGGCAGGTGGATCCCTGCAGCTCACTGGTCAGTTAGCAGCCTATTTCACTGGGTGAGCTCCAAGTTCAGTGTGAAAAACTGTCTCAAAAAATAAGATGGGGTGTGACTGAGGAAGATGCCTCTTACATTAATACACACACACACACCCCTACATACATGTGCTGATACAAACATGCATGCTATGTGCATGTACAGGGGCAGTGTTCCTGAGGTCAGTTTCTCCTTCTCCTTAACACGCTCTGGGCACATCTTTCAGAAATATGAACATTTCCTCTAATATCTCTTCTCCCTCAAAGCTCCATCGTCTGGGTGTCAATATAAGAAAGTTGAGGGTTGGCAGGTTCCTATAGCATTTGAGGAAATGTCCCCGTCTTTAACACAACACTGACTCATAAACAGTAAACATCTGTTACCAGAGCCAGAGTATGAGTGAGCAAGAAAGAGGGAGAGAGACGTGGGGGAGGGAGCCAACTGAAGAGAGTAAACATGCAGAAGCACCATCCTCAAACAACTTTTAGGAAGTCTCACAGGCCAGGCTTCTTTGAACCCCACTCTCCTAGTCACCCCAAGCAGACACTCACAGGGCATGATTCTCTTCACCGTACAAACCCCAGTTTCCTACGTTCTCCTCATTTGCTCGTGGAGAAAGAAGTACACGGAACTCTGACCTCATTGGTGAGTATGCTAGCATGCTGTAGGCAGCCTTCACAGTGTGACGGGTGGGGAGATATTTAGCTCCTGTCTGCCAAGTTCTCAAATGAATGTATCACTAGACTGCCATTCAGAATTACTCCTGCCAAGCAGTATCCTAGGAGAAGAATTTCAAAGAGTGAGACAAGAACACAAGCATGATGTGGCCCAAAATGGAACAAACAACCTTGCCACATAAGGAATAATTAGGAAAAGGAGAAGCATTTTTGGAGGTAGCTGGGGGGTGGCTTGTTTTAGGACGTGCCATGCAAGTGTGAAGCTTTGTATGGTGACACACTGACAATCTCCATACTGGGGAAGTGGAGACAGCAGGACCTCTGCAACTTGCAGCATCCCTGGTGAGTGGCCGGCCAATGAGGAGAACTTGTCTCACAAAATAAAAAGGAAGGTACCACCTGAGAAACAGCACCCAAGGTCGGCATCTGGACTGCAGATGCTACAAACCTCATGCATGTTCACACAGATACACATAAACACACACTATGTTTACGGACATTGTTTCCCATTTAAATACAAGTAGTAGGGGGTATTGAACCCTATAGTATGAGGAATGCAGATTAAAAACAGAGTAAAGTCACAGTTTAGATAATGAGAGAGGGTGTCTTGAAGAAGCAGAGCCCACAGTCGAGACTTATGTTCTATCTGCTCAAGCATGCCAACAGAAAGTCTGAAATTCTGAGAATGCTCCTGAATGGTGTGTTCTGGTTTCTCAAATAAGCACAAGGTCCATCACAAGAATTCTATAGAATTTTATAAAGGCCAGGAAGGTAAAGTCAATAGTTTCTTTTGGCTTTAAGCATTAGCCTTAGTATTTGAGAGCTGGGCACTTCAGGTGGCTTTCGGGCTTCTTATCTCTCCTCCACAGAGCAAGTTCAAGGAAAGGGGTGCATTCACCTCTCTCTCTCTCTCTCTCTCTCTCTTCTCTTCTCTTCTCTTCTCTTCTCTTCTCTTCTCTTCTCTTCTCTTCTCTTTCTCTCTCTCCCTTCCTCCTTCCCTCTCTCTCTGCCCCACAGGAAGCAGAAAGTACCATCATCCTGTCTTAACAGATGCCCCTTCCTTCAGCCAGGTGTTCAGGCTGATAGCCTTGAGGTCATCTAGATGGTTCTCACATTTTCTTACCACGAACACTGTCCACCTTGAAATCCCTTCTACTCTGTTTTCAAGCTGGATCCTTACTCCAGCCCCTGACCCACTCTTCTCCCTCTTCCCGGGCTCTAATCCTCCTTTCCTTCGCCCTCCACTGGTTGCCCCGTAACCTCTCACTCATTCTTTCCTTCCCTATAGTCTATTTCATACTCTGAAATTTTCTTTTTAAACTTGATCCTGTCATTCAAGTGCTAGAAAACATCCAGTGAACTTCCATCTCACTCAGAGCAAAAGCCCAAGATGTTGCCATAGCAATAAGGTACTGCCTGACCGTGAGCTGGCACAGCCACATTGGCCTCCTTGGGTATCAGAGAAGCACAAGCAACCTCGGGACCTTTGCACTTGCTGGCTCCTCTGCCCCTATGGCCCCTCTTATCCACCCAGATTACTGGGAGTGTCTTTGTGCCTTGTAAGAATATCTTCTTGTATTCTCTTGAGTGGAATAATAGCCCTCCCTCTCTTCCCTCTCCCGCAAGCTTTCACCATAAAACATTCTGCACGATACAGCACCGTATTTCTCTGTTCATTTATGTTCTGTCTTTTCTCCTAGCATGTCAGTTCCTTTCCATGGGACCACTTGTCCTCTTCAGTCACAGTACCTAGCACAGGACATATGTTTAGAACAGCCTCATTATTTGGAATCCCACCTTACAGATAGAAAAACTGAGGCTCATCATGATGAAAACCCTTGTAAGTCCAAATAAGCACTGGAGCTGGGCTTAGGTTTCTTTTTCAGTTCTGTTCTAACTGGAGGCCAGAACCTTATGCTAACTCTGCATGTCCCTGCTCAGGATTTATCCACTGAGTCCCTGTAGTCACCAGCAACATACCTTCTTTGTCTCTCTGTTTTATCGAGGGAGGGCAGTTAAAGCCCCTCACAATATAGCTCCTTTCCTCTTCCATTGTCTTGACTGGACCAAGCACAAAATCACAGCTCTTTGGTAGCCACAGCTCCCCAAAGTGCCTGCTGTTTCTGTGGGCACAAGCTGTCCACACACTGCCAGGATGAGCTGGTGGGATACTCTGGAGACATCATGCTCTTTGTTTGACTCCTGTACTCACAATGTATGTTAGTTAGATTAGGATGTCTAATATTGCTCGGGTATTCTGTAGCATTATTGCACTCTGTACATTATTGCACATCAGTGTTTTTGTCTCTCTATCTCAACTGTCTTCTCTTTCTATCTCTTTGTCTCTCTCTCTGCCTCTGTCTCTCTCCTCTCACTATCTCTATGTGTCTCTATCTCCCTCTGCATGTCTCTCTCTCTGTGTCTATCCCTCTATATCTGTCTCTGTACATATCTATGTGTATGTGTCTGTGTGTCTGTGTGTCTGTGTGTGTGTGTGTGTGTGTGTGTGTCTCTGTGTGTGTGTGTGTGTGTTTGAGACAGGTTCTTATGTAGCTCAGGCTGGTCTGGAGCTCATTATTTAGCAAAAGATGATCTTGTGTCTGATCCTTCTACTCCTTTCTGAATTACAGGAAAGTACTATCATACCCACTTTGTGGGGGCAGACAATGGGCCCAAGGGCTTTGTACACACCAGATAGGCACTGTGCCAACTAAATACAATCCTAGCTCTCATTGCTGATTCCCTATCAGTGATTTAGTCATATCACAATCATGACCTTGGCTATGTTTTCCTTGCATTTCTGTTCAATTTTGCTCAATATGTGTTAAAGCTTTTTGAGTAGATGTAGAAAATTTAATTTAATATTATTATATCTTCTTGGTGAATTTACCCACTTATCACTACAGAACAATTTTCTGTATCTCTATGTCATGATTTTTGCCTTACTTTACACGATAGTCATGTGGGCACTGTAGCATTTTAAGGAAAATGGCTATTAGCAAGGCACATCCTTTTGAAGCATCCTATTTTTAACTTAATTTTGTCTTTAAAGTACATTCCTTGCTGATGTGGTGGCACAGCCTGTAATCTTAGCACTCAAGATCCTGAGGCAGGAAAATAGGCTAGCCTGAGCTACAAAATGAAACTGTCTTTTACTTACATTAAGTCAGTAAATAGCATAAAGTAACTGCTTTTCTTGTTTGCAATACAAAATTAGGTAAGATTTAATTCTAACCTGAGTTTCTTTGCCTTTTAATTGAGATATTAGCCTATTCATTGATAGAGAAAAGTTTAATTTTATTATCCTGCTATTTTCACTTAAGATATATATATATATATGTACATATATATGTGAGATGGGGAAGAAGAGGAAGTGGGAGGGAGAAGGGGAGGGAGAAGAAGAGGAAGAGAGAATGCACGTGTACTGCAGCATGCATGCGGTGGCGAGTGGACAGCTTTGGGATCTGGCTAGCCTTCTGCCCTGGCACCCGAGGTGGTACACAGATCGTCGGGCTCACATAGATAGCAAAGGTCTTGAGAGTGAGCCACTGTTGGCTTGCTGTTTTTATCTGTGTCACATCTGCTCTTTACGTACTTGCTTTCTCATTTTTTCCTGTCTCTTTTTTGATCAACTGAATATATTTAGGGCTCTGTTCTTCCTTCCTTATTAGCCATTTTCTCTTAATAAGGCTAAGGATAGTTGTAGGCACTGAGCACTAGCTACAGCAAGGCCCTTATCTTCTCTGTACTTCCTTTCATGCATATCAAATGCAGATAACAACAACTGCAGCTACATGGGACTATATTTTAAAGATTAAAGAAGTTACTACATAAAGAACACTTAGATAAAACTAGTTTTGAAACATGGCATGAGCTATAGCTACACAAAAGAATTGGTAATGGTGGGGTGATGGTGGTGGTGATGATGGTGGTGGTGTAATGATGGTGTGGTGGTAATAGTTGTGGTGGTGGTGATGATGGTGGTGGTGTAATGATGGTGTGGTGGTAATAGTTGTGGTGGTAGGGGATGTTGGTAGTGGTAGTAATGCTTGTGGTGGTAGTAGAGGTGATGTAGTGACCTTCTCTGCTGCCTACTTTTTTGAAGTGCCTACTTTTTTGAGGTGAGATATTTTATTTTGTCTTGTTTTTTATACAAGGTGTCACTGTGTACCCATGGGGAACCTATTGCATAGGCCAAGTTGGTCTTGACTCACAAAGATCCACCTGTTTCTGCCCTTCCATCCATTCTTTGAACCTATCCCAGCCCATATTTCTCCCCACTGGAACACTTTATAAGCTGGTTCAGCTGCAGCCTGTTCTCCTTCCATTTGCAGAGAGGGGCCGGTGCTGTAGGGGTGCCGGCTCTTGCTGTGCTCTGTTCTTTCTTCTAAAAAGAAATTATCCTCTGACAGAAAGGGATAAGTTCAAGAGATTTGCTGCACAAGATGGTGACCATGGTTAAAAGTAACATAGTCACTACACCTGAAAAAGACTGAGAATGGACTTTAAATGTTCTTATCATTAAAAAAAGTCAAGAGTGTGTAAAGTGATAGTTCAATTTAACCATTGCATTTATACATGTGTGACGAATATATGATTTTATTTGTCAATTAAAAATAAGTTTAAGTGACTTTAAAAAATCATGAAATAGTTTAAAATACCTGCTTTGTAGTTTCTTTTGATGTAGCAGACACTGAGGGAACACAGGCCCCTGGAACACAAAGCCAACAGCTTCTCCTTCTGTACATTCCCCAGCTAGAGCAGAGCAGCACCAGCTCTCTTGGCCCTGAGTCCTTCAAAATGTAACATTTGATCCTCTTCCAACCACCCTGCCCATGTGAGAAACCCAGAAGCGGGGGAATGCCACTCCTCTGCACTTGGTGCTCATGTCTCGACCACCTGGAAAAAGATGTACGATAAAGCGTTTTCACTATGGAGCACTAATGAGGGCCTGTCATGTGTGAGTTTGGTGATAAGTATGAATTCTACTTAATCAACCAAGCTATGTTCCTAGCATATATTAAAATCACAGTGCTGTAAGAGAAAAGGCTGAACACATACACACACGTTACAGGCATTGCCACAATGCTGCTCTCCCACATAGTCCAGAGACAGAGGGACAGGAGGCCAGGGACTCATCAGTGACTCGCCTCCTATGGGAGATTCCTGCAATGAGTACAGTCCAAATTCACTGCCCTCTTCCGATGTCCTCAACAAATGACAGGGATATCAGTGGCCCATGCATGTAGGTTTCATAAAATGTTACAAGAAAATCATGATACAAAATATAACCAAAGCTTCAAAACCAGATTCGTTACCTCACTATTTCTCAGCACATATCTTAAAACCTAATGTAAGTTCAAATCAAACGTCTTCATTGTTACTCTTGCTATTGTTAGCAGTGAAAAGCAGAACAATAACACCTGTGCATGGCATGTATGTCTCTACAGTTTCATAAGCGTCAATGGACACTATCTTGCCCCCATGTTTCAACTCCAAAAACAAATTCAAGGAGTACCAGCACCACGATGCCCTCTTAGGTGTCCCCTTCCATCCAAGATCTAAGAAATGCCCGTAACTGGGCTTCGTGTGTCTCTTGAGCACCGTCATTTTAATCTCTGCTATGAGCAGAGCTCTGTTTATTAAGCATTGTGTCTCGCTTCCGCTCACTACACCCTGGACTGCTGGCCTATCTGATGGTCAGCCTAAACTTCCAGACAATCTGAAGAAAGCACTGGAACACGTGATCAATGTGTTGGGAGTGGGGCTCGAAGTGGGAAGCCACCTGTGCATCTATAGTATCATAGCGCCCATCTGCCCCAGGTACTGTGCATTCTGTTCAGGGTGGGAACGACATGGGCTTACCAGACAGACAGGGTGCCTCGCAGCCTTCAGTGCTTCTGTTTTGACACCTTCTGGCATGTGCCACATTAGCAATCCTTTCTGAGGAAAGCCTCAGAGGGAGAGCCCCGTCCTCACACAAACCAACTGGTACTTTCCGAAGGAGGGGTGTGGATTTCCTCTGACCCACCAGCTTTCACTCAGACGCCTTGAAACACAAGCCAGCACCAACTGAAACACAACTCATGGGGCTTGTTTCTTACTTTTTAAATGTAAGTGTATTTAACTAATATGTAAAACCAAAACTGTATGTACAGTTACAGAGTACATGTATACACGGTAATTTATGTGTGGAGGAAGATGTTGGCCCACATGCAGGCAGAGGCCAGAGGTCAACCTTGGATGTTATTTCTCTGGAGCTCCCTATCCCATTCCATTCTTTCAACAGGGTCTGTCACTGACTGGCCTCGAACTTACCCATGGTATTAGGTTGACCAGCCAGCAAGCCTTGAAGATCTGCCTGTCCCTGCCTCCCTAGTGCTGGGGTTACAAGTCTGGTCCACATGCTTTTGTGGCAGGCCCTGACTGACTGAGCCATCTCCCCGTTCCAGTCCCACAATGGTGTAATTGAAGTCATGATAAACTTGTCTACCCCTCCAACAGCAAGTATTTCTTCGTGATAAAAAGCACATTTGTTTGTTCTCACTGTCTGAAGTGTATGGTGCACACCTATTGCTCGGTGTGTACCCTGCGTTGCACACTAACACTCCTTCTCTATAGTTCCTCACCTTGGACCCACATCCCCCATCCCTCTTATCTCCTCACTTTTTGTTGACCCAAATGTGGAGACACACCCTGGAAAGACATCAGAAAAAGTTGTTCTATAGTAAGGTAGCCCTAAGTTTAAATCCGGGTCATGTCACTCAGGGACTATGAGGAGCCTTGCAAAAGCAATTAAACCTCCTTAACCACAATGTAAAACAGCATAAGCAGCCGTGGCTAATGATAACTATTGACTACGGGTGCACTTCTCCTATGGCTGCAAATTCCACACAGAAAGGTTCCACATCCTATGCAGTGCAATTCCTTACTTAGGATATTACCCCCTCTCTAGGATTTTAATAAATCCATGCCAAGTGCCTGGAGGAAGAAAAAGTTGATAATTTCAAAGCAAATTCTGTTGTGTATTTCCTAAGTTCTTTATGAAAACTGCAACTTGCTTGTTACATGTGGTAGTGGGGCATGGCTAAGTGGGTGTGCAGGCATAGTCAGGACAATATGAGGAAGGCCTGAGCCTGACACACAGTTCAGGAAAAGAGAAGGGTAGCAGAGCCAGGCTCACTCTTTGACCATTGTGTATCTGTGTACACCAGTCCAAAGATGCTCCTAAGTTCAGGGGTAGTAATTATCATTCTGTGGACACAGAGATGCTTCATTACAAGGATAACATTTGCTGTGCAGCTACCTTTTTATTTATTTATTGTCCTAGTTTCATTTCCAAAGCTGTTATAAAGTAACCTAACAAAAGCAATTTAAGAGAGAAAGGTGTATGTTGGGTTATTTTTCTAAAGAGATGCAGGCTATCATGGCAGGGGTAGCATTGAAGCAGTTAGGGAGGCTTGCTGCTCACATTGCATCTGCACTCAGAAAGCAGAGAATGAGCAAGATATGGGGCCAGCCTATAACGCACCAAGACCCAGAGATCCAGTTCCTGAACATCCCACAGCCTTGCCAAACCACCAACTGGGAACCTAACATTGAAATGTATGAGCCTGTGGGGAACATTTTACAGCCACAACATCCATCAATCTATCTATCCATCTATCTATCTATCCATCTATCTATCTATCTATCTATCTGTCTGTCTGTCTGTCTGTCTATCTATATATCTGTCTGTCTGTCTATCTATATACTGAGGATAAAATCCAGTACCTTGCACATGGTAGGCAAGCCAGATACATTCCCAGCCAGTGCTGAGACTCATGCTTACACTTGGTCAGCCTTATCTCACAGAATCCTCTCAGTAGCAAAGCAGCAAAATTGTAGCCAGTTGCCCCACCTTTCCGAATGACTGGCAAAAAAAAGAACCAGAAGACTAAATGCCAGTGTCTGCTTATCACCCTTTGACTCCTGAGTCCTGGCTGAACCTCCCTCTTATATCCACAAATGCATTAATATATTGAAACATGATTTCAGCATGTAGTGAGCGTGCTGACTGGGTCAGCTGAGTGTTCTTCAGCAGTACTGGGGACTGAGGTGACATCAGCCACAGCACAGGGCTACCAAGTTTCCAGCCATGCAGCTGGCTCTCTGCCTCATCTCTGCTCAGCCACCACCTCGCCCTCCTCTTCTGTCCTGCCCCTCTCTGTGCATATCTTCTCCCCTGCAGCTAGTGTGCACATCTTAAATAGGGCTCAATGCCCTGCCTAAGGCCCTTCTATCCTATTTATAATGAGAAACTTATGGCCTGATTTGCCCTTTCAGAAAAGCATGTGGCTTCTTTGTAACATCTTGAGCAGAGGACAAGAGTAGGGAAAGCAGATAGCGTCCCATCGTGGTCCAAGATGGTCTTTGCCCTCTAGACTAGGCCTGCCTTGTCTATATTTGTAAAATTCATAATATATAAGAGCATTTCAGTGCTGCACGCAATAATAGATTATTGTGTGTTTTAGTATGTTCTATATAACAAGTATATCATGCCTATGTTATAAAGTCTTTTTTTTCCTCAAAATGATTTGTTATGTCAGACAATTGAAAGAAAAACTCCAGTGAATTATAAACTAGGTCAATGCGGGATAAGCCGTGAAAGTGAGTGGTGAGAGGCTAGAGTCTGGGGCTTCCCCTCATGTGATCTGACAGCATTTCAGTTAGGAGAGGATTTACCGGTGCGGTAAGGTCTGTACTGTTCTCAAAAACTGAGTGGGAATTACCCACATGCCTGACGCCTCTTAAATTTCTCTCAAGATGCCCATAGGCAGAGTGATGTAAGCAGGGTCTGAAAAAAGGTGAGGGGAGACAATGAGAGAGGGATGGGCAGGAGTACTGAAGAGGGTAAGAAGCCAGTGGTACCTGCTGACTAGAGAAAGGGGAGACAGAAACAGAGTAGTCTGGAATTACCTTAGGGATTCTGGTCTAAAGGCCTGGAAAAGAGCCCTTATGATGTGTCAACAGGAAAACCGGTACACAGGTGCTTTCCTTCTGCTCCAAAGTGAAGACCCTGTCTGTTTTCAGCAGAAGCATAAATTTAGAAGTCATCCAGCTAATTTTTGCAAAGTGAAAGTTAACACATTTGAATGTCACCCTGTTTCTTGATCAAGGTCCATGTGGTAGGTGACAGATCACATGGCTAATGAACTATTTATGAAATGGGTTATTACATTGGTCTTGGTGCCTCCAGACTTCTCTGGCTTCTGTAGTTTTACCTCTCTTATTTTGTTTCATTATTTATATATAAAGATTAATTTCTATCAACAAAAATGTGTAGAAAGGGGCTGGGAGTAGACGACATCCCATGCTAACTGAGAACTTCCTATAATAATTCTGCATTTCCAAGAAAGCAAAAGAAAACAGGGGGAGGGGTTTACCTGAGTGAATGATGACAAGATCTGACCATGTGCTCTCCGACTCTCTCGCCATCTCTCTCAATGCCTTCTTCTCTCCCTGCCTGCCTTCCTTTCTGGCTTGGGCATAGTCTCTCAGGAGTTACCCTGTCTGAAAGACTTCTAACACATAAACATCACAATCAGAGAGCACCCTCTTCCAAAGTGCCTTCAGATCAGTCCAGAAATAGAAGTCAAGTGTGATAACTGGCCGTGATCCCACCTCTGTGTAGATATGAATTGTACTTCCTTTTCATTTATAGTTCTCAAAAATGGGTGCATTCCTGAGCTCACAGGCCTCTTAGTGTATGAAATCTAGTTTTCCTGGTAAGTGTGGGAAGCAGGGCATTCCTGCAGGTACTCACGCAGCTCTGGTCTTTCCCACAGGTACTTGTGGACCATTGGTAAGAATGTGTGGAAGAGGTGGAAGAAGAGGTTCTTTGTGTTGGTACAGGTAACTCTTCAACTCTATTTCCAGTCTAGCAGTGATCCGATTTACAGACTAGTCAGGATGGATACACACTTTAAACTGAGGGATGACACCTGGAGGCCACCAGGGCCAAGTATTTAGCTCCATAGTTTGTTCCAGATTATAAACTCATGGGACCACACAGAGAGTTCTATCTCCTATACCTGTAAACTCTGCCCTTTTTTATGAACTTTTGGATTTTGCCAGTTTTCTATTGGCAATGCCACAGGGAACATCTGTAGATGCCTGTTGTCTCACATAGATATCAGTGACATGTTGCTAATGTAGAAACAATAACTTGGCTCTCCCTGGTGGATATAAAATTGTTTCCACAGATTTGTAATACATGACCTCCTACTGATTTGTTTTGTTTGTGCTTCAAGTTTTTTACTTTGCCAAGGAATTTCCTATTAACCCCTTCCAGTGGACAGCCTCCATGAGGGCATGGAGGATTAACTCAATCCACAAAATGTTAATTTCAATACTCCCTGAAACATGTCACAAAATGAGTCACCTTGTAATCATGCTCCTTGAGCTAACTTGACTTGTGTTTGGAGCAATGCCTGTGCTGAATTTCACTGCACGGCAGCAGTTCCCAATGACTCTTGGTTCTAAATGACTTTAAAAGCCCCTGGCAGTACCATCAGGCCTCCACCTGTACAGACCTACTGAAGTATGCCATTGAAATCTCTGGGCACTGGTTCAGGGCTACATGGGTTCCGACTTGTATGTAGGAGCTTTCCCCTTGCCTACACCACACTCACATACCTTCCCAGTGTCTCCAGAAGCCATCTTCAACTGTTTACTAGAAGGAAGATAAAGACAGAGAGAGGTGATGCTTCCAATGCCAGATAATTCAGAGAAAGGGCAGATCATGTGGTCTAGACAGTAGCTGATGACATCTTCCCAGAGAGTAAACAAGGCATGGGGTCTTTGTATTCTGAGTGCCTAGGGAATGCTTTGTGCAATGTATGACTTTTCTCTGAGACTCTTGGAAATGAAAGAATGTTTAGAAGCAGCTAGCCTCAGGCTGGGGAGAAGACTCTGCCAGCAAAGCCCTGCTGTGCAAGCATTTGCGTCCCAGAACTCATATAAAAAAAAATGAAAATAAAAGTAAGCCAGGAACATTGCTCACCTGAAATTCCAGCGCTGCGGAAGCAGAGATGAGGTCTCTGGGGCTCATTGGACAGTCAGGCTAGGTGAACTGGCTATCTCCAGTTTCAGTAAAAGACTTTGTCTCAAAAATTAGGGTACAGAGTAATTGATAAGGACACCCAACATTGCCTTCTGACCTCCAGGCACACCAGCGTCAGCACACATGTGAATGCAATGCACTTCTGCACACACACAAGCATGTATACACACACGTAGCTGATCTTCCTTCAGAAAAAGAAGCTTTAGGGAAGAAACTGGGGTGAGGGTGTACAAAAGGAAATGTGCAGAAAATGTCAGAGAAGCTGTGTCTGTGTGCTGTGTACCAAACCCAAAAGAAAAAAATGGCTTTTCTAAGCTGTGCAACTGGAACACAGATGTTTTGGAGCCTTCACACACAGACTTCCTCTAAGAGGAGATGAGAATCACACCATGGCTTTAAAAAAAATTGTGCGCTGACTTTGGAAAAGTATAAAGGGCACAGGCCATCTGAGGCTCTACGGCTTTCCTAGAGAGCAAGAACACTGCAGTGAGGATGTCAGGAGGCTTTCCATGAGTGTGGGGTGCTCCCTACCTTTAGAAAGCCACTAGGGTAGCAGTCCCCACCCCAGCCCTACCAAACCTGTGTTTCAGTCAGATCAGCCCTTTCCTCCCCACTAGTCTTAGTGGCCTGGGGAAGCCAGAATAAAGGCACCAGTTTCCTGTTCTTGGTCTCCTAGTATTGACTACAAGCTGCCTAAATGCAGGATTTCCTGTTGACAACTGAACAGAGGGTAGAAGAAACTAAATGGATAACTATATGCAAATAGCAGAGAAAGCCTCCTGAGCCACAGTCCCGGACATTTCTATGTATGGCCTTTAAGTTTAGCTGACATGTATCTATCCCGATGATGAGAGGGATATGAGTCATTAGCATCCCACATCAAGACATTCCTTGGGACTCACTGTCAGCCTGCCAGACAGTGGCAAGGACTAGATGGATCTTCATCACTATACTGACTACAGTGTGGACAAACCATTGGTAACTAGGAAGACAGCATTTCCAAGAAGCGCCACTCAGTAGTCAGAACCTTGGATCTGAGAGTAGAGGTCTGAGAGGCAAGGGAAAGGTGTTCCCAATCCAGATTCAAAAGCCTCATCTCTACTCCACTTATATCTTAAAGATATTTTTTCTTGGAGCTGAGGATATAGTTCACTTGGTAGAGTCATAGTTGTCCCAGCATCTAGGAAGTAGAGACAAAAGGATCTGAAGTTCATAGTCATTCTTGTCTAAGTAGCAAGTTCAAGGCCAACTTATGATAAATGAGACCTGTCTCAAAAACAGTATTGATTTTTTTTAAATGTATAGACTGTTTCTGATTTTAAAGGGGGGAGGGGAATGTTTGACATTACCCCTTTTCAAAATATTTCATCCTCTTATCAGTTCTGCCAAACTGTATTGTAAGCTACCTCTAAAAATGCTAAAATTAACACTTTTAATCTATGGTCCCTTAGAGTTTACAAAGAGCTTGTGAAGCTGGGTTTTGCAGATTTCTATACTGTAGTGAGTACAGATTTTCTCCAAATTTAACTTTAGGGAAAACTGAGGCTCACAGTACTTAAGTACTTCAAAGATAGAGGCTGAAAGAGCCAGGGAAATTGCTTAATGGGTAAGAGCATGGGTTGCTCTTCAGAAGACCCAAGTTTGATTCCCAGCACCTACTTGGTGTCTTACACCTATCTGCAACTCCAGCTCCAGAGATTTGACATGCTCTTCTGTTCTCCACAGCTATTATGCACACATATGCTACAAGACATACATGCACACAAAGCATCTATACACATAAAATTAATTTTAAAAAATTTAAAGATGGTGGCTGCTGAGCAGCCAACTACACAGCACAACATGGGTCTTCAGACTGCATCTGCCTTGTATAACTAGATATTTAGATGGGTTTGGTGCCCAAAGAGATTTATGCATACAAAATATCCTATAATTTGTTTACTTTGCATTTCAATAAACAGTGTGATTCATAAAGCCTCATCCTCTGTTTCAGGTTTCCTACAGCCATCATGATTAAAGTCTCTCACTTTTCCAGCTTTCAGAAGAGATACTAAAGCTGAATGACATAAATATAGTTAATTAATATAAAATTATTTAGATAGCAGTATTTTAATAACCCAGGGAGATACACTATTAAAATAAGTTAATCTCATGAATGAATTGGGAGACATATATGTCATTGAGTGGTTTAACATTGTGAGTGACTGTGTTTCCACACAGTTACACTAAAGGGTATATACAAGGTTACATTCTGGTTGCAATGACAAAAAAACAAGCCAAACTAGTCTTCTAGGGTTTGCCCTTTTCATTTTCTGTTTTGGGTTGTTTAACTGATGCCTGGTTAGGTTTTTGTAGATAGGCTCTCACTATATACAGCCCAGGCTGCACTTTAGCTGATGACCCTCCTTCTTCTGCCCTTCAAGGGCTAGGATTAGGGTTCTGTTCTACCACACCCAACTTCTTGATTTGTTTTGTTTGACTTGTGTTTTTGTTTTTCAGTTTGGGGAATCAGTCCTAGGTCCTGGAGCTGTTCTAAATCCCACTTTAATCAGAAGAATTTGCCTATTTGGAATTTTCCACAATCCAATACATACACAGATGCTAATGTAGACAGTACCTGCTCACTTGTTTATAAGCCTCTTTCCACTTTAGAAGCATTAGGAAATGAGACAAAATAGCCAAAATTCCACCCAGAGTCTGTATTGCTAAAGATACCATTAATATAAACTAGGTCCTGTCAGACATCACATCCCTACTCTCCTGTATGGCCTCTCTAACTTCTAAAAACACCTTCTAGACTCTGCCAATGACAAGACCACAAAAGCACATTCTGTCTCCTTAACTTTTCATCTAAATAAACCCAAAGCTGGATGTAGCACAAGGGAAAACCTCCTCTAGAATGTGTGCAGGCCCAAAACCACTCAGAATGAAAAAATTCAGTTTAAGAAGAAACATGCATTTCTTTGAGAATAGCTTTCTATTAATTTTCTATTTAAATTTTTAAGATTTAAAGTCCTCAAATCTTTGTTAGCTCCCTGGTGACCTTAAAGCATTCTGAGAAAACTGAGGTTCATCTAAAACATATGATAATAGGAGTTATTGCAAGAATATTCTCCCCTCCTTTAAATCCTAAAATAAATTGTCAAACCTAAAGAAAACACGTGTTCCCGATGAGCAAACTCAGATGTGTTTAGTTGGGGTTTCTGATGTTTTGTTTCTTTGCCAGGTCACGCTGCATTAGTCCACAGGGCGTGTCATCAGTTCTGCCAGTAGAGGGCAGCAGCAGACAGCACTGCAGGAAAGGAGCCGCTAAAAAAGCAAAGGGTTCACAAGTAGTAGAACCCTGCCTCTTGAAATCATACCGTTTGGTTATAGTGTGTTTTGGACCTACAGTTTCTGCTTGATCTCACTGAAAACTCTATCATATTTCCTGTTGCCAAGTGAAAATACAGGTCTAAATCACCACAGAAGTGATCTGCCAGTGTCTTTTGCCATTGTCACAGGGAGAGCATCATAGAAAATTTGTTCTGGGTAGGACCAGTCACAGGAATAGCCTGGTGCTATACTTGGAGAGACCCTGTAAAATGTACAGAAGGATATCATAGATTGAATAAATGTTCCTACCTGTCAGCCTCTTTTAGCAAATGCCCATTGTTATATGGTAGGCTTTGCCTGTGGAAGTGTAAATAGATTCAAGGTTCTCCTTCAAAGGACTGATTGTCTACAGGCAAACCTACTGTTGAGCTGCACGGTGGTGCCAGATATATTGTGACTACTTATCTACACACACTGTTGGATGGAATGATAGCTTATGGGCCTCACACATGGTGCAGAAATCTCAATAACTTCCCAGTAACAAGATGATGCCTGGGGGGATAAGGAGGAATCGGAGGGGTAAGGAAAGAGATTGGCACAGCAGAGATAAGAACAATGAAGTTGAAAGACGGGACAGCTTACTGGACCTGGGTGCGCCCCCCCTACCCCGCTTCTGATTCCCCACTTTGTACTCAAATCTCTGTTGTAGGAAAAGGGGGTCTTTGGGTGTTCTGCTTGGTACAAGAGACTAGTTTGTGCTATCTTATGAAAATTCTTGTAGTCCAGCCTGGGTTCCCTTACGTGAGGAGCCTTGCATCCATTTATTCTTGAGAATCCCAAATTGGGTAGTAAAATTCTCCCAAGGAACCAACAGAGGGCAGCAACAGACAAACCAACCCCGTGAGCATTTCCTTTGAAATACTACGAGCCTTCAGGACTAGGGACAGCGCAGCACATTGTGGGGCCTGGAAGCACCAGTTTCTTAATCTCTATTTTAAAAAAGATCAGTCTCGCTGTGGTGGTGACTAAGTTGTCCCTAGTCGGGTTCAAAGTCTGCTTAGAAAATGTCTCTTTCAATAAAGGGAAGTAAGGGGTGAGGGATGTGGCAGGCCTTCACCCAGGCATCTGACATCCTCAGATGACGGTAAATGTGCCTGTGAGCTTGGCTGGAAAATGGGGGTAGGCCTGCTTTGCCACAGGCTCCTTGCCAACAGGCCAGATGTAGGAAAGTGAAGCATCCTCGCCAGTTCTGGATACACAATGACAACAGGGTCCTGAAGGCGGGCCTGCAGCTTGGAGCGCCACCCTGCACTGCCGTGGAATGCCAATATCTGTAAAGTGAGGGCTGCCATTTAGGGCACCAGTGACAACGGCCATGCCATCGGGGGCTAGGGCTGCCTGGCTGTGACTGGCACCTAGCAGTCGAGTGCTCATTGCTTGTGACAGCATGTCACTGCCGCATTTGTCTAAGATAGAGGGGAGACTTTACCAAGTAGCTGCAAGTGCCCCTTCAACTGATGTAGGTAGCCAGAAATGAAATGAGAAAGTTGATGCTGAGAGAAGCCTGCAGAAACAGTGCTTGTTGTATATGTATATGGGGAAGAGAGAAGAGAAGGTGAGAGATAAGAAAAGAGAGAGAAAGAAGGAGAGAAATGGGAGAACAAGAGACAGAAGGAGAGAGAATATACATTTTTGTGAGCACAAGTACATATGGGCCACAGGCATGTCAAACAACCTTGGGGTCAGTCCCTGGCTCCCACCTTATTCGAGGCAGGATCTCATGGTGCTCCTCACTGGGTACAGCAGGCTGGCTGGCCTGTGAGCTTCTGGGGATCTCCTGTATCTGCTTCTCATCTGACCATTGAGGTACTAGATTGTAGATTCCCACACTGCACTAGGGTGTCACATGAGTTCCAGGGAAGCAGACACCTTCGCCATGCTTGCATGACCATCTTCCCAGCATTCCAGACCATCTACCCAGCATCCCAGATCATCTTCCCAGCTTTTTAAACATCGATAAAGAAATTACATTCTGTTCTCTAACTTCCTGCTGAATGGGTTACATTGCATCTCTAAATATTGTAGCCCCAGGCAAGGCCATGATTACAGTAGGTGGTACCCATAAAACTGCTGCCATTTAGTCAGCTCTGTGTCACAAAGGAATGGCAATGTGTGTATGTTAACCACATCACTGTAAGAAATGTAACTGTGGGGTGTGGGAGCCCATAACTAAGAAGATGAGGGAAGGAATCAGAAACTCAAGGCTAAACTGAGCTACTGACCTGTCTCAACATAGTAAATAAGGGACTAAAAAGACAGCCCAGAATTTCCATGAAAAGGGGCTTGAGTCAGCAGAGCCTAATCGGTGACCTACAGGCTGAAGGTAAATGGTGTCAAACAATAGGGTATGACATATGGCACCTGAGGCTGACCTTTAACATGCAAATACAGTTTTACATACATGCAAATGTACCCACCATGTGCGCACACACACACACACACACACACACACACACACACACACACACACCTGCACCCACATGAACATGCTCATCCCCAAATAAAACCCAAATAACAATAATGATAATAGCTGACTGTTACCAAGCACTTACTAAGTGTCAGGGACAGGCTCTTAAGTGCATTCCACACATAAAGCCATTTTATCCCTCATGGGCCACATCAGATGCCACATACAGTGTGAATGACAGCAGAGTAGCAGAGTTTCAGTTACTGAGACATGGACAGTTTTCTGGGATGAGGGAGGGGTGAGCATTGGTGGGACAGTCTCACAGCCCGCTTTTGTTTCCTGCAGGTCAGCCAGTACACTTTTGCCATGTGCAGCTATCGAGAGAAGAAAGCAGAGCCCCAGGAACTCCTGCAGCTGGACGGCTACACGGTGGATTACACTGACCCCCAGCCAGGTACCTACCCATTCCTAGGCCATGGCCCCACAAAATACTCATCTCTCTCAAGTCAGTGACAGGCTTACATTGGCCAGATACTTGATCCATGCTAGATAGCAAACTGTTACATCAGAGTCTCCAGTTAGAAGCCAAAAAGAAAACACACTTTGGCTTTTATATACCTGGGACCACATGCATGATCCTCTATTGTGTGATGCTGAAAATATTCATTGAAAGGAGTATATTGTTGTATAGCAGGGACTACATTTGTATGAGATTGTGGTGTGTGTGTGTGTGTGTCCATGTACATGAGTATATATACATGTGTGGATGTAGAGACCACAGTTGTGAGTCAGATGTATGGCTCAGTTACTCTCCTCATTGAGACAGGGCCTCTCACTGAAGCAGGAGCTCGGTGACTGGCTAGGCTGGAGGGATGGCCATCAAGTCCAAAGTTTCCATCCCATCTAGCACTGGGCTCACAGGTACAAACTTAACCATAATACAGGGCTGAAAATCAGGTCCTTCCTCTTGTGTGGCAAGTGCTACATCGGCAGAGTCAATTCCTCAGCCCCTAATGAACCTTCTTCCCAGCCTCAGGGTGTACCAGTGTGTAAGAGAAGCTGCCCACTGTGCATGATATCCCCTGGCCAAATTCTGGGAACACTCAAGGTTCGCTGATAGAACCTGAAGAAGAAACTTGCCCTACCCACCCATATTTCTTAGAAGTTACCTCTGTGGGAGAGGCGTCGAAGCGCCTGGGCTTATGTAGCGAAGAGAGCCTTGAAAGTGGTGATATTTCTTGTAAGTTCTGCATTGCATACATTCTACATCCTGCCCCCTCACACCTCTCCCCATACCCATTTTATTTTTCTCCCAGAAAATGAATAGAAATCAGTCTCAAAGAACCTTCAGAACAAGTAGGGGGGTGCGAAATCATTTCAGCATATTAATGAACAGCAAGCACCGACAGCCCTCTCCCGGAGAAGTTCATTTTTATGCCAAATCTACACAAGGCTTTTCCAACCACACTGCATCATTTGGCCCAAAACCTTTTTTTCAGCTCCCATATTGCTCTTTCACGTGCAACAAAATACACAGAAGAAAAAAAAAAAAAAAAACAGAAAAGGAGTTTGGGAGAAGATTGAGTTTTATGGAGTATTAACCCAAAAATATATGATAAGGAAGACCTGGTCCCTGCCCACCTAGGGACATCAATTCTCTCAAAGCCCTGGCCCTGGGGAATTCAGACAGTCAGAGCCTTTCCTGTCTCTGTTTGTAATGACATCCTGTCGTGGTAGCCACTGTCCTGGACACTGAGTCTGTAAGATCTGAATTCACAACTTTGCCCAGAAAGCTTTCATAGTGAATAGAACCTGAAGTTTAAAATAAACAACTCCATGCAACATCACAGAATGACAGGATTCCGCATTTAAAAGTTTGAAATAAACAACTCCATGCAACATCACAGAATGTCAGGATTCTGCATTTAAAAGCCAGCCTTTGGGGCATTCTGTGGTAATTTGTATTTTTCTCATTTCTTTCTTTCTTTTTTTTCACTCAGGTTTCTTTTTTAAAAGTAAATTAAAGCCAGGCAGTGGTCATGCCCACTTTTAATCACAGCACTCTGGAGGTAGAAGTAAGGTGGATCTCTGTGAGTTCTAGGCCAGCCTGGTCTACAGAACAAGATCCAGGACAGGCTCAAAACAGAAAAAGAAAAAGAAAAAAATTCCATTGTGCCAATGACATATGTCTTAGAGGAGAGGCCAGAAGCCAGGGTGAGAAAGAAACCAGTGCCATCTTATCCCAAGACTCCTGTTAGATGGGCCACACCCTCTCTTCTGTATGGCCATGATAGGTGCTCATCACAACCCTCAGTGAGAGGGGTCAGAAACATCAGCTTGTTTTTCAATTAAGAAAGAGATTGGAGAGATCACAGTCTCGCTGAGGGTGAAGCTAGGACCTGGGACTAACCCAGGTCACCTTCTTGCACACGTCTTATGACCAGTTATAGCAAAGCTGCCATGGAATTTACAGATTAAGTCACAGCTAACATGGCAGTGGGGGGGGGGGCGCGGAGGCTGTGTTCCACACACAGGAATGACATTGAATATTCTCTTGTTTGAAAATTTGTATTTATTTTTATTTTATATGTGTGAGTGTTTCATCGGCATGTATATTTTAAGTATATCACATGCATGCGACGCCCACAGAGACCAGAAGAGGAGGTGAGATCCTCTGGATTAAAAATGGTTGTGATCTGCTATGTAGGTGCTGAGAACTGAACCTAGGTCCTCCACAAGATCACAAGAGCTTTTAACCACTGAGCCAGAGCTCTATCCTGCACACATATTCTTAAAGCTTCATTTATTGTTCCCACATTGATCCTATAAGGTGTAATTTCTTATGGAAGATGTAAATGGAAAGTTAATTGTGTTCTTGACGCTCACAAGCAGTTTCTTCTCTCTACCTTTTTCTATCTAAGTCCTATTTATCTCCCCAGTAACATTTGGTTGAAATGGAAATTTAATATTTCTACTGTCCTAAGAAAAGTATTACTCAGAAATTTTTGCTTTCTTCTGATGCTGGCCAGGGTCTTACATCTGAGGCAAAAACTGATCTAGTGTCCCAGTCCCTTAACTCTGTATTGGAAAGTGCTTTTTAAAAAAAAATCCCTGATCATTACTGAGGATCCAAGAAGAGGTGGGGCATATGCCTCATACTTCACTAAACCCTGAAAGGAATTCCTGTATACTGGACATTTAACCAACTTTATCTAAGGAGATGTAAGCAAATTAACAATGTAGCCAGTTTGTTCAGAGATCAGGTAATACTCTCAGAAGGTGAACCTATTAGTCAAAAAGACATTAGAATTATTTTCTCCATCCTCTTGGCTTTACCGTGGCTATTAAGGAAGTTGCTGGGTATTATCATAGCCATAAGTAAAGGTGTAACTGGAGCACTTTGCATAGGATCACAGTCACTGAGGCACAGACTTGTGTGTTCAGTAAACTGTCTGTTTAGGGGCCTTAGCATGCTGACCCAGGGCACTGATCTACAACCATGAGATTTGTTTATGAACTGTTCCTTTTAAGCTCAGAATGAAAATTCATCACTTTACTTTTCCCTGGTTGTTTGGAGAATAGGCAACAGTTTGTCAATGAAGCAAGTAAGTCTCCAAATAAAATGATAAGCATTCAGAATATTTCCATGGTTTCACTCATCTGTCCACTTCGGCACTTACAGGCCAACTTTGTATTCAGTGGGTACTTGCACTCTTTTCTGGGACTCAGTTTCTTCACCTATAAAATGGGAATAATAATATTTAAACTACATAGGGCCACTGAGTAGGTTTAAATAAAAATTTAGGAACAATGCCTTTTTCTCTCTTTCCTGAGTGATTACTGTAGTGAGAGTTCCTGCTTTCTAAATATATCCTCCAGTGTCTTTCTGATTATTACTTTAGAATTTTTATCCTCCCCCATTCCATCAATAGGCTCCAGGGGAGAAGAAGTTGGGGCCAGTGGGAAGGGTCTCTCAATCAGTGTCGGCAAAAATGATGTCTAATGGTTGTAACAAGGTAGGGAATTTCCAAGGTTACCATGAGAGGAGGCACATGTGATCTGTTGACCCACCCTTCATCTTGGCTTCATGATGCTCATTTCTAAGACAGAGGCATCCCTCAAAGCTCTTCCTTCTTATTGTGTCATCCCTGAGGCTCACTGGGTTTCCAGTGTATTAAGTATGCATCATTCTTACTAGGTCACACACATTATACCACTTATGAGAAACCAAAAAAACACCTCCTCAGAATAAAAACCATTAGAAAGTCTTTCTTAAAGCTGTTCTAATGTTGTAACACTAGATCCTCTTGAAAAAAAAAAAGTATCTGGGACCAAAGAGATGGCTCAGTGGTTAGGGTGCGTGTTGCTCTTCCAGAGGGACCAGAGTTCAGGTTCCAGCACATCAGGTGACTCATTATGAAATCTAACTCTAGATGCAAAGAATTTGATGGTTTCTTCTGGTCTCCTCAGGCACCTAGACACACACACACACATGTCCATACACGGAGATGTATATGAGTAAATAAATAATTTTCAAAATAAAAAGAAGTTGCTATTTATTGCCCCTATGCCCTGACTATTATAAATGAAAAATTCTTACAATATATAAACACTTGTAAAGTTAATCCAGGTGTTAACCTGGATTAACACCATGAGTGAAATGGAGAAGTCTTCAGGCCACAGCAATAAACACTCAGCACTGCTGCAGCAGACAGACTCCTGACTGGTCTTCACTGGCAGCTCAAAGATGCTAACCTGTCATTCATGAGCCTCTTGACTTTCCACTAATGGGAATATGGCACATATCTGATGAAGGTATGAACTTTATACCTGGCTAGAGATCCAATTCACTGAAAACATAGGCTTCTTGAGTATGTTGATGGACTTGAGCTTACTTTGGCCTAAGCTCATAAAGATGCATCTACCTACATTGCCTCAAGATCTATCTGTGAAAAAACCGAGACCATTTATTCAAAAAGTATTTGTTGAGCAACTACTTTGCGTCATACATTATACTAAATACCAAAGAAATAGAAGAAGTTAAGTCAGATAAAACCTTTGTCCTTATGATACAAATTATGGAGCTTACTGGAAGTTAGTTAAGAGCAATGGAGGGCTGGAGAGAAGGCTTAGCAATTAAGAGCACTTTCTGTTCTTCCAGGGGAACAGAGTTTAGTTCCTAGTGCTTACACTGGGCAACATGCCACCTGTAACTCCAGCACCAGGGGATTGACATCCTTTTCTAGTCTCCATGTGTATGTGGGCACACATATGTGCATGCACACACACACACACACACACACACACGAATAAATCTTTTGAAAAGAATAATAGAGAAAAATTAGTCAAGATAAGAGAGATAGGGTTATCACAGACAGAGGTCAAAGAAGACCTCATGAAAATATTAACTTTCAAGCAAAGATATGTAGGAGGAGGGGGTTGCATCATGCACATGTAGAGTGCAAACATGAAAGGAAGAAAGGAGAGACTGCAGGTGGCAGAGAATCAATTGATGTGCACTACAAAACATTCAGAACCTGGGGGTGAGTTCAGCAGAGAAATAGCATGACCTGTTATATGAAGCATAGATTGAATTCCATACCGAGAACTGACACTAGAACATGGGACTGGAGGTAGCCGGTTGTTGATGTAGGAGTCTGTTGAAGGTAATTACAGCCAGATTCAGGAGCCAGCACTAGTGGCAACAAAAAGGTCACCATTCTGGTGACCCAAGGGTAGTAGCATCAACATCTCAATATCCATGGGAGAAATGAATGACAGAATCAAAACCAGCCCATAGCTTGTAGATTGCAATTTCAAGCTGGACCCAGATCTCTGAAGGGGGAAAGAGAGTTAGAACAAAGACCAAGAGTTCAGCATTGGATGTGACAGGCTTCAGCTGTCTATGTGTGTGCACAAGTCCAGAGAGCCACCACTAATCTAGGTCTGGAGCTGAAAGGAGAACTCCAGAGTGCTGGAAAATGTAAGCACATTCCTAGTACCTCAAGTTCGGATGGCACCATCAGGAATATGATAAAGGAATAAAAGAGCAGAAAGAACATCAGGACACTTCCATAGTCAGAAGGAGGAAGAGAGAGGGCAAAAATTAACAAAACACAGCAGCTGGTCACATGCCTACATGCTGGGAGGCTCCTCCCAACATCAGGTTTCTTAAAAGCCAATTAAAAAATATATTTCAATAAGAAGAGGGTATCAACCACTGCTGATCATGTGATACAGTGAGTAGAATTAGGACTGAGATATGCCAAAGTGGCCTTGACAACAAAGGTTTTAGGCAAGCTGCTGCCTGAGTAGAGGGGCTTTAAGACCTGAAGGAGAGAGCTCCTTGCTGCTCTGAGGTGATCTTCAGCCCTGTAGAATCTGCTTCATGAGAACTTGTTAGAAACTCAGGATCATGGGTTCCATTAAAGACCCATGAAATCACAAGTTGCAGTTCTGATTGAGAAGCCTCAGTGGAGATCTTCCTTTCACTGTACAGAGAATAACAGAGGAGCAGCTGAGGGAAAAAGGGACCAAGAGAAGCAGTTGTTATAATGGTCCTGGCGATGATGGTATGGTGATAATGATTTATTTTTCAATATGAGAGAAGACTCACCTGTTTATAGGCAGATGTTGAACTAGTCTGCTTGATGTATTGTCACCAGCAAAACAAGCCAGCAAGAAAGACATGAGCCAGTCTTAAAATCTGTCTTTACCACTCTGGTCTCACTCAGTGGCCAAGCAGTTTACAGAGAATCAGATAAAATGCTCCTCCCCCATTCTGGCCAAAGGAAAAGCTAGAGACATTGCTTTTTAAGGACCGCACCCTGCTGAAACTTTCTCAGCTCAGCTTAGATGTTCCTCTTCATTTCCGCACAGGTTTGGAGGGTGGCCGAGCCTTCTTCAATGCAGTCAAAGAAGGAGACACAGTGATATTTGCAAGTGATGATGAGCAGGATCGGATCTTGTGGGTCCAAGCCATGTATCGGGCCACTGGGCAGTCGCACAAACCTGTGCCCCCTACCCAGGTGCAGAAGCTTAATGCCAAGGGTGGAAACGTGCCTCAGCTGGATGCCCCCATCTCACAATTTTGTAAGTAAATATGCTATTTCTTAAACAAAAAAAATTAGAGTTCTGTAAAGTAAATCTTTTACAGTTGAATGAGAAAAACTAGTTGCTTTTATATATATGGGGTTCCAAAATCATGTTTGCTTAGGGGTATGTAACTTATGAAGGTTGAAACTTGGAGCAAAATGTTAGGTGAAAATAATTTTAAAGTGCAATACTTGACATTCTCTACCAAGGACTAAACAAAGGAATGTATATTCTATGTCTATCTTTTGGTTTTGCTGAGAGAACAGAATTCACAGCCAAATGCGTATTTGTTTGAGTCCTTCAAATATGGTAGATTCCATATACCGTTGCTTCATCTCCTCCTATTAAAAGGAATTTAAAAATAGGGATGATTTGAAATAAACTTAAATCTGCAATTTAGAACCATTTAAAAATAAATGATGACATTATCACATGCAGTGGGAAAAAAAAGAAAAAAAATATGATACCTAAAATCACATTCTGAGCAGAAATATCAGAGACCCCAAAACAGCCCCAGTTCCCAGTTGATCTGCAGTTGTCCTTGCCCGTGTCTCTTTGCTTGTCTTGCCACACAATGGGCACTTTCCCCCACAGTGTGGGTACTTCTCTCCCAGTCCTTCTAAACTCAGCTTGAGGTGAAAAACCAAAGCCATTAGCTTCTTCAAGATATTTATTTTTAAAAGAAAAATAAAATAAGAGATCTAGAGATTCATTGTTTACTCTGCTCAGAGATCCTCAACTTTACCTAGGGATGACCCAGGTGAGAGCCCCTCCTAGCAAACTGTAGTAATGGTTTCCTATCTCAGAATGAGACCCTTCTTTTAGCATAGGTCACTGAGCACTTGTGTAGCAAAGAGATAGACTAATGAAGAAGTTACATGACGTCCTTACTCAGCATTGGCATCTCAGGGGGTGCCCAGAAGCCAGCCTCCTAAGGGAACAATCTCACATATTGACAAACACCATGGCAAATGTCACACAACGGTCACTGGTCAGATCAGGAAGGTCAGGCAACAACAGTCAAGAAAGACTTCTCAGAGCTTAGTCCAAATGCTAGGGAGTTGGCTTCCAGACCTAGTGCAGGGAGCTCAAAGCAGAGGCTGTACTTTCCTGGGATGCTTGCAATATCCCCACTGATGCTCTTAAGCCATCCTTGATTGGCCACAATTCTACAGTTACAGCAACTATAGAGGGAAAATGGCTTTTTTGTGAGTTTCACTGCTGTGGATATTTCTAACTGACAAGGGTATGAGTCTTTGGGGAAGGCAAACCATCCAGAGTGGGGCTCCCAGTTCCATAACAATGCTTTCTTAAGAGAACAGGCATTCCTTAGTAGAACCTGACCAAAACAAAAACAAAACCACATACAGTGGGTTTTCACATAGAAAACAAATAATAAGGAATGCATGAGCTTGGAAGCAGCAGCACAGAGGCATAGCCCTGTTGGAGCTACCCTGGGCTTCTCTAAGATCTTGACTGGCATAAGGCATACCCAGTATTAATTTAATTTCTAAATAAAGGACATCTATGTGACAGGTCCTCCCCTCTCACTGCCTAAAGCCTCTTGTTAACATATGTGGAACTAACATTACCCATCATACCCTCCTAAATTATCTTTGTATGAGAAAAGTTCTAATTATAGTCACCATTTCAATCAACTTCATGAAAGCTCTATTTCAAGTGATATTTGGAAAATTCTCTTCTTTCCAAATGATATCCGATTCTCCTGAGGTCATTTCACTTTGCACCTCCTGCCATCTACCTACAGTAAGAAATGTCCCTACATTTCTTCACTAGTTAGGAGGGAGAAAGGACATCCAAGGGTAAAATTGAGTGGAGAGGAAGTAGAAGTGTCACTTGGTAATAGAACATATACCTGGAGCATGCAAGGCGCTGTCCAAAATCCTAGAGCATCACCCCCTCAAAAGATTTCTAAAAATCCACAGAAGCTGTTGAAGAGAGAAAACCCTTCACAAAAATACATGAGGTCCAATGGTCCAGTTCCTCATGGAGACAAGTTTTATTTTGTTCAAAAACTGAAGTGCAGGTCCTTGGAAACCAACAAACAGGATTCAGTGGAATGTACAGTGACTCATTACATATTACAACCCTATTTGAAATGTCTTAAATGGGCCATGCAGGAAATCCTGAAAGGTTGGATTCAAGAAAAAGAAAATAGTTTTTATAGAGTCTACAATAGAGATTATACAAGGTGGTCAAGCTGAATGAGATAGTGTATGCCTATAAAATTGACCAAACCACAACTAGTGACTAGTGCTCTCGTGACTCTTAAACTCTCCCTAGGAGTGTGAGGTGCCTTCATAGCTACAAGGCCACCACACGCAGCCGTTTCAATTGCTCACTACAGGAGGTACCTTTCTCATAGACAAAAATGTAAATGACACTCATTTAAATGTGCAGTATCCAATCTTTACAAATGTGCACAGTTGCCCTGTGATAGATAAATACAACTCAGTGAGGCTGATTCCTATGGCCCTACTGCTGCTTTATTGTCTCTGAGGTAGAACCTCCACACTGCCTCACATTCGGTCTATTGCCACCACAGTGCCAGCAAGGGGTTTCTGTTCCCCAAACTTAGAAGCCAACAGAGGAAGCTGATGAAGATGTTGTAACTAGCCATCCTTCAGTCCTTGAGCAGTTGCAGTTAGGAATAAAGAACCTTACAGAGAAGATCACATAGAGAACTGGGAGCTTTACATTCCTTGATGTCTGTCACAAGGCAGTTATGCCTGGCAGGCACACACACAAAAGCATGGCTTTGAGCAGGGCCCGTAAGACTTAGTGGAACATGCTACATTTGAATGGTCATGGCTGTTGTATTATTTCACACCATCACTGTCAAAGAAGTCAGCTTCACATGTGGGAAGCCCACCCTCATTTGCTTGAGGCTTCCTTTCTTGCAGCATCCAATCCTGTGTCCAGGAAACTCTTTAGTTGGTCTCTGAAGACTAAAAAGCAGGAGATAAGAAATATCAATTCTAGCATAGTTCTAAATAGCAAACCTTAGTCATTCACTTACAATGATTTGATTTGTTTTATTTATATATCATCTCACAAATGAACACAAGCACAGATTCTCTAGCTAGAATAAAAAGGGAGAAAAGATTTAAAAAGAGAAAGTAAAAGAAAATCAAGTATTGCATTTTAAAAGGGTTTCCTTAAATAACAAAAGGTCAGTCATTGCTGAGTACCTGACTACAGCCACCTAATTAAATCTTGGTTCTGTGTATTTGGGAAAGTCCTGCCCATTCTTGCCAGCAGCTGATCTTAATGACTTCCAGTGACTACACTTGGTAATTGCTGCATCAGAATTTACATAGCCAACAGAAGCCACATAGAAGAGGGAAATCACATAGAAATATTTGGGGGACAGAAAAAATAAGAAACACTCCAATTTTGTCCTGTTGCTGTCTGTTCTGAGAAATCTTGAGAACGGGACATTTTGCAGTTTGGGAGCCTTTTGAGAATCTATGTTTTGGGGTGATTCCAAATTCAATTTAAATGACTTCTTGGGGGCAGTTGGCATTTTTTTTTTCAAAATTTCAATCTTGAAATGAAAAGGCACATCTAAGAAAGAGTGGAGTGGAGTATTTATATGGAATTGAAAAACTGGGCACAATAGATCCTGCTCTTCATTTGTTTGTTTGTGACTCTGCAAAGATCTGGGGGGTCTCTATCAACCTCTCAGACCTTTTGTTCTTCTGTGGTTTTTATTTTGTTTGTGTGTTGTGGATTTAATTTTTTCCATTTTAGTTAAGGTTTTTTGTTTTTGTTTTTATGAGTTGGTAACTAGTTCCACAACTTTTTTTTTCCTTTAAAACAAATACTTATAATTCTCCAATTTATAAGACATACTTTGAATTTGCCCAAATCTGGAGTTGAGTAGTGCCACAGTTCACTGTGTCAAGTGACTACTCATAAAGACATGTTATCCCTGCCAGTGGGTATTAGAAAAATGATACAAAGAAATAATATAGTTCTCATTTGAGGTGGGGTGGGGAAAGAAGGTACGTTAAGCTTTGCCATTTGGTCAATGATTGCTGAATATAGTGCTTGCATTTAGATGTTTTAATGTCTATTTCTCAACTAACAACTGTTAAGAACACCATTCACCCCAGAGTTGGATGTTGCTGAGAACTGCTCTATTTTTAATCACCACAGAGAAAAATCTTCAACAGTTAGGGGGATTTTGATTACTGTTGATTTGGGGGAGGTTAATTTTTGTTGTTGTTGTTTTGTTTTATTTTAAGTTTTCTTGTTCAATCTTTGCTCAAACCCAAGAACTGTAGCTTCTAGGCTAGAACTCCTGTCTGCTTTCCTGAGCCTTGTTGCTAGTCTTTATGTTATTCTGGTTTGTTCCTTCTTACCCTGCTAACTTCTAGCTGGACTGAAGGGTAAGTGCTCCCCCATAGCTAGCACAGCTCAGATAATCTGACTCGATTATCTGACACCTGCAATGTGCTTCCTCTCTCCTCTTCAATCTCCCTCATGTTTAGACTTCGTAGTACAACTCATGTTATTTTCCTGACCTTAGGTTTGAAATGTAAGCTTCCATACTGAAGCTAGGATGCATGTCATGTGTGCATAATTGCCTCCTCTCCTTGGCTTTCATATTGGCATCAAATGAACTTTCGAGTAAAGCCAACCAGGAACTTCTGATGTTTTTCATTCCAAGAATATTAATGACTATCACAATGAAATGGCCAACAATGCATTGTTTCATGGAATCCACATTACCTGACTGCTCAATGCCTGAAAACAGATCATTTTGCACTTTGACACAATGATGTGTTGTTGTTGTTGTTGTTGATTCTCTTTCTCCATTCCAAAGATTAGAGTGGTCAGCTACCAATGGTTTGATCACCATGGATCCCATAGCAGATAGAAAGATGAGGTAGGAAACCCAATGATCCTAACTGAGCAATACTTGAATTGCAAGCTACAATTAATAAAGTAAATGCATTATTTGAGCATTAAAGAGCTCATTCAACTTGGCTTACTGGTATACCTTCAAATAAAACCAACTGAGGATTGATTCTGAAAACAGAGCTGTAATATATGGTCTATACACAATGATGACAAAATAAAGACACAAATGAGTACATATATTTTATCCACAAAGGTTTTTGGTCCAGATCCCACAGTGCCCAGGAGGATTTTGAACCCTCCTCTCAGATGCCATTCTACTCCCTCCCCCAAGAACAATGACAACAATAACGTCTTCAATTTTATTTTTCTATTGATTTTTTTCTAAATGTAACCTTCTAAAACACACACACACACACACACATGATACCTTAAAAATTTAGAAAAATCTGTATACTATTGTTAACAAAAGAGAGTTTGCAATTCCTTTATTCATATAGGATCAAGCTGTCTGCATAAAGCATGTTGTGAGAAAACTTTACATTAGAGGGCGCTAGACAATTTGGTCAAGGGAGCAGGCAAATATGTATTTGAGTTCTCTGAATGCTACTTTAGAAGACTGTAGGTCATGCCATTCTTCCTGACCATTTAACAGTAGTCTTTTCTTCTGATTATTTTTGTTTGTTTGTTTGTTTTAATTTGCCTTTTCTCCCCTACTTTCTCTTTTATTTTGCATAAATGTACCCCTGGCTAGCAGACAGATGTTTTCCACAACTCCCAGAAGATACTTAATTTGACTTTCCCTTCTTTTGAATGTCTGATGAGGCATCTTAAGAGCTTATTATAGAATGGGAACTTAGTGGGACTGAGGACCCCTCGACTTTTGTTTCTAGAATGAGAGGATGGATGACTAGATGACTGAATGAATCCTGTTCTGAGCGGATTTATATGTATTTGCACAATGCTCTGCTGTCCTAGTAGATTTGCTAGTAGTCATTTGTCTTGTTTTCTATAGTTTTATTTTATGAAATTTTTGCTATATCTTCTATTGTCAACTTGCAGTTGCTATATTGCAGGATATCAAATATAATACCAAGGATTAATTCAATGTCCACTTAATTTGTATGGCTCTACACCATACTACAAATCACTCTTCTTATTGCTAAGAGTAAATGTACTCTATACTTAAGTCCAAATATTTTCAAACACCATAATCCAAAGAGAACATATTAAATGAAAATTCATTTAACAGATTATTCCCTCATTGTTTGAGTATTATCATGTCAGTAAGAGATATTATTGCTCAAATATAGAAAATTTATCTCTGCTCATATAGTAAGGAATATAAAATTAATTAATTGACACTATAATAATCAAAACAGGACAATTTATTGAAATGTAGTAATTGCAATAGGGAAAATTACAAAGCACTTATTATTTGACTTTAGATTATTGACCAAATAATCTCTGTTGTGATGTGATTTGTATTCAAAGCAACTGTCTCACAAAGAACTAGAAGATCCTAGCATTGAAATAAATGTTCATGTTTACCCCTTTGGGTGTTTTGCCATAGTAGTTTAAAAATGCCACATGACCCTTGGCCTCCAAAGACACCATCCTTTCTCAGCCATTTACATTAAATTGTTCTAGCCAGAGAAACCAAAAAGAAATGGAGTTGTTTCCCAGACAAGTGGTCCACTATGTGCCTCAGGACAGTGGGAGGGCCAGTCTCTTGCTGGGCACAGCATTCTCTAGTTCTTTAACTATGCCAAGAAAAACTCTTCTAGAAAAATCTGTAAAGAGCCAGCTGCCATCAATCATTGTCATTTCTTTATTTCATGTTTTTTGATGAGGCTGACTACTGTCATTGTTCATTATTGTCCAAACCATACATTCACTCTTGCACTGTCAAGCAGATATGACATGCACACATTCTCCATATAAGAAAGATACAAAGTCACCTTTTAATTTACAGTTTGGGTTCACAGATGACTTTCAAGTTGCATTAGCTATTCTCTTGCCTCTAGCACCTATCAGGAGCAACAAGATCCCTGTGTGTGCTCTAAATTTCAGAAATAAAACAGCAACTTCTAGTTTATCATAAAATTGTTTCCTAAGAGAAAGAAGCCCTTTTAGACAGTTTATTAATAAGCTACCATAATTATGTTCAGCAGCAGAATTCTTTCTCATTTGCCCATGAAAATGTATAACATTACAAAATAAAGATATTAATTTGCCTATTGTTTTCAATCCCTGAGCTACAGTAGGTAATAATAGAGAAAAATTTTAATTCAAAATTTAAAAGCTATATTAACCACTCCAGCAAAGTTTATTTGGAATACCCCATAAATGTATCTAAAAATATACTTTTATAAAATAAGATCATGTAAATATATTCTCTACTAATATAAGGCATTATGAAAACTATAACATATTTTTCTAGTCATATGAGAAAAACAAAAGAGAATATCAACCTTGAAGTCAACCTAGACATCATAACCAGCTGAAGAATAACACAAATGTTGGGTAGTCTTTTGAGGAATATTCACATAAATTTCAATAAAGGGGATTAAATGATGATATGAAGTCCATAAAATGATAGCACTGTAAGAAACAGTGTTTTTAAAAGACTTCTTAAATGTCAAACACAGTTTTTTTCTAAGCCAGCTTCAGGTAAAGGTTTTGATTGAGTATCTACCTGTAAGCATCCCTGCACATAAGCTTCGGCCCCTTAGCCTGTCTCTGTGTAATGAACTCTACTGGTATTATTGAAAATTCTTGATGCTGTACAGGTACTGATGTTAACTTTAGCTATCTGAGTCTGACTTGTAGCCAATTTCCTATCTCATACCACAAAGGACTTTAAACACCCTTACACAATTAAACCTCACCGGTTAGACAGTCAGCATCCTTTGAAGGGTATGTTAAGGTACAACCTACTCATGTAGCCTACAAAACTACATGGCCCATTTGCAAAATATTTCAAACCCTCAAAGACCAATAAGGACTTGGGGATCACTTCCTGAAGCAAAGTTTGGGAAAGATTAAAGTTAGTACTGAAAATCTACAAAATTCTAGATTTCTTTTCTTAATTATTTCATATTAATAAGCACAGTGACAAAGAGAGTTAGTATGTATCTCCCAATGCAAGCAGCATTCCAAACATCACTCGAATTTTCCAAAGATGCATTGGCTTCCTGATGGTATTGTTCAACTTAACATTCAAATTCATTTTCATTCTCTTGATACATGTCAAACATTAAGAATGGAAATAACCCCATGTCCTCAGTCCAGGAAGCAACTCTCTAAAACTCTTTCTCTGGCCTGCTTTACTTGGTGATGTCAGCATTAGGGTTCTCTTTCTCCTCAGTTCTCTAGTTCTCATGGTTTGCATAAAGGGGAGGGGAGTTGCAGAGAGCCTTTGTTTTTCATGTTCAGTGCTGTAGGAGAACAGACTGGGACAGTGCAAGAATGATTATATGGTGTTGCTTGGGAAGCGCCCACAAGTTCTTTGAAACAGAATTTGGAACAGCTGGACCACTGCAGTGTTTTATTTTAAAATAGACAACATATGTAATGCATATGGTCCTAGACATGTATGGAGACACAGGCAGACAATCTGAATGGTATCCAAAGACACCTGCACCTAGAATTCTGTTTCCTTCTATAAGATTTTTCTCCTAAGAGCACATGTTCCCACTTTTGGATTTGAGAGATACCATCTGAATCCCCATGTGTGTTTCTCCTTAATAAAGCTAGTGGGGAGTTGCCTGGGATAGAAGTGTCAGAGTCATTCTCTCAGTTAATGGCCACCTGCTAAGGTCCTGGTTCCCATAGGGGCTAGCAAGGAAACAACAGGTCATAAAATGCTCTCAAGAGATATATCACCTGCTCAGAGATTCTGCTTTGTGTATGTGTCCTGACAAAGAAAAATCAGAACATAACTCAGAAAAACCAGGCACAGGATAGGAATTAGTGATGTAGGGTACAGGGCAGAATTGCAAAGTGGAGAGACAAGAATGGGCTGACAGTTTCCTAAAATAGCATAAAGGAACAAGAAGGTATGGACCACTAGCTATAAATACAAAGGCATCTTTGGCTTACTGACAACTGAATGCAAATTGGCTTTGCAAGAACTAAGAAGCCTGCCTGTTTACTCCTAGGTAACACTTATTGAGTGCTTACTATATGTCAGGTGCCTTCTGAACATTTATTAGATAAACAGATCTATGTCACAGTTTCCAAATGCTACCCTTAATTCATAAACAAGGATAAGGATTCCAAGAAACATTAAACGCTTGCATATACCACACACCACACAATTGATATTTCAACCTTAATCCAGTTTTCATGAATCCCCCCAACCCTCTGCTGAATTCCCTGTTCTTCTAATCAACAAAAAACTGTGTGGTTGGTGTAACAATATTCCATAAAATCAAAACCTAGGAGACACTGAGCAGGAGAGATGGCTCAGTGCATAAAGGTGTTGTCTGTAAAGCCTGACATCCTGAGTTTGATCCCCAGAACCCACATGGTCAAAGAAGATACCCAAATTCCAAAAGTTGTCTTCTAAATTCAATAAGCATGCCATGGCAGACATGTGCATGCACATTAGTACATGCACGAACCCACACACACACACAGCATGCACAATTAAACAAATAAATGTAATTTTAGAATAAATAGAAAACACTGAAAGCATGGGTTTGCTTACTTTGATAATATAAATCCAGTGTTTTGACAAGTATGTAGCAAGCACTGCCCATATTCTGGGTTTTTGTTTTTCTTTTGTTTTGCTTTGTTTTGTTCTAGATGTTGGAAATATAGCAAAGGACAGAGCATCCTAATATCCCTCCTTAAAACTCAGATGTTTTGAGTTGACGCCTTGAGTTAACATTCCTAGCTCTTTCGTTCTTTTTCTCTTCACATAATATAAGCTCTGGGAAACAATTCAAACTCATCCTAAGAGTCAGCCACCAATTTAAGCATTCTCGAATTATAAGGACAATTAAGATAGTGAGCCTAATTCTAAAGTCTGTGGTAATGCTGGAGCCCCACTCCATTAGCACCATTTGCATGTATAGGTATGCAAAGTTCCTAAAAATCACTAAACTACAGTCCAAGATGGCAGAGAGAAAACAGAAATGTCAATTAATCTGTCAAAAGAGGAAACTGAGATTCAGAGATTAAACAATCCCTCCAGCATAGAACAACTATTAAAAAAAAAAAAAAAAAAAAATGGAGGCCTGATTCTGGAGAGATGGCTTAATTGGTAAAGTTCTGGCCAGGAAACTATGCCGAGCTCAATTTAGATATCCATTTCACACATACAAGCCAATCACAGCCAGGCTGGGAGGCAGTGACAGGAGAGTCTGAGGCTGCCTGGCCAGCTAGTCTTGCTGACTCAATGAGCTCCAGATTTAGTGAGAGACCTTGGACCTTGTCTCAAAACAAATAATGTTGAGAGCAATTGAGGAAGAAACTCAATGTCAACCTCTGGCTTCCACAGGCACACACATGCCTCCAAACAGCATGAATTTCAGTTCTGTGTCATTCTCCATGTATTCTAAGAAAAAGAAAAGCAAAAAGAGGGGAAAAGGAGTTTTATTGTTATGGCTATTATTAAAAGAAAGAAAAAAAGAGTGAAAGAAAGACACCGATTTTACTCCTAGTTTTCTATAAGCTTGCTCCAGACAGTCAGTAGACAAGGAAGCCATACTTTCAGCCAGCAATTATCACAGCAAGCTAGATTCACAGAGGCCCTGTGACAGGTTAAAGACTGGGAGGCTATCTGTGCCTAGGTCTCCCTAGAGGGCCAAATTGTCTCTTCAAACCATTTCCTGAGTGGTTAGGAAAATAAAGCAGGTCAGCTGCAAAGTATTCAAGAGGCTCAAACAACTAAAGAGTATGACACTTGAAACCCATGCCATCTTTTTAACAGCTATAAAAGAGCCCCCTTCTCTCCAAGCTGAATGACTGACCGGGGTTGTACCGTCATAACTGAAGAGTGGTGAATTAGCTTAGCCAAACTGGTAAAGTAAGGCCCTGGCTAATGTTTCCGCTTACAGCCTCTGCCGAGAAATCTGAGATCAGGGAATCTGATGCTGGCCAAGCTGCCTGATCTATCTGTTAAAATTGGGAGGCAGGGGGTGGATGTGGCTCATGAGGATGTAACAGGATGAGCAATTCAAGCACACCCCACACTTGCTTCTTCCTGAATTAAGACGCCTCAGGACTCACAGGATAGAGAGTGAGGCCAGTATCCATGGGGAGAGGCAGAGGAGGGCTGTCCAATTGTTGCCAGGGTCTTTCCACCAGGAGAGACCCCAAGTAGGAATAAGTACAAGATATTTGCTTGTCTTGGGCCATAAGTAGCTCATCCACACCCAGAAACAGCCAGCCCCCTATCCAAGTTCCATTGTCCTCATGATTTTGAAAAAGAAAGCCCATAAGACATGCACCAACCTCAAGTTCAAAGCATTTCCACAAAGAATCTGCAGCAACTTGGTGCTGCAGGAGTGTTCCTGCGGATCCTCTAACATAATTTCTCCACATGTAGTACCTTTTCAAAAGCCATTGCTTTATCATTTTAATGGAGAAATTCGTCTGCTAAAACCTTATTTTTCAATTTGCACACTAGAGACATTGCTTCTGTGTGTTTTGGGCATAACAACACATCCTATTTAAACACTGACCACTCACCACTCCTATGCAAAAATGTCAAAGATTTAAAAAAAAAAAAAAACAAGAAACAAGCCCACCCTAGGAAGGTAGAAGCTGACAAGCCATGCATTTTTATTAGAATAATAGCTAAAATCACTGAGAAATCAGAGTGTTAAAATCACACTGCTATCAGAAACCACGCTCACAAACAGACCCTAAGCATGGGAGGGGGGAAAAAAACAAACAAACCAAAAAACAACCTGCTGGGACACAGGTCACAGAGCAAAATATTATTTAAATACCCTCTCAAGTCAGAAATCAATTTTCCCTTTGCCCTGATTGTTTTGCTGGATCCTGGCAGGTCCGTGTATCCCAGTAAAATGTTGCTTGCAAAGATATAAATAAAATCTTCCTTCATTTTGCTGTGAAATTTCATTTAACTTTAGTCTGGATAGCAGGAAAGTAGATGATATAGAGTGAGCTGATCTGATCTCTTTGCTATGAAAGACTTTCATTCCTACCTCGTTAGAATTTTTCTAGTAGCACTTAAGCTGAATTCTCTGAGTTATTTTGCCAGCTAAGGATAGTCTATTTTAGTTACACACGTTGAGATTAATTAGTTAGCCCTTAGAAGGTTTTGCCTACAGCCTTCACCCTGTATGGAAAAGTGTGAATACATAGACACTATTAACTCACAATAGGTGGCAGACCGCAACCCTCACAGGGTACTTTCTGTTTGTCTCTTTCATAAGCTTTGCTAATGGAGTATGTGCCCTACAAGGCAACATCCTTGCCCATCCAGCACTAAATTCCCATTTAAGTTACTCTCCTGATTTCAATCTTAAAAGACAAAACAAATTAAAAAAGCCTTTTAATTTTGGAGGGTTGGGAATCAAACCTTTCGTGACACCAAATTGGCAATGAAAATTTGGAAAGGGATGGCACAAATATTGTCATTTTGCTGAAAACCAGCTTAAGCCTATTCCCAGATAATTCCAATAAGCACTGAGAAATTGCTCTAGATGCAACCACTGGAATGGCAGGATCTATTACAAACCTGCAAAGCTAGTTAGACTGATATCAGCAAAGATCCGATCTGCTTTCAGTGTTTGGTGAAATGCAGGCGAAGTTACGGTCGCACTCGGAGCTGTAAAGAGCAACACAGAGGCACTGGAATTGTGATCATTTGATAAACATGTTGATGCCAATATATTTTTGCCTAAATGCAGTAAACTCACCAGTAAGTGATGCAAGTTGACAATGGGGGGTGGGTCAAAGACTATCTTGGGGATATTGGTGGGAGGCAGCAGGGAAGCAGCTGATGTTCACAATGCCTAGTGAATCCTGCAAATCTGAAATGTCAAAAAAAATGTGATGTGTTTCTCTAAATTGTGTCTCTCTCTACATGTGTAAATGAACAGACGCAGATAGAGCTCAAAAGCACGGCATGGATGAATTTATCTCTTCCAACCCCTGTAACTTTGACCACGCTTCCCTCTTTGAGATGGTGCAGCGGCTGACTTTGGATCACAGACTTAATGATTCCTATTCTTGCCTGGCAAGTATATCCTTTGATCTACAGCAATTGAAATGTGACATTTTTGAAAAAAATCAAGTATCCTTCTTCCTGTATGAGAACAGAGCTCTCCCTGTTCCCATACAAAATCCTTTTAACAATTATAAAACATGTCTTCAGTTTTCTGCATGGCGATAGTTTTATTTACCCAAGAATCATTCTGAGTCAGAGAAAGTGCTCATAAGAGATATAGCCAAGTCCCCAGGCACCCCGTCTTAGCTGCCCCTTTTTCAGCTGCTACGAGAGAAGTCTTCCTGAAAGGGTGGTTGATCTTTGGCAACTGCTCATGACGAACTTACAAAAATTGCCTGATTGTCCTAGAGTTTAAGAAGGCCCACCCTCTCCATCCTACGCCTGATACCCCTAGCTCATTAAGGAATG
The DNA here is from genome assembly GCA_004025045.1 of Sigmodon hispidus. Lineage (NCBI taxonomy): Eukaryota > Metazoa > Chordata > Mammalia > Rodentia > Cricetidae > Sigmodon > Sigmodon hispidus. Next base: position 173,135 of record PVIH01000314.1, read on the forward strand.
CACTGATCTGTGCCACTTTTGAAGATCGAAGCAGTTGTTAACACACCCCACTCTCCATAAGCCTAATGAATTTGGCTTTGTTTATTTGGGTGTCATTTTTTCTCTCATCCTCAGAACCCTCTTCACCCTTGAAGAGAAAATTTTAAAGGCACAGTAGATATGTCAAAGCCCAGCAGGGTATTTACATTCCCTAAAATCCCATTTTAAGCCCTCAGTCAAATTAGTTCAGTATAAGGACTGCTGTTACACATTTGTTCAATTTTTAAAAACACATTCTTGATTTGCAATTATCAAATCCCAGCCTATAACAAAGACTTAGTTCATTTCTGTCTGCAGACTACAAATTATGACTTTGTTTCTTCAAGCTAAATATTATTAATCCCACTTTATAGATGGGAAAGGAGGGGGGAAACGATCAGATGATTTTGTGCAGAGGGCAATTCTTGTCCTAAATTTCAAACATGAACGTTAGTATATTTATGTAACATTAATATATAATTAACTGACATTAGCATAAACCCTTATTCTGAATGATTATTTTAAGTTCCCTTTTTTGGTTCTTGAAGATATAATTTGGGTTTTTTTTAATGAGATTAAAATCATTTTAAAAACAGAAGTGAGATTCTTTGAGATAATTTATTAATCTATGGCTCATAATAACACATTTTCTCATGTTGAGAATCTCTTCATTGGAGACTCTGACATTACCAAATTGGAAAGGAAAATTGCATTGACTTAGACACAAAAACAAAGTAAGCAACAAAAAAAAAAAAACCACTTACCTTGCATTGCAAGGCCATTCTTCTCAAAAGAATTTCCTATTATTATGTATTTCTAATTACATTTATGAGAATCATGAGGATTCACATCAACATAATCACCCCTTTTCTGTACGAATTCTGTTCATCTGATGATGCTTTGAAATGTATAATTTTTGAGACTTTTATTTATATCAGTGTTTGAAAACATCTTTTTATTCTGAAACTTACCATGAAGAATTCATAAATGTCCTAAAAAAATTAAACCAAAAATGAAATACTGTCTCCCATCAATCACTATAGACTTAAAAAATATAATCTAAAATAAATAATTGTGAGTTACCCAGAGAAGCTCTCTTCCCTGTTTATGTATCTGGATCAATTAATTAAGGCCATAATTTTAGAAAATAATAAAAATTTAAAGGACCTTATCCCCTATCTCTATATATTCCATTTTTCTCATTATTACAGTCTTTTTTTTTCATTTGGTTTTGGAGACCGACCAGCAGGGATACATAAATTTTTCTGTGTCTTCGACTCAGTTCCTAATTGATATTTCTTCAACTCTTTTCAAAGCAGCTATTTTGGCATCTACAAAAGACTTGGTGTCATCTGAGTCGTAGAAAATATATTTTAATCTTTCACAGCAGTGTTGTCTCTAAGATTTAGCATTTGGGGTAGCAGATGGAGTGGCAAAGAAGTTGCCTATAGGGGCAGCCCACTGCCTCGACTACTCTCCCGCCCTCTGCAGTAACTTATAATTTGAAATAGGAAAGATGCCGTCTTTCGTTGGATGCATCACTGAGCTGCATGTTGTCAGTTGAAGATCCCATCCCTAATACACGATTCAAGCACTGCAAAGCCTCCCTTCCAAACTCCTTGGCCTCTCCCCATTCTATTCCCTCTTTCCTCTCATGCCTTCTAGCCCAAGCTGCAGTAATAATATTCAAAAAAAACAACTCAAAGGAGATCCTGAAGGTAAAGTAGTTTATATCTAAAAGAGCCCAAATTTCCAATTTGTAAAGCACTACCTAGCTTAACTATTATTGCTGCAGATAGCATAGAAGTAAGACAGTGTGGTTTGAGTTTAGATGATGTCCACATTGATACTAAGTTACTTGGCCTTTCTAATGATCTGCCTTTCTAATTACATAACAGAGGCAGTGGTTTCCATCCATCATGCCACTGAATTGTTACTAGAGATTCTGTGTGGATTTTCTTTTATTGCAAAGTTTGACTGGTCTCATGGTGAGTAAATAAATACAAGAAAGCAATAATTACAGGGGGCAGAGGACAGACCCAGTTGTGAGAAATTCTCTCTTTTGTTCAATCAAATCTGATTCATCCTTGGAAAACTCACTCCTCTAACTATCTGGAGTACTGTTATTATCTTCATATTAAAATTTGCTGAAAAATTCTTCTAAGGTGTAAAGATTTACAAAGTTTAGTCTTTATGTAAAACAGCTTAAAATTTTCTTTATGCCAAAGAATAGGAAGCAGGGCCTGGACTGAGTACTGTGGGCTGCACTTCCTTAGTTGGATCCCCTAGTCCCTCCCATCTACCTCCCCAGCTTACTAGAAGGCTTAACTGAAAGTTTCTGTCGAGCAGGAAACATCTCCCAACCCAAGACATTTATATCACAATTTTCCCTTGCCAGGCTCTGCCTTAGCTTCACCCCAATTTATGTTGAAGCCCTGGTGATTCTCTTTTCCTGGAAGCATGCTGTTTTGGCTATACAGCACCACCAATTAAAAAAAAAGACTCACATCATCCCTAAACTCAGTTAACTTACCCACCTGCATAGCAGAGATGCCAGTGTCTTCTAGGATGGTCTGATGGAAGGTTTAAACAGAACATCCTCAGTGTGCTCAGCAACTAGCATATCACCAAAAGAGTTAACACTGGTTGGTTTTCAGTCCCTTCCTCCAGCCACTCCTGATACTAGCAATGCTCCAGAAGGCAACCTGTATTTAAAAGAAAGCCTTTCCTTTATTTTCCTACAGGGCTGGTTCAGTCCTGGCCAGGTGTTTGTATTAGATGAATATTGCGCTCGAAATGGAGTCCGAGGATGTCATCGGCATCTCTGTTACCTTAGAGACTTGCTGGAACGAGCAGAAAATGGTGCCATGATTGACCCCACGCTTCTCCACTACAGCTTTGCCTTTTGTGCGTCACATGTCCATGGTAACAGGTGAGCATGAGTTCAGAAGTGTTCAAGCATCCCTAACACAAAGGAGCTTCCAGTGGTCTAGGACTTTAACTATCAACCTTAACTCATTATTTACCCAGTGGTACACACTTACACACACTTACACACACACACACACACACACACACACACACACACACACACACACACGAGACAGAGTTTGTGCGTCACATGTCCATGGTAACAGGTGAGCACGAGTTCAGAAGTGTTCAAGCATCCCTAACACAAAGGAACTTCCAGTGGTCTATGACTTTAACTGTCAACCTTAACTCATTATTTACCCAGTGGTACACACACACACACACACACACACACACACACACACACACACACACACACACACGAGACAGAGAGAGAGAGAGAGAGAGAGAGAGAGAGAGAGAGAGAGAGAGAGAGAAGGATGGAGGGAGGGGCGTACTAACTTACTCTTTCTCCTTAAGCAACTGTGAAGAAATAGCAAACTCCTAGGGGATCCCTTGGCGTAACTCAGTGTGGGTACTAATCATTGCTCGTTGTTCAGTTTTGTTTATTGCTTTGTTTTGTTTTGTTTTCTGTCAGTGACCTGGTTGGTAATCAAATCCCTCAAACTACAGTTTTCTGATCTACAAAATGGGAATGACAGTATGTTCAGGGGGTTGAGGGGATACTTGTAAACATAAAGAATTCAACAAAATGCCTGGAACTTAGCAAGAAAGTGATAACTGCTTTGTCTTTATTGGAACTATGGTTCATTTCAGGAGTGTTCATTGGTTGTCTACAGTCAGGCTCTGTTTTTCACCCTGTATACATGATGAAAAATAAGAACTAGACACCATACCAGGGAAGATACATTAAGAAAAGGGATTAAATTCTGGGTAGAATTCAATAAGGAGCATGACTCAGATGGAGTGGCAGAATGGCAGGGGACCTCCCTGAGGAAATGATGTTAGAACCGGGAACTGGAGCATGTGTAGGAGTGGAGTGGTTCCAGGCAAAAGGAACAGCATGTGCTACTGTCCTGGGGAGAAGGAAGCCAAGCGCATTGCTAGAGCTGAAGCAGGATAGGTGAAGCTGGAAGTCAGCATGCCAGCAACACTTAGAATATATCCTCAGAGGTGGGAAGAACTTTGGTGATCACAATCTAACCAACCCCCTCAATTTGTAGCTTTCATAGACAAGACCAGAATGTCAAATCTCTTGACTCTGTACTAAGAATTCTATTTCTTTAGACTGGAGAGCTCCTGGAGGGGAAAAAAAAATCCATGTTCTGAATAATGCAAAGAAGCAAATAATTTAAGAACATTGCCATTTGGCTCTAGAGGCATGGAATAAATTTCTACACTGCCACAGCCAGCTTACCATCTCAATGTATGTAGCCGCACGTTAGTATAAAGATAAGTCTACAATATTCCAAAGCATCCCTGCCGACAGCCAGGGGAGGCAGCAGAAGACAGCTGGGTGGCTTTGGAAAACAAGCCTCAGATGAGCAAATTGTCATTCTGGGAAAATCCACATGGGGAAGGAGCCAGTCCAGGCTACCTGGCTTTGATGCCCAGGTTGTGCCAGCCTTACTCATCTTTGCATGCTACACGGCCCTGAAATATCTGCGGGATTTGTTCTGTGCTTTTTCTGATATGCTTTTATAAAATGTGACTCTACCATTTAGAGCTGGATAACAATAACATTGTAGCTTTGAATATTTTAACAGACAACAAGATTATCTTCATCTCCCATTGTTATGGCTCTATAGCCCAAGACACAACCTTTTATTTGCATAAAAGATATTCATGAAGACTCTGATACCTAGGTTGGAGCATGCATAATTCTGATTTTTATAAATATGTACACTTTGATGACTATCTGTTACAGCCTCTTGGATTGAATTCTTTATAGAGGGAAAGAGAGAGAAGTTGCATTATATTCTCTGGGTTGTCACACTGTATTCTACATATGTTACTGAATAAGAAAGTGTTATAAAATAATGAAATGTTTTTGTAAACTCCCTGGTAAACATCATCATGAATTATGATACACATTGTCTGGGTTTCATATTGTAAGACTGCCACTTGATTCACAGTTAGGTTTATACATCTTGTCGTGGGAACAGTTTTGGATTTCTTATTTTCTTTTCAGTTCTGATTTTCCTTATGCGTTTTGCATCTCCTTTTGCTTATTATTTTAGTTTGAATGCTTTTGCCTTTGCTTTTTGATGCATCCTTTTTTTTTCTTTCTTTTTGTTTGCACATGTGTGTGTGCTATTGATTCTCCTGTGGCTGGCCACTCTATATGCATGCCTTATACAACCACTCCTCCTCAAAAGTCAACAAATGCATGTGTGTCTTAGTGGGCTGCTACCAAGCACAGACTTTCAAAGGGGCAAAACTCCACCTTCTCCCGAACCAGAGGCTAAAAAAGATCCACGAAGAGAATCAAAAAAGAGAAAGGAGTCTAAAACCCACCCAAGTCAAGAGCAGAAAAGGTAAGAAGAAAAAAAGTCATGTGTGTGCTGGCTTGTTTTCAGACCTTTGTCCTATCCATAGCCTTACATCCACACCACCGTGTCCACCTTTGCAAGTAACAGGTTTTATGCATCCCTTAAACCTGTGTCTTTTAAAGGCTTTCAAAGGTGCAGTTTTTTTTATAAAAGAGCTTAGAAATGGTATATTGATAATTTGAGTCAGATGTTTCTTATTTTTAAAAAAATATATTTGTATTTGGAAAACTAACCTACAAATAAACAAATAGAACTCTGAGTCAGATTTATATTTGTTTGTCGCATTGTTTTTCTTTTTGTTATTATGTCAGTTAGTGTTCTGATGCCTTCCAGATAATTCATAATAAGCAAGATATGCTTTGTAATTTTAAACTTATGTTCAAGGGGAAATTAAGATGGCTTAACATCAATAGGCCTATATATTTATTGTAGATCTGCTTTCCTAAGCGAATACTCCTAATATACACTATCACCTGTTAAAAAGAAACTCAGCTGAAATAGTGAGTTATGATAATGCACAAGATAAAGCTTGGTACTAAATCAGTGGCTATTAATAAAGCCACTTATGCAGCAAGGCCATCTTGAAGGCATGAAGTCCTAAAATTTTGTTTATCCTGTTCCTTGACTTTCAGCAATGCCTTTACTGGAAAAAATGGTACCTTAAATACCACATTTACTCACTATTTCCAGTATTATCTTATATACTTCTACATTTTCTTGCCTGCAATTCTGGCCAGACTGGTCCAAGTTATACAAAGTATCCGGCATGGATCCTGTGTGCTTTAATGTTCATTTATTCACTAGCATTTATAAGCCTGTGTATGCAATTAACTTATAGAAAGACCCAATGGGCACAGGAGCATTTTCTTTCTAGAGAATGCACTAACTATCCATCATAATATGCATAGCTAATAGTGAACATCAAGGAAAACCAAGTACCACCTGATCCCCCCTGGCAGTAAAGAAGAGTGGAGGTAAGGTAGAGTTCCTGTTTGTGTTTTGCTCTAGTGTCTATGTCCTCCTGTAAGGAAACAGCAACTTGCTGTCAGGATCAACTTGCTGAAAGGGTCTCTAGTGAAGCAAGCACCATGGCAGTTGTCCAAAGTGCTGCTTTTGGACCTCACATCATCCATATAGAGAAGAGAGCAAATAGAAAGAAAGGCAACTCTCACTGGATAAAGTCCATCTCCTTAGCACAGAAAGAACTACTCAATGGCATCTTTCTCATGTGCTCAACAGGATTAAGCATAGTGAGTTTTTCCTTCATATTTTTGGTGAGGTCTGGACATAATTTTGATTGACACAAGAATATTATTAAATACCCAGTAATGCCCAGGCAAGTATATCCCCAAATGACAGTAGCTTTAGGGTCAAGGACACTTGTTTTAAATCATGCTCCCAAAGATGGGATCAAATAGTCCCCCTTTCCTTCAATTTGTTGTTGTTTCCTTTACATAGACCATGTGCTATAACTTGTGCTATTTCATAAAAGCAGTGTATCTTAACGCTGGGATACACATGAATCAGAAGTTTTGACAAAAATACACAGTACAAAGTCGTAAACTCAAATAATTAAGCAGTTCTTACATGGAGCCAGAAATCTACACATCCCCTGTACATCCATGTTTCCGGCTTCAGATCACATTTAGTCAAGGTCTTGGCTCTTTGATTACTGTACATTTTAACAACTTGTGGCAAGGAAATAAAGATAATTCTGATTTTTGAACCTGAGCTGCAACCAAAAATCTTCTGGGAAATTCCTACTTGAACCTTTAATAAAGAAACAATTAAACATGATGAAAAAAGCAGCTCAAGTGCTTCTAATGAATATCAAACTTCTAGGTTAATGGATGAATATTAGTTTGGGCCAACTCTTTAGAACTAAACCCATTTTCTCAAAAGAGAGAGTGAACTAAAGAAAATGTGAGTGATCAGCTGGTTGCATTTGGCGATCATAAAATCCACAGATGCAAATTGCTATATCTTCTCATTTTTAAATCAGCTCCTAAGGTTGCAGTTCTTAATTTTCACCATAATATTTTTAGTATTCTTTCTAGATGACATTTAGATTAGCGTCACTTTGGTCACTGTCCCACGGTGACAAGGCAATCAAACAGCTCCGACGAGTGCAAGTTGCGTCAATGTTCCTTGGATCCCTTTATTATTGAGATTGGAAATTTTTCTCATTTACATTATTATTTAACATTTCCTGAATGCCACTGCTGCTTTTCACATATGGCCTGCATCGAAAGTACATTGTATCAGCAATTAACAAATCCATAATGCCAACCGCTTCAATCCACAGCTCTCTGCATAGATTAATGAGTCTGCAGGCAGATGTAAGAGGGCATGAATTCCAAAACATCTTGGAAAATGCATCCAAACAACTTCTGGGATTTGAAGTGAAGGTTCTGTTCATCCACTGAGCCTTGTGCATCCTGAGGGTTCAGATTTGAACTCCCTCTCCTTTCTTCCATCATGGTCCCTAAATCATCCACCCACTTGCCCAAGACAGAAACTGAGCACCCATCGCGTGAACTTGCCCTTCCCTCACAACATCTTACAAATTAACTCCTGACCCAATGCATGCTGTCAAGTATTTGCATTTCTGACTCTCTTCAGTGTCACTGCTATAGCTGATGTCTCTCAACAGTTGGCTTATTTATGGTCTCCTTGCCCCACTCAATGAGTGTCATGTGGTAGTTGTCATTGTCTTAATTTATTGTTTGTGTTTGGTGACTATTTGCTTAGCATTGAGTTACATGTGATTTTTTTCTTTCTTTCAACCCTGTATCTACTTCTTTGCATACATACACCATTATGTCTAGTACATTTTAATTCTTCTCTCCAATAAAAACCTAAAATCTATATAAGTAGGTAGAGATCTGTCTTACAAAATTCTAAACTTAGAGCTGTACACAGCATACAGGTATGGGGGGTAGGATCTAACAGTAATCTATGTTCTTGGTTTCATGTTACACGCATGTTATGAACATTGAACATGACTCTGGTTTATTTCAAATTCTTAGTAGATGTTGGCCTTATGCATGAATGGAGCATCTTTAAATTCTAAACTGCCAGCTTTACATAACAGGAAGTAATCATAATTACAGAGAGGATAAATTCCAGACAAATTTCCAATAGCAGTAAGCATCTCACACAGCCAAGAAAAAAAATCTCTTTGGACTTGTCACCTTCATTTAAACCATATATCTGTCTTCATGAAGAAAGCTTGCTCCCATACAAAGAGCATAAAGTCTTGTGAAATCTGTGCTATTGGTAGCTCTTGTCTAGAACTCCACGTGTGTCCTCATTCTGGATTCACTGAAACCACTTGTACAAAACATGTTTGCAGATGTCACACACTTGGAGCATGTATTTGATATCAAAAAGCCACACATACTATTGTTGTGACCATCTTGAAGTCTAACTTAGGGTGCCCAATGTCAAATCCATAGCTTCTCAATGTTCATCTAAAAATGAAGGAACATATTTCTTCTTCTCTTATCCCTCCAAGAGAAGAATTTATAAAGTTCTGACTTGGAAAACTTACCCCTTTCTTGGTGAAATACACACATTTCTAGATTTTGTTGTTTCTTCAATCATCTTTGGTTTCCTTGTTCATTCAGCACCCAGATAAGCCTGAGCCACTGTTACTACTGCACACAATTTAACAGCATCTCTGTTCCCGGTGACTGTTGAGTGGGGTAGTCTCTCAACCAGCCCCATGCTTATAACAGTGAATGAAGCTTCTAGATTGATAAACCATGACTTTGGATTTGGTTGAACTGCAAACAAGTCAGAACGGTCTCCTTGGGAATATTTGCCCTCTCCAAGTCTCCTTTTTGAAATTTTCTATTAGCCAACTCTAGAAGCACAATGCCCACTTGTAATGGTGTAGAAACTACTTGTTTTTCTTTCTTACTTACTATTTGTGACACAAACACTTGGATATATTGGTTTTAGCAGCGTATCTGAGCCCCAGGGCATTAGGGCATAATTAGAAAAGGGCATGAGCTGGAAAGAAGGATAGGAAGGGGCAAGGCTGGCTTTCACCATGAAGCAGTGGCTATGGGATATGAGAGTCCTAATTATAATTAACCTAGGATTATAGAAGCCACTAGAGGAGCAAGCAGGGGGCAGAGGTGTCGCTTTTTAGTGGCTGACACTTTGGTGCTATCTTGAATTTGTATCTATTAACTGCCCAAAAGAAACAAAGGAAAATATTCCACAGGCAAATCAAATTCAGGAATAGTACTCTAAAACTTGTAGGATGAAGAGTTGTCAGATATCATAAATATATATTTAAGTCAAAGATCATTTGAATATCTGTCCTGTTTAGGAAAGATTGCCAGGAATGCCTAACATACTTTGTCCTGCTCTGGCCCTTTAAGTGCTAGTGTTTCTAGGCTGGAACAATTTAGTAGCAAGTAAGATTCAGTTATCATGCTTGTTTAAGGACATTTTCATGGATCCATAATGCGGTCTGCAGGCATGCATCCATTTGGAGAGAGAGAATATATCGTGTTTACAGTGCCTGCACCAGCATATGTGGACATTTGCATTTGGAGATGAAACTATATTCCCTCTTCAGCTGGAGTTTTACCCCTTGTTGGTACTGATTGGAGGCTGAAAGCTGGTCGTATACAGGGCTGTGTACCAGACGCTCCTTCTTCTTCTGCTGAATTCATATGTTTCTTTTTACACCTGGATTTGGCACTTAATCACCAAATTGATGCACTATTGGAAGTCATCAATCATTACATGCACTGAATTAATTTTTCATCCTGACTTTCTTGAAAAGGCATATTTGAAATGTTTTACAACCCAAATTTCAGTGTGCTGTGTAGAGCCGTGCCCAGAGGGTAATTAAATACCAGTAATCTAGTGCTTACCTGGGTGTGTGGTGACAATCTACTTTGGAAAGGTCTGTCAGTTCCTGAAGGAAAATGGGGGTTTTACTGGACTGCTTGGGGGATTTCAAGTATTGAGATATTTGTACTACAAACCCAGGACATGATAATATTGGATTAATTCTCCATCAGGCATTAATGAGTCGTCTTTAGCTTGGTAAGGGGAAACAGTTTACATAACTGTAACATCCATTTACATAACGGATGACTGCTGGGGTTGGTGGATTTGATCCGATAAAAAACAAAATTGAAAAAGGAGAAAGCTGCAATTCTGGATGTATTATTATTTGTGACATGGCTCAAGATGGGAGACAGTGAGGAGAGTGAACGTGACAGAATTAGTGCTAACCACGGTGACAAGAACTTGAAGAGCAGCAGACGTGACATCTTTCCTATCATGCTGCCGAGAATGTCAGCTTTGGGAAGGACAGTGAGAAAATGCTTTGCCGAAAACTTGAAAGGTAGATTCCAGAAATGCCAGCCATGTCAGATGCGATATAGTCTGCTGTGGCCCAAGAGACCAACTTCTGGTTTCAGTGATGGCCTGCAGGTGGGAGAGCTTCCAGTCTTCAGCAAGGCTCCAAAAATGACTACACTTGACCTGCATATTGTCTCAAGTTCCAAGGATCATGATATACAAGAAGTGAGGGTAGCCAGTGTGCAGTTAGGTGGAACCAGAGGCTAGGAGCTATTTATCTTTGTGTGTGTGTGTGTGTGTGTGTGTGTGTGTGTGTGTGTGTACATGTGTATGTTCCTGAAGCATCATTCAGGGGCTTCTGAGCTTCTGCTCAAAGCAAGAACATGGGGAACAATGTGTTCTTTGTGAAATTACATTGTGTGAGTAAAGAAAAGAAAAGGAAACGGAATTGAGTAGCTCCAGAACAGTCCAAATCAGATAAGAGCCCTTCATCTGGGTTTGAATAACCTGTGAGCTTTCAAAATGCCCATCTGAGCCTCCACTGAAGAGTGACTGGTTCACGGCTGTCAGAAGCATAGGTGGAGTCAGCCATCAAGAGTTACTGGCCTATGAAAACAATGTGGTCAAGACCCAGCTGCTGAGATCAGTATGTTCCACCTGCCTCTCTCATCTTGCTTTGCTCACTTACTGTTGAAATATCAGAGTATCTGGTGGCTGAGTGGCAGAGTCTGCTGAGTAGTGCATGCTTGAGAAATATAGGCGCTGCCTTCAAGGCAATAATTGTAGAGTAATAGGTCCATCTATTTTTATTGCCCCCAAGGCCAGCACAGTTATTGAGGCCTTGGGTACCTAAGAAGCCAGAACCTAGTGAGGTAGGAAATGTATACTCATGCATGAGAAAGGGGAACATACTGGTTCCTGGACGTGCAATCTGCATGAAGATACATCCCAGACTAGACTTTTGAATTAGAAACTTAAAATCTTTTCTTTTCTCTTCTTCTTTCTGATTCATTGTGTTAAACATTGAGAAAAGAAAAGGACACTGAACTATTTTATAAACATTAAAAAATATCCCTTATGTTTCCAGTGGGGTATAAAAAACTGTCTTCTATGAGACAGTAGTACCACTGTACTATCCTGTAGCCACCATTGTTTTTCTGAGACAATAGAAACTGCAAATGCCTCATTTGGAAAAGAAGATCAACTCAAAAAGGGGCAGTGCACTTCTAATAAACTCTGTTTTCAGACCCACCTTTGTAGGATCTTAGGTCTTAGCAGAGTTAAGAACCTTGGATCAAAAGCATCCTGTCAAGGGGTTGGTGACGTGGCTCAGCCAGTGAAGCGCTCTGAAACCAAAGCTGGGCCAGCATTGGGATTGGGAAAGTGGAGGCAGAAAAATTTCTGGGGATTTGCTGGTTGACCAAGTAGTCCAGCTAAATTGACAAATCCCAGTATCAATGAGAGACTCTGTCTCAAAGGATGAACAACACTACAGATGATGCTCAACTAGCATTTATCCTTCACATACATAAAGCTATGCACCAAAATAAAAGCACCCTTCCAGACAATGGAAGAGCTTCTACAGAGAGCTAGAGTATCTGTATCTGTGTATATCAGTGGTTCTTAGCATGAGTCCAAAACTAGTGGCACCACAGAGTCCATTAGAAATGTAAATTCTCAGGCCCAATCCCAGACCTTCCAATTAGAGAACTCTGGGTAGAACCAGATGGTCTGGGTTGTCACAAGACCTCCAAATGATGCTGAGTAATGCTCATGTTTGAGAACCATAGCCTTGCTAAAAGCATATATAGCTTCTATAGAAAATAGCTTCCAGTCCAGCAATATGGCTTAGCGAACGAAAGCACTCACCTCATACACCTGACAACCTGACTTCAATCCCAGCAATCCACAGTAAGGATCAGAACGGACTCTTGAAAGTTGTCATCAGACCTTCACATGCACAGCATAACACATGCATGCCTGTTCTCTCTCTCTCTCTCTCTCTCTCTCTCTCTCTCTCTCTCTCTCTCTCTCTCTCATACACACAAAACTAAAAAATAAAATATTTTATAAAAGAAAACAGAACTTCCTTAAAATATTCAGCACAGGTTATTTTCTGAGCACACTACCTGCGCAGGCATTACTGGTAAATTATGGAAGTCAATGGAAAAGAAACTGATGTTTGACAGAATTTTAAGAAATAATTATCTGAAATGAAACAAAATGACTTCTTAACTACTGTTAAACTTTTAGTCTTTAACAAACTGATCACTAACAGGTCTCTCACCAAATTTGTCAAACATTATCTCTATTACCAACACCCTAACAATACAAATCTGACAGTTAAAATAATGCTTGCATTTGCCCTTGAGACCATGTGGGATCTTCTCACCTGATTTTGCAGGTGAATCTGAAGGAGAGTTTTGCAGACTTAATGAGGTTCATTTGCTTTACTTATGTCTAAAGTGAAAGTATTCACACTTGCATACGGTGATTAAGAAACAAATTGAAATGAGTACAACAATAAAGGTTTACTTGGTTTCAATGGTGTGATTAGCGGTTCCCAGTTCTCATGGAGAGGCCATCAGGAAGTAGGAGTCCTCTGATTCCCTTAATGTGCATCGTAAGAACAAAAGGCAAAAAGCAAAGCACAGCTTATATTTGTGATAATGACCTTCACTTTGAGAATTAGCTAAGAAGGTGAAACAATCTGATCATTCAGTTTTTTCATCATCTCATATTCAAACAAAAATGCTGAGTCTGACGATGCTTCTTAGGCAAAGAATGAATGTCTTGATTCACAGACACATTTGTCTAGGAATCAAGAACATATATAGCTGGAGATGTACCTTAGTAATAGAATGCATGCCAAGCATTCATAAGGCTCTGTTCAGTCCTCAGCACTACCAAACATATACATATATATACATACATTTATATATATAAAAAACCACTTTCTCTGGGACATCCATGTTGTTGGCTGTGATGTCTAAGCCTCTTTGTTAATTGTCAGTTACCTCTTATAGCACTGCTTTTTCTCTGTGTTAATTTTCTACAGAACATGAAATTGTTTGAATGCCTCCCTTTCTCCCACTCAAATATGGGGGTGTACATGCCAATCACATGTGTATAGTACAGCAGTAAGTTTTTGTATAAACAAAATTCAACAGCCAGAAAAGGCCCTTGAAAAAGTTCTCAACATCTTTAGCTGTCAGAGAAGTGAAAATCAAAACAACTTTGAGATACCACCTGACACCTATCAGATTGGCTAAGATAAAAGACACAGATGACAGACTATGCTAGAGAGGTTGTGGAGCAAGGGGAACACTTCTCCATTGTTGGTAGGAGTGTAAGTTTGTTCAGCCACTCTGGAATACAGTATGGCAGTTTCTCAGAAAACTGGGAATTAATCTCCCCAAGGACCCAGCAATACTACTATTGGGCATATATCCTAAAGATGCACATTCACACCCCAAAAGCATCAGCTCAACTATGTTCACAGCAGCATTATTCGTAATAGCAAGAACCTGGAAACAACCTAGATGTCCCTCAACTGAAGAATGGATTAACAAACTGTGGTACATCTATACAATGGAGTACTACTCAGCAGTAAGAAAAAATAATATCCTAAAATTTGCAGGCAAATGGATGGATTTAGAGAATATCCTCATGATCAAGGTATCACAAACACAGAAAGATAAGCAGGGGATGTACTCACTCATTAGTGGACTTTAAATAAAAAGCAAAACACACCCAAACTGCAAACCATAACCACTGAACAGCTTGGGATCCGAAGCACCTTAGACCGGCACCTTGGAGCCCATTCCCTCTAGAGGAACACCTGACCCAGTCTTGATGTTGGGGTGAGAAAAGCGGATCTGCCTGGAGTGGAAGCCACCTTGGGTCCTCCTGCTCTTGCTGGGGAGGAGATAAGGAGATGGGGAGAAGAGAGAGTGACTGACTGAGAGGAATGAAAAGGAGAAGGGAGTTTGACCAAGGGGATATATGGATTAAAAAATGAGACTTTATTTTAAAAATTCAACAGCCAGAACTCAATGAAATTTAAACTTGTAATGGAAACATTTGACATTTTCAAAGACAGCCTAATAGGTATTCCAGAGTGGCCACTGAGTTTATCCTGGGGTTTAAAGACAATGAAACTAGGAATATTTCTAGAAAAAAAATTTAAGTAAACTTTGTAACTTGATATATGACTTTTATTCAGTATATTTGAAAATATAAGCACATGCTTAGAACTCATGGTCTCCTTAGTGTTGACCATTTTGCTTTTTTCTTCCTGTGATTGGGAAGGATACAAAAAAGAAAAATAATATTTGACTCTTTGAGATGATTTTTTTTTTACAAATTGGAGTAGAGTCTCTTTTTTGAATTTTTCAAATGGAGTACTTTTATTATTATAAAAGAAGGGAAGATGACCATTTTTAAATGGTCAGAAATGTACTACTGGCATCGTCTTTGTGGAGTCAGCTTGGTAGACCACAAAGGATTTTCTTAACTTCTGCTGGAAACTTGAAGAGCTTCATGAGTACTATTGGTTTGGTCTCAAGATGACTGGGTTATGCAGACTGAGGAATGTTTCTGTAATGATACAGCAATCTGAAAACTGGCATAGCCAGTCATCACAAGTCACTAGAGATATGGCAAGCTAAAGGCTTTGAATGGGTCAGGTTATCCTGTGTCAAATAGAAACTGTCTATACTTTATACAGCCTTGATGTTTCCAATGCAAATGACCTATAACAGATAGAGGGATGTGTGTGTACCCATGGGCAACACAGAACTAAGAGCACTATGATTCAACTATAATTATTGGGTTTTTCTGGGGTCTTGTTCTTTATCATGGTAGTTCACTATGACTGAATGACATCTGGGTTGTCCTGTCATTAATACTAAAGTTACTTTGAACAGTGATTACAAAGTGAGTAATTTGATGAGCAAAACACAAGCTTATTTGGCACCTTTTTGTAGGAATTTTTATAATAATTGAAGAGTATGAACCTATGACACAGGTAATGCAAACTAGAAATATGGCCAGGTAAACATCCACCCAACTGAGGAAAAAGGTGTTAGCTGGCAACCGCCAATTAATGTCAGCTGTTTGAATTCAAGAGAGACCAGAAATCCAAATTGTATTGTAAAACTTTCCTAATTTCAAAAATGACGGCAAGGCTGGAGAAACGCTCAGTCAGTAAAGTACTTGCTGCACTGGAGTGATGACCCCAGATTTGTTCTGGCACAGCAATGGCCACCTGCAATGAGGACCCCAGATTTGTTCTGCCGCAACAATGGCCACCTGCACATTTGTTCGGTGCTGGGGATCGAGCTGGAGGAGGCAGGCTGGCTGGCCTACTACATCCATGCTTGGCTTCAGAGAGGAATCCTGTCTAAACCAATAGAGAGCAACCTGATGGTGATTTCTGTCCTCCACCAACACACACACACACACACACACACACACACACACACACACACACACACATTAACTTGAGATCTTTCAAGAATCTATGACCAGACAGAACCATATGGACTTAACATGTGAGCCATTTTACTATTTTATACAAATGAGAGTTCTCTAAACACCCACTGAGTGATAACCTTGAACCGTCTTCTCCTAGAGAAGCCTTTTGGGCCTGTTCGGCACAGCAGGGCTTCTGTGGTCAGATCCATCATTGTGCTTCTTGCTTACTGAGCAGACAGTTTCCTCCTGGTAGAGATTTGATTTGGTGGTGTCAGCATATGAGGTTGCCGTCACTTCATAGCATGTCTTCTTTCAGGCCTGATGGTATTGGAACTGTGACTGTTGAAGAAAAAGAGCGCTTCGAAGAAATCAAAGAGAGACTCCGAGTCCTGCTGGAAAATCAGATTACGCATTTTAGGTAAGGATCTGGGGTTTAATGGCCTATTTGGAGTAAGAAACACAAATGAAGCACACATACACATAAAAGGTTTATTTCAAAACAAACAAACGAACAAACAAAAAACTTTGTCTTTCAGAGACACTTAAGATTATTAAAGCAAAATAGCCAAAGAAAAAAGGCAAACAAATTGGATATAGCTCTGATTAGCTTGCAAACTTTGTAGCTTAAAGAACAAAACTTTCCTTGTGTTATCTGACTGATAATTAATGTCATATAAAAAGTTGAAGATTCTTCAAGGTTCTTTTTGAAAACTACAGTTGTGTCATAGTGAATGGGGTAAAGTTAGTGGTGTTCATAACTCTTTTCCCCATTCTTGCCAAATGTGCATAGAAAGATGAAGCTTGTGTTAGTATGGTTGGGGGCTGGGGGGTAGAGACTTGATGTTCAGCAGCAGATCACGCACTTGACTTCACACTACACAATCCACTTCTCCTGTAGAGCATATGGGGCATTTTTTAATAATGTTGGCTCCACACTAGACTCTGAGGTGAGAACGTCAATGCAGTAATTGTGCTTCTGATAGTTACCATATGCCAGTTATAGGACTGACAGACTGGAGACTAAAAAGATTCTAACTTTTGTTTTCATCTATAAACAACTGTGTAAGGTAGGTATAATCTCCAGTTAAACAATGAGAAAAATGAGGCAGAGAGGAACACGTGCCCGGCCACCCCCTGTCGTCTAACTGGAAGCAGCCTGTCCTATTCTCTCTACCCTTGAGCAGTGTTTTGATGTACTCTTGACTGCCAGAAGCCATTGATGGCACCTATAGCAGTAACTGGCTTCTATCTGGGGCATCAGATTCTCCTTTTTTATGGAATAAGATTGTGATGAATGAATGTCCTTAAACTAATCAGACATTGTAGGCAAATTGTATCAACAATAGAGCAGAGATCCAATAACAGTGAAAAAAGTCCCAAGCAAGTTAGGCAGAGTGAGGGATTTATCCAGAATGTACACCTGCTTCATGCTTCAACCATTTAGGGAGCTAAAGAAGTATGTTTGGATTCCAGCTGGTTTTAACGCCTAGCTTTCAATCCTGTGCCCTATAATAACACATGAAGTCATGTTTTTGTTAGCTAGTGTTTTCCTTCACAATGGAGATCCAAACAGAGCTCTGTGTCACCACTTCAATATTCTGTTCTGTTGCAGACATTTGCAGAATCCCTATTCAGTCACTATTCACACATATACATATATACATTATATATACACATATATGGTGTGAACTGGGATTAGCATAACACAGTGTGACAAAATAAAAATCATCTTCCATTCCTCAGTACAAGTTGCTATAGGAATCAAATCGCAGTCTGTTTCCTGCTAAAATGTAATGGTGTGGGCAACCTGAAAAATTATGTGTCTTTTTTAGGTATTGCTTTCCATTTGGTCGGCCTGAAGGTGCATTAAAAGCTACTCTCTCGCTATTGGAAAGGGTAAGAATGAATGTGAAACATACAAATGGACACTCAGATAATTGTTGTCCATTTCACAGGGTTTGTTTATCATTCATGAAATACCAGAATAAAAGTGAGGTAACTGCCAAAATTCTATAAATTTTATTTTCAGATTCCCAACTAGTTATGTTGAAGAGTCGCTCCAGGCCCTTTTCTGATACCTCCACAGACTTTGCCACCCCAGCTGTTCTAGAGTTTTCTTTCTACCCACGGTTTTCAAAATAGTCAGCATTAAGGATCTTACACCTGAAGTCTTTAAAAAGCAGAAGTGAGTGTCACATTGATTTGTGACTTAATACTCCCCTTTCCTTCTGCCTGAAGGTTTTGATGAAAGACATTGTCACTCCAGTACCACAAGAAGAGGTCAAAACTGTCATTCGTAAATGCCTGGAACAGGCCGCTCTCGTCAACTACTCCCGTTTGTCGGAGTATGCCAAGATTGAAGGTAAGGTTTCTCTTGCTACTAGTTTTTTAATTTAAATCTTAGTATGCCTCCGTGGGAAAATCTGTCTGTTTTCTTGATGGACACTAGAAAGCAGTAGTTCATCTGACTACATTAAGCTGAACATACTTGAAATGTGGAAAATGCCTTGGCTTTGGTGAAATAATTAGATGAAAGACAGGACAACAGCCCAGGAAACAGCTTTAGGAGGGAGCTAACATTGAATGTGGGATGCTATGTAATTATTAAAGTCCTCCAGACAGTTTGTGTGGTCCTTAAATATCTTCTCTGAGGATGATGTTCATCTGTAAAAGACTTGGGTAGCATTATTACCTTCTCTAAATGGAAGAAAAGAAAGCAACCTGCTATCTACCACCAATAGTATTGAAAGTAAAACACACATTGGCTAATTCAATAGTCATATTCTACTTAACTCTCTCTTATCCCTTGGAAGTCTTCCTATCTTTGTGTAACATTCAAATTTGGTGGCAGGGTAGTGTGGAATCGTCTTCAGGGGCTCTAAGTTGACTCTAGGCCCCTTCTTTCTTGGAAGCAGAGGTGTAGGAGGTGTATTGCTACTATTACCTCAAGTTTTAGAGATTCAAGGCATTGATGACTGCATAACTAAGAGGAATTTTGAGAAAATTCAACTCAAGAAGAAACGATGGTTCTGTGGGACCTGTTCACTCTCAAAAAATTAATCACTTTTCATTGTTACTCCCATTGGCTGCTATAGGGTGATTGGAAAACCACACCCAACCTGACCAGTGGTGTAAGTGTATACATGTGGAAGTTCTGTGTGCAAGACTCAATGTGTCCACACTGCAATCTGATGTTTTCTCATACACAAAACATGTGACTACTGAAAAAAGCAAGCAAAGGCACACTGTCCACCTCAGGACATCAGTTAGGGAAACAGCTGGTTAGCACACTCACATCATCACATGAACTGCCAATATCCTGTTTCCTTAGAAAATTAGCTGAGAGTCATGTAAAATTCCCAGTGTTCTGTACACTACATGTCTTCCTCCCTCTCCCAATTTTTGTCTGTGTGACAATGCAAATTGTGTACCAGTGGTAATGAGTTCATTGTGATGCATCCAGGAGAAACACTTAAGAATTGGGCACTAGAAGGGTGTTTATCAACTCTTGACTTGGTAATGAGTGACAAAAACAGAGGAACAAGAAGATCAATGGTTAAATGGCTTTATTAGCAAATGATTGTTCCAGCATTCCCAGCCCAGGACATAATGATAGGTTGGATTGGGTAAAGTCAATGTAACTATTAATTCTAAAGCCAGCGATGGGATGGGATCAAGAGATGAAATGTTCAGTTTCCACGACTACTGCCTCATAGGTATTGGTCCAGCTATTATTATTAGTCTTTTGGTAAGATCTGCTCTCTTCTTTCAGATAAATAATTAATAAAAAAAAAACTTTGTGATCTGTAAGTAAAAATGCATTCATTTCCAAAGTAGATGAGCTGGTCTGTAGTCTCCTTCTGTGCCTCAGTTCTTCCTGGCTGTGTTAATTACCTTTTGCACTGTGACTTTTAGGTCTGGGGATTCTTTGAAGAAACCAATCTTTTTATTCCAACTCTCTTTTCAGAGAAGTACCTCATTCCACACTACTTGCTCTCTTCTGCTTTTCTCCTTCTTTGTTCGTGATTGGCTCAGCCACTTTTTGATTAAAAAAAAAAAAAAAAAACTCTAGAAAAGTGGCTGAGACACCAATTTCAAAGCATGCTGGGATTGTTAATTCAGACAACCCCACATTCTCTGGCTGCATGTGTTAGGTTTTCTTCCATGAACATAGTCCACTGTAGGCTGGGATAGTGCAGCTTCAAAGATATTACTACCAGACAGCTTTCTTTGAACAAGGCTCAGGTCCTGCCCTTAGAAAAGAAATCCTCCATTTTTTTTTTTATACTTGAGCCTCTATTGAGCATTAGCAGCTTATTTATCTGAGAATTTTGGAAAGAAGCTGTAGTAATATCGCTGGAGACTATGTTTATGAAGAAATACCTCAAGAGCCTTAGATACTAAAGTCTGAAATCCTTAGTATCTTGGAGCCTTAAATCAATGGAATTCTGTTTCCCTTTACCCATGATGTTTTTGGTCATTGTATTCTTGCCAGCGACTCTAAAGAGATGTGTAAATTCATGGTCACAACCTCTCTCGTGGCTCACGGCATGCTGAATGGTTAATCCAATAGTTCCCAGATTCCAAAACTCCTTTTTCTTTTATCCTGTGTTTATCCCAAAATATTCTGTGGCTATTTTTTCTTGAGCTAATGTAACATTTTCCTCTAACCTATGACCTTTAACCTCTTTACCTCTGACCTAAGCCTCTTGCATGCCCAAATCCTCTTTTATAGGGAAAAAGAGAGAAATGTATGAGCATCCTGTCTTCTGCTTGGCCTCCCAAGTGATGGATTTAACCATTCGTGAGTACCTACCACCTCCTCACCATGCTGTCTTCACTCTTTCTGTTTCCATTATTTCAAGAAATCCAGATTCAAACCAACTCACTCTCCTTGCTTCAAGTTTTTTAGCATTGGCTTGTCTGTTGGTTCTGTCTGTGAAACCCAGTGTGAGAAGTCCAGTCACTTTTTATCAGCCTAAAACAGGTTAGACAATTAAGCCATTTGTTTGTGATAAATTCAGATTTGTCTGTAAGTTTTTTTCAGTTATTCTGTCTGTGACCTGAATGCATTTTTACTTTGCTTGTGTGTAACCCTAATTTGTAAAGTACTTGTCACTGGTACACAATCAAAAGGTAGCAGCTAAGCTGGGGAGCGATGCACTAGGTGTCAGAAAAAGGACATCTGAGGCAAAGTCATGCTTTCTTTATCCATGTTTAAGATGTTACACAATGATGGGTATGAGATCATGCAAGATGGTCCGTACTCTGTGAAAACTAGATCTTCTGGGCTTCCTATCTAGTCTCTCAAGCTGGGACGTTTCCCTCCTTCCCTCTGGAGAGTTTACTTGCCCTTGTCCCCAAAGCTCTGACAAGAACATATGACTTAATTGTCATTTGAAGAGTTCATGTTTGTTTCATAGCTTGGTTTCACATTAAACATAATTTACTAATTTTCTATTTATGCAGCATTTTCCACATCTGTGAAGGAGACTTTTTTTGCTGGTCCCCAAACTTTGGGGCGGTGGGAAGCCAAGGGCAACCTCTTCTGTCCAGTATCATATATCACGCATATATGGGGGGCATTTTGGTCCACTTGCTCATTAATCTTGCATATGTGTTCTTGTTTCTTTTTCTCTTCTCTCCTCGTTGTGCTCTCTCTTTCAAATAGAGAATCAGAAGGATGCAGGTGAACCGATTGTATATGCCTTATCAATTTCCAGGACTGTTGAGTTACATTCAGTTTGTGTTTTTGTTTTTGTTTAGTAGCTCCTTAAGGTATGTACTCCCAGAGAGCGGTGCGGAGTTGCAATGACACTTAAGGAGTTAATTTGTGCTGTCTAAATGCATCTCATGCCCATTCACTGTTGGCCTTTGGAGAGCAGCATTTTCGTAAAGGCGTAAGCTTGAAGGAGCAGAGTTCTGGTTTGCTGCGGAACTTCCTTCAACCTTGGTTTCAGGGTCTGGTGATTTGGTCTTGTGTGTGGTGTTTCGTTTTGCATTTTCAAAGACACTGAACCAAATGAATCTTTCCTCTCATTTTCCCTCTCTGCCCCCCGCCCCCTGTTTTCTGCTCTATGGAGAAGTTCATGTTCTTTGATGAATGTCTACTGGTCAAGAGGAAGTAGTGGTGTCCATGTTGTGCTTGTATGTGCTGTGTGATAAAATGACTAAGCAGCAGCTGTTGTGAGAAAGTTCTCTGGCTTTGGGAATTTTTTCTTGTCTCAAGACTTTTGTGTTTTTTTAGGTGAGAGCTCTGAAATAAAATATTAATGAATGTATATAATACCTATAATATTGATTATTGTGTTTAAGAGCTAAAAGATTTCATAAAGTTTTCTCATTCAATCCCATATAGAAATTGAACATATTTCAAAAACAATTCAGAAAGCAAATACCAGGTTAGCAATAAATATTTCAAGACTCAAAACTATGTTTAAGCCACATGTGCCCCCACATAGGGAAAATACCCTTTCATTCACTCATTCATTCCTGTATCCGTCCATTCACCCAATTAAACAAGTACTTGGTGAGAGCCTATCTTGCAGCAAGTATAGTGTGAACATCCAGTTATTATCCAAATGAGAGGGAGACAACTATTACCTTCATGGAGCACCTAAGCATTTATGTCAGCTTTGAACTCAGTACATTATAACCCTATTGATTATGTATCAGAGGAACAGGACATTTTCAGAAAATGATAGACACATTTAAGAGATAATAAGGTTCCAAGTGTACATTGAAAAAGTTACGTTGGAATCGGTTAATGGAAACTTGAGATTGGGAGGATATCCTGCACAGAGCGAAATATACCAATGTACAAAACTACACAGCTTATTAAAGTAACATTCTTATATAACATACTTGCATTGTGTATTTTCTAAGCTAGGTGTAGTTTTTCATGCATTGAGCACATTTAATCTTCAGAACCTCTTAGGTAGTTACTCTTATTTTACAAATGTACAGACAAAGCCTAGAGAAACACAAATGATGAATAAAAATAGAAGCAAGATAAGGCAGATTCAACATGGCTATAAAACAGTGCCAGATTGGGTGGCAAGATGGGTAGGAGCCAGATCTCTATGGCCTTTACATGCCATACAATGACAGCAATCTTGCTAGAAATGGTGGCACACATCTGTAACCCTGGCATTCAGAAGGTGGAGGCAACTGCCCAACCTGGACTATAGTAAGTTTAAGACAATCTTTCACTTCATTAAGACCCTGCCTGTAAAAAGAAAACATTTATGGCTGTATCTCATAGTCCAAAGTTGCTTCCTTGGTAATCTCTGTGTATTCATAGAGATTTTTAGAAGATAGAGTCCACATATCTTTCCTCTACAGATGGTAGCCATTGAAGGTTCCTTAAGCAAAAATTGAAGCACTACTCTCCCAGCCCCGCAAAAACCATATTAGCAGTGATATAAATTAAAGTATGAAGTATAGGAATAGAATAAGATATAACTCAAAGCACAATGTCAAAGTAAGGGTGAATGTGGACTTTGAAATATTCAAGCCCTCTTCAAAGCAAATTAGGTCACAATATTGTCTTTCCTGGCCTTTAAATGTCCATTTTCCCTGTATCATTCTCCTGCCTTTTCAGTTTCCCTAGGAAATAGAAGATATAGATAGGTAGGTAGGTAAGTAGATGGAGGGAGGGAGGGATGGAGGGAGGGAGAGAGGGAGGGAAGGGTGGAGTAGATAATACAGAGATAGAGATGTGAAGATGGTGCTGAGTTACCAGTGTAAATTGGGACAGAATACAGATTTCTCCTGGTGTGTTTATTCAGAGCATGTTTTGAGAATCTACACGATTTATCCCATGGCTTTCTGGTGGACTTTATGCTTTCTATCTTGTGACATGATTAGAAATTAGACATTCAGCTTAGCTACAGTATCACAAGAAAAATAAAGATGCAAAAGTCTAGAAAAGAAAAACTGATCCTACAAAAGAATTCTATTATTTTAAATACATTTCTATTACACTGTCACCTTTTCTAAATCAAGTGGGCACCAGGAAATTCAGCATCACTATTGCAGTGTCACATCCACTCTTGGCTAAATACTTGTATAACTCTCTGATCTGACTGAACTTTTAAAGAAATCTTTGATCTGACTGGACTTTTAAGTAAACCCTTTTCCTTTAATGTGCCAAGGATTTAATTTTTTTCAGTGGGGGATAGATACAGAAAAAGGAAAATGGAGAGGGGGAAGAAAGATGGGCATAGGCAAGAACAAAAGAGAAGGGAGGGAAGAAGGGAAGGAGAAAGGAAGAAAGGGTGGAAGAAGGAAGGAGGGAAGGAGGGAAGGAAGGAAGGAAGGAGGGAAGGAAGGAAGGAGGGAAGGAAGGAAGGAAGGAGGGAAGGAAGGAAGGAGGGAAGGAAGGAAGGAGGGAAGGAAGGAAGGAAGGAGGGAAGGAAGGAAGGAGGGAAGGAAGGAAGGAAGGACCATAAATAGCCTGATAGATACATGTATGAATGGTTGGTACATGGGTGGACAGAGGGCAAATTCTCCACCTTGGCCTGGGCACTGTGCTGAGAACTTTATATAAATGGTATAAATGGCTCTTTACCTTAAACTCGCAAACATGGCTTCACTATTGCTCCATTTTAGGTGAGGAAACTGTTTCAGGATTACTTGACCTCAAGTCTGACTGTATGCAAGTGTTATGTTTTTGTCTTCCTTTACCATGAAGACCACAAAGATGGTAGGCATTTGGACAGTGTCCATTTAGTGGTTGGAGGTCAAAGGGGCCTAAAGCTTTTTAATATAGGAAGAATACAGAATAAAAGAACAGTTCCATCCAGGGTCAGATAGTTGCTCAAATCTTTACATTGTGAATTTTTCCTGCAGTGTTTGTAGAGATTTTTCCTTTCCAATTGAAGGAAGCCTTCTAGAACAGGTCAAATCCAGCAAATTTACCTGGGGAAATAGTACTTGTAAAACCTGAATTCAGATTGCCCAGCATCCAATTTAAAAGCCACGTATGGCAACATGTGATTATAATCCCAGAAATGGAGATGTGGAGAGGCTGAGATCTCTGGGTCTTGCTGGCCAACCAAGCCTCCACAGTGAGCTGCAAGCCTGTGAGAGATCCTGTCCCAAAAAAAATGGAGGTGGAAAAAGCCAGAGGAATGACATCTAAGGTATACACACACACACACACACACACACACACACACACACACACACACACACACACACTCACTTACTTTACATCAGGGCTTCCAGAGTCAGTGCTATGGATCCCATGTCTTCTGCAGTATCCAGTTTAATTTCCCACTAGTCTAGAGACAGCTGAATAGGAAGAGACAACCAAGCTAGTATGCTCAGCAGAGCATGGTGCAAACTAAGTGGCTCTGCCATCGCCCCCCAAGGAAGCAGTGAGGAGGACTCCTGTGATCAAGAATCCATGCTGTTCGAGAATGAGGAGCATCTCCTGCTTCATATCTTATACTTCAAGAGTTAAATGCCTTTCTTTCCATCTAGTTTGTCTAAATGATGCCTTGATAAATTATTTTCTAAGTTCTAATTATTCGTGAGTAGCCCTTCATTTATGCTATACAAATAGTAAGGGGAACAAAGAAAAACACAGCCATTATCAAGAGGGAGTTTGAAGGAAGAGAGAGAATGTACTAAAGTATGTCATGAAGCAATGGCATAAAACCATGTCTTTTCTACCAGAAAAAAAAAAAAGAAAAAAGACCTATACCACTATAGATGTTAATTGTTATTCAGGGAGGATTTAAAGCATGCTTAGTGGCTACATTCATATCTTCTTTAATTCTTGCAAGAATTCTAGGAGATTAGTGCTTTATTTCAGTGTTTTATTAAGTCTAAATTAGGTCATTTATCATGAGGTATACTACTAATTTACTATGAAAAATATAATAATGTTGTCAACCTACTGGTGACATACCACTAAATGTAATATGCATACAGATCTCTGAAACATTAAATGTGCTTTGTGTACTAAATGAGGTAGGAAATTGGTCTTCTGTTCCCGAGAATCTTTCTGACTGTAAGCTTTGGCTTTTGATGGTGAGCCATCTCTCCAGCTCTGTTCATAGAAATCTTAAGAAACATTGTTGGGTAACATGCTGAGAATGGAACAGCTGGTTAGGTATAGGTCCAAAAGTAAACAGGAGCCTTTCGAACCCATAGTTCATGCTGTCTGCTTCTGCACTATGAAGCGCCTGTGATTGGCTAGCAGAAAAATTGTCATAAAATGGCTTCTCGAAGAAGAAATAAAAACATAGAAAATTATTAGATGACCCCAAACTTCATATGACAAACCAGAAACCAACTGCTGGAGAAAAGCACCGAGATTTCAAATAAACAGTGGTCATTCTTCAAATCTGTAGTCACAAATACTGCCGAAACTCACATTTCTGCTTTTCCCGCATTTGAGAACATGGTACTGCCCACAGGCCATTGGTGGGCCTGTACTTCCAACACTGATGA
The DNA here is from genome assembly GCA_004025045.1 of Sigmodon hispidus. Lineage (NCBI taxonomy): Eukaryota > Metazoa > Chordata > Mammalia > Rodentia > Cricetidae > Sigmodon > Sigmodon hispidus. The sequence goes on from PVIH01000314.1 coordinate 199,849, forward strand.
TACTCTCCAGCATCCAAGTATTTGAATGACAGTATGTAGAACGGACCTAAGTTCTCATTCAAGCCAGAAATTAAAACCCTGTGTTAACATCATGTCATCTTCAGCCACTGAGACATGACTTTCATTTTCCGTAACAAATACTAGTAATGGCTCCTCCCTAAAAAGATAACTTTAAAAGGTAAAAGAGATTCCAGAAGTTGTGGAAATAGCTCAGTCAGTGAAGTGTTTGGCCTGTATACGTGAGGGCTTGAGTTCAGTCCTCAGAGCTTCCATCTAAAAGGAAGGGCACGTTAGCATGTACTTACAATGTCGGGACCAGGAAGGCAGGGAAAATGGTCAGTTCCAGGCAAACACCAAGGCAAATAAATATTAAAGAAAAAAGGAAAATGGATCCCTAAGGCTTGTCTAGACAGCCAGAATAACCTGTTTGGCAAGTTTCAGGCTAATAAAAGAGCCTATCTCAAAGAAAATAAAAAGATAAATTATACTGCCAAGGAATGACACCAAAGGTTGTCTTCTGTCCTCCACACTCACACACACACACACACACACACACACACACACACACACACACACACACATATCCCAGACAGTTTCCAAATAAGGATTTTAGTACTATACCTGGTTTATAGCAACCACTCATTCTTAATAAATAAATATAAGTGTATATGTATTAATTTAGTTTATTTATTATTATTTAAAGGGATATGCTTCTAAATCCAAATCTACTTTCCTATTTCAGCAATGAAAACATAAGATAGAGCTGCACAAATTTTAATCAAAATGAGTCCCTAGGAATCTTGTTGAAAATGTGACTCTGACTGAGAAAGTGCAGGCAGAGCCTCGAAATCTGCATTTCTAGTGAACTCCCTAGTGAAGCCATAGCTACTGATCCAAGAAGTATTCTTCATGTTAAGGATATATAGGGGGAGATTATATGTTAATCAAATTCCATATAAAACATTGTGATCTAGTTTAGAGTCAACCAGACTCACAATTCTCAATTCTGAGGAATATCCATGAAGTTCTGGGAGCTATGCTAGGTACCAGGGGACCATGCAGTAAGCTATGGTAATTGGGATCTCCACCCTCAAGGAAGCTAGCACAAAGTAAAGCACATGGGAGGGAATCAAGCAATTGTAGAGTGATGACCACGCTAAAGAGGAGACTCAAGATGCTGCCATATCTTCGTTCTATAGGAGCTTGTAGGCCAATGTCTCTGATGCATCACAGAGTCAGGGTGGGCACCAGAGAGGACATCATGGAGTCCAAAAAGTGACTTGGATGTTTTCTAGCTTTGTTGCAGTGTTTCATCTGTTAACTGCCTCCTCTCTCCCATTCTCCAGTCTGCTGCCCAGGAAAGTTGTGACTATGTACATGGATGCTAAGGATCCAATGGGTTCTTAACAGTACCACTAAACCCATGTTCTTCCTATAGCTAGTAACTCCTTTAAAAACTGAAATAAGCAAGAAAAGAACTTTTTTTTTGCTAGTGTAGCTGGGAAAACTTTGAAGAAAATGGCCTCAGGAATGAAAAATTGACTATATCTTCCTATCTCTGACTGCTAATAGAATGTTTTAACATGAGCTTCAATGTGAGGTATGGTGGTGTAAGTTTGTGTTGAGAGACATGGCCACAGACAGAATCACAAGGCTTCTATCTTAGCTGCCAATCCTAAAAGAAATAGCTTTTTTTTCTTCAGGCACTTGCATGAAATTTTAGAAATGGCTCTCATTGGATCATCTCTGATCATATGGTAACCTCCAAGCCAGTCATAACAGCTGTGACGGTATAGGGCAATATGGTTACTCATGCTGGGTTCACATAACTACTCTGTGGGCTCCCTTCTTTGACTTTCTCATTAAGAACACGTAGAGTGGAGAAGAAGCCATTTCCTTAGGAGAGTTATTGAGTATACAAGAAGGATAGACATATTCTTCCAGAATTAAGCTCATTTTTCTGAGATACAACAGTTCATTCATAACAACACTCTGGATTAGATTTTTTTTTAAAAAAATCATTATCCCTAAAGTAGTATTTCTTCCTTTGGGATATAACTAAATTTAAATTAAAATATTTTAACTATCTTAAATTCTTTTAGTTGCATCAAAATGCCTGAGATATCTCCCTGATTTATAGTTCTAGCTATTTGATCATAAGAATTTCAGTTTAATAAATTAGCTGAATGACCTGCCTTAGGGAGGCAAGTCAATTTGCTGTATAGTTTCCAGGTACATTGAAAAAACACAGTATGTATTACTTCTTGAAAATATTTCAAAGGGTAGGATCTGCTGATCATTTTGTCCCACCAGTATGTATGGAGATGTTCCATGCCAGGCCATGCTATATACTCTGGAGATCCAGAAATGGCTGGGAATAGAAAGAGACAGACAGGTACATTTAAGTTGCCCTTATTCAAAGTTATGACTATTTGAGCTGTACTCAAGGATACAAGTCTTTGTTATAAAAGTTTACTATTGTTGGGGCATCTAATGGTATAACTCTCAATGCCATAATCTCTTGAAAATTTTTACAAGGCAGCCTAACAGTCATCTGCTCTATGGAAGTTATCTTAACACCACCCTTGTTGGCCTGAAGGTCTGCTCAAAGACTTTAGTAAGAGCTAGGATAGAAATAATTGGATCTGAGGTTCGTGCCCATCCCTTTGGTAAGAGTGTGGGCACATGGTTTGGTGCAATAGGAAATAAGCTATGTATCTTAGAGACAGACTGCACAAGCTAAGCCACCTAGTCCTTATGGGATAGAGACAAAGAAGGCTCCAATGAAAGAATAGAGAAAGCATTTCATTAATCTCCTATCAGTCTTTGTTAACACACTAGTTAAAAGATGGAATTCTCTGTAGAGGATTAAAGGAGATTCAAGAAGATCCACGATACATAATGGGCAGTATTATTAGAGAAACCATGTGTTTTCACCTTGCAGTCTTTAGCTCATGTTTCAGTCATTACAAGGATTCAGAGTACCTTGCAAAGCATAATATGTCTAATTAATAAACTCAGTTTATTAGAGAGGCTCTTCTTCTTCCTTCCCCTGAATCATAACAACTATCTACAGGCTAATATTTTCAGGAAGGCATACTATAACTCTGGCATCTTCCTCAGCAGATCAATGGCTGGAACTTGGTACTAAGTGGGTTTTCTATCAGCCGTTTCTGTCCCTCATATGATATCACAGGGACTGGCAGTTCGCTTGCTGGAACCAGAGATAGTCAGGTTATTTAAGGGCTAATTGGAGTGTCTCTCACTCCTGGATGTTACTTTCCTTGGCTTAGCTATGCATGCAGAGGAATTCTCTTTTTTGTTTTTCTGCAGTCACATTTAACTCTCTTTCTGGAAGCCAAGTGGAATTAATTGTGTAAACATGAGCAATGGTAATTGGGTAAATGAAGTTGGAAACCAAGGTATGATATTTTTGTTTTGCTCTGTGAGAAAAAAAAATAGGGAGTTTGTTTTTTGATGGTGGCAAACCTTACTGTAAGAATTCGGGACAGACAGTTGGCAGGAGGAAATCCATTTGTGAATTTGTCCTGAGGATTCATTGAGCTAAAACATGTGTCTGATGCGTCACAGGTTACTGATCAACCCCAGACTGTTCCATGTTCTGCTGAACACCAGATCCAGTATTTTGATACACAAAAATCATTTACACAGGTGCAAACAAGCGAGGAGTTTCCATGAGAATTACACAGTGTGGTAGCAAACATTCATTACAGACGCCATGTGGATGTGTGATGGACATGTCTCAAATTTTATAGAATGCTGTTGGCAAAATGCTTCTTTAAAATAATGAAAAACTCAGCCTCCCTTTAAATAGCTATTATTTAAAATAATTGTTTCTACAAATTCTGTCGACATACAGTCTTTCCCAAATAAATGGAATCAGGAGAAACTGATAAAGATTGTTTTGAGTCCTGTGCTCAAAACACTGAGGTGGTCTGGCAAGCTCAGGACCCACGAGTCTTGCTTTCAGGAGCCAGCTTTGCCAAAATATGGTACTTATTTATGATATTCTCATTTTATCTATTAATGTCACTAGAATTCCATTTCCTCTATACCTTGGTAAAATTTATTTTGCCAGTTGTAAACTCAAGCAAACCCAGAAGGGAACTTGGCAAAGGAGTGTGTCCCTCTCACCACACAGATTACTTTCTAAACGTGAACTATTAGAAAGGAGCAGGTCCAAGGTTAAGGACAGGCTAATTAAAAAGAGAGCATTGTGGACGGTGCTGGTGCTCTGTGCTTGTGTAGAAGAAGAGACTATTGTTGCAGGATGTTTGCAGAGCTGGTATTGTAAACCGCATGACAGATGGGTCAAGTGCTGATTACGGTATTCTAACATTTGGAATAGCGAGTAACATATTCGATAAGCTGGCAAGTTTTTATATATGATTCAACCCACAATATAAAAGCCATGAGAATTCCAAATTGAAAATAATTAAATGAGCTGGAAACAATCAGATACCACACATTTCCCCCCAAATGACAGATTTTGATATGTTGAAATTCCACAAAGGGAGCACAAATTTTCCCTAGCTCACTTGAACTAATAACGGCCTTTTATCTGGTTTTACAAAGCAATTAACTTCAGGTTTCTCACAATGTGGAGGTGAACAATGACCATTTGTGGACACTTGGACTTGAGGGAAATCTATCCCATACCTTGTTTGATTTGCTATTGTCAGCAACCCTGTTGGATACACAGGGGAAATTCTTAACTCTGTGTCATTTATATGAGAAGAAACAAAATCACAGAAGGTACAAAATGAGTTTTTTAAAAGTGAGTAGCCTATGAAGGATAAGAATCCACATTGCCAACCATTCATGTACCATACTGTGTCTCTGGTCATGTGAAGGGGAGAATCAGTTAATAACTGAGTGATGCTCATGATAGAAAAAGTACATCTTCTTTATGGCAATGATGCAGCCACTGTCATTCATGTTTTTCCATCTCGCTGAAGCAACCAGTGTTTGCATTCAGCCTCTGAGTGTCTGGGTAGGGGTGGTGCTGAGATGCTGGTAAGAGTCCTTGTCAAATCCTGTCACAGCTCCCGGACACTGAGGTGATGCCAAGGAAGCAGCATCTCCCTTTGCTGTTTTTCGTGTGTGCTGCTTGATTTGTTCTTTTCAGAGTTCGTTGTCTTACTTGTCATCCTTTGTGAAAGTCATTTTGTCTCTTTGCTTTTGTTTTCTCTCTCCACCTACCTGAACAGCTCCCCAGCCAGTTCCTGAGCCTCATCCTTTACTCATGCATTTGCAGACCTTCATGTCATATCAGAGGCTCAAAGGCATGCCTAGGCCAATATCAAGTACTGTAAACTTCTATTCTCCTGTCATTTGGCAGCTTTCTAGTTTAGTTGGCTTTTCTGTCCACTCTTAAAATTCTGTTTTAGTTTGGAATACTAAGCTGAGGCTCAGGCTCTCAAGTGTGATGTAGGTTTTGAGATACTTGAAAGAGAACATTTATTCCCAAATGTCCACATTTTTTTTTTGTCTAGCTATGTCTGACATATGCAACATTTTCAAATCCCAATGTCAGCACAAAATAACATTGTTGTTGCATAACATTTTGCATGATGGTTTTTCCTCTGTTATGAGCTTTAATTCTGTTGTATGAAATGTTTCCTAAGTATACTATATTTTCAGTTCTTTTCATCAGTGCTCCAGCTACTGCAAAATTGGGTTGGGTAGGAATGTCCCAGCTCTTTTCATTCAGCAGAAGTGACCAAGAACCAGACTCATTGTCAAACACAAACTTCTTAGCCTCTAAAGCTGAAGGCTTTTAATGGTATTTTCTTTAAAGACACCATCTTACAGAATTCATGCCTAGTATGGTTTTTGCCATTTAGTCAGCAAATCAGCTGTTCAAATGAAGAGGAAACAGTAGCTGTGTCTCACTAAAGTAGCTTAAGCTACAGATAATGGAATTATAACTAATTAACAGTTGATGAACATGGATTACATGGGTTGATTGACAGTCAAGTGTTCTAGATTAAAGGTTCCTAACCCACTTACTTCAGTGGCTGCATGTTCAAGTCAAATTGTACAAGGTTTTATTAAACATACTGTCTGTATATATAATAAACATCAGGCATACACATACCTGTGTACATGTGCACACACTCAAAGAATGACTGCATGCACATGTGCACATTATGTGTATCTATTACCGTTTAATGTAGTCAATTTAAAAGTCTTGCATTAAAAAAAAATAAAAACAGATCTTCAGGCAGTCTTCACTTAAGCATCTTGGATTTCTCAAAATTTAAAAAAGCATTTGTACTTTTTAGGTAAATGTGAGTAAATTACTGGTGGAAATTATTTTATTTCTGGCTCAGATGTCATGTTCAGCTAGAATTCCCCTAGATTTGGTGAGCATTCCACCCAAAAGGACAATGTTCTCTCTTTCAAAAGAGAGATTTCAAAGATATAGTTCAAGTGGGATTTCCTGCAGATCTGTAAAATGTGCAGGCTTGTCTGATTATCAGAAAATGTGTGTACATATGTGATGTATGTATGTGGATGTGCGCGTTGATGGGTAATAAGCATAGGGCGAGGAATTTGCAAATTGATGTGTAAATGTGAATATCAACTAATAAAAAGTAGTCGACTGTGCATATTTACTATCAAAATGCAAATGCCTCACTCTGCACATACTACCCAAACATATATACGCAGTATGTTTGAAGAAATGCCTGAAAGTCAATTAATGAAATTCTGATAGTCTACTAATAAAAATTACAGACAGGTCAGGTGTTTCCAAAACATAGAAGTCAATCCTGATTCTCATGTTTTCTCCAAGAATTTTTGCCCTAAACCAGGCTATTATCTGTCACTCTGACTTTCCACTTCTGTTGACTGGATATTGGCTATCTTCCACCTAGCCTGCAAACTAACCTTTCCAAAACTCTCACCTCCAAGCTCCAGCTGGCTGTGGTAGAGATAGAGACAAGTCTATGGACCACATACAGAAAGCCCATCTCTACATCCAGTTGTCTAGTTGAGCTGAAACTTTAAAATCTGATAATCTCACATTGTTCCATTTGTCATCTTAACTCTTGGTGGATAAAACATTTTTTTTGATATCATGTTCTACTGAGTTTGTTTTCCATTATTAGGTTCTAAATACTATGTGTGTCACCTAAGAAATGCCTGTCTTGTTTAATTAGCCACTTCCTATCCTTATAGGAAGGATATAACCTAACCCTAACCCTAACCCTAATCAGCAATTTTGTATGAAGTATTATGAAATTCTGTTTAGCACTACAGATGTGGTTCAGTAGTAGGAAAGTTGCCTAACATGTGTAAGGCCCTGAGTTCAACCCACAGCTTTGCAAAAAGAGGGAAAGTGTACAAAGAAATCATATTTAACAAGACATCTTCTGACATCCAAACTAAGCAGATTCTGCTAAGATGACGCTGCACAAAGCATGAACTCAGCTCTGAGCAGGGTGCAGCTGAGACAAAAGTTCTGTTCCTTTTTGAGCTTATTGGAAACAGTTCTGTGAACTCACAATAAACTAAAAACAAAGCAAAGTGAGTACATCGGTGCAACTTTCCTGTTAAAATATTAGTAATAGCAGCCATGGACACACAACACCAGTACCCCCTGCAATAACCAATCCCCAGTGCCCTTTTAATAATTCTGCCCTGCCTTCTACATCAGCACCCAGAAATGGTTAGTTTTGCTTTTCATTCTTTGCTGGGGTGACTTAAAACACAGAGGCCTTTGAATGTTGATTTCCACAGTGAACATTGCAGGACCCAGTCAACATGACAACCTGCAGTGCAAATCAGTGCTGTCCTGTTGAACTGTTAGTGGCCCACATAGAGACCAGCACCAATTAACAGGAAGCCTGGGATCTATTGCCCCTTGACAGTAGGTGGAGCAATGTAGAGAGTGATAGAAGGTAGTTCATTGATGCTGTCTTTAAAGAATGTTTGTACAAATGTAACTAAATTGACACGGGCTGTCCTAGACTTCATTTTAGCATTGTCTGCAACTCAGAAGCTGGAGCACTGCCTTTCTAAGTATATCATTATGACAATGACAACAAGGTGGCTTTATGGTTTGCTCATTTAACATTTGCATGAAACTTTTTAAAAGAAAATTGATAACCATTCAGAATTTCTCACCCACTAGTTCTATTGGCCACAAAATTAGCCTCCTGCTTTCGTTGAATCTTACCACAAATTCTTATACTCCAGAAAATGTAGGCCGCTTAATCACTCCTGCCAAAAAGCTTGAAGACACAATCCGTCTTGCTGAACTAGTCATTGAAGTACTTCAACAAAACGAGGAGCACCACGCGGAGGTGAGCAGCCTGGGTGGGAGATGTTGCAGTGTCCCTTAGCTGAGGTTCCAGCAACTGACTACTCCACCTGGTCATGAACAAGGTCCCTTAACCCCTATTGGTTTCTAACTGGGATTGTGAAAAGAATAAAGGTAGACATTTTGGAAGAAGGCATCTTTCGAAGGTTATCTAAATGACCTAGACGCGGTTGTATGTTATGCATTTCAGCCTGAGTTTTCAGATGTTTCTCTGAACATGGGACTGAGGTGAGTGTTATACAAAGGTCCGGTGGCATCCGGCACACACAAATGCATTATCCAGACACACAGAATACTTTTTGGTCTTTTGTGGTTGTTTTCGTTGCCAGCACTGTCGTTTGGATTGGTTCTTTGGTGTGTGGACCACAGGTCTTTTTTAGTTTTTCTCTGTTACCCTAATCTTCTCATACAGTACTTTCCCCTTGTATATCCCTAGACTGCCTGGGTTGCTGAGCACAGTGACAGAGACAATAAGTCTTTGTTGTTCAACTTGTCATTTCTGTGACACCAACCCAGATAAATACAGCTTCCTTTATTGTGCTTTAAAAAAAAAACACTATTAAAATGATTTTGAAGGAATTATAAACTGAAGAAATTGAAGACTAACTCCATACCAAACCTATAAGGACGTAAATGCCCCAGCACTTCCAAGGAAGACCTTGAGGATTCAATTCTGAAACTTCCAAACTTAGACCGTAAAGTCACTTCTCAACATAACCTGGTTAAAATTGCACTGAACATCACTCCTCCTCTACATTCATATTTACAGGAAGGGGAGGCAAAGGCAGTCTGTAAAGTTGATTTCTTAGGTACCTAAAAAGACTCTTCCCCTAAGAAGAAACTGACAGATGGTTAACTGCTGTATCTTACACTTACTGTAAAGCCAGCCATCCCAACTAATGCTGATTGCATATTGAAATTTCCTCCCTGTTTCTCTACTGTTCCGGTCAATCTTGGCTGATCGTGGCAGGGGACAGAGGTATGTGATTCAATGAATGAAGCGGCCACCTGCTGTCATCCTCTGTGCATGTTCTTCTAGTACCATATGTCTTCTAATGGGATTTTCCTGGTGCTCCCGCTTTCTAACACTGACCCAAGGAATGTAACAGCAACTTCCAGTGGACTGCTTGTGACATGGGTGGCCCTCCACAGCAGGGTAATGTGGGGTGAATCCCTTGTGCGTGCATGACGCAATTGATATACTTATGAGGACTGCGGTTACATCCTGACACGTCTCCCACCTGCCTTGATTCTGTCCCTGGCCTGTCATAGTTTCCTGTGTCCGTCTGTATTTACCTTTATTACAGAAGAAGAGTTCCAAGCTTAGTAACCAGTAGCTCCTTGGAGCAATACTAACCTTCCTCTAGAGCTGTCTGTATGTGAGTCATATATACAGTATTTATATATAGAGAGAGTGTCGATGAATCCTGAATTCCCTGCAGACCCTCAGCACAAGGGAAGGCCCCATGAGTGAGTGTCACTGCCCCATACAGCACTTAGCAACGGATACATCAGGATGAAAAAGGGGCGCCAAATAGTGCACCCAACCACACAGACCCAACAGTAACTTGCAGACACCTGCAATGAACTTGGATTTTTTTCTTTCACTCCTGCTTTGTTTGATCTATTTTTTTACATAGGGGACGAGGGGGTCAAGTGATAGTTTCTTCTTTCTGGGTGTCTTCAAAATCACCTCCAGGGTCTTGAGGGGCTCTGGCCCGCCTTTCCTGGCCTTGAGTGGTAAAAATTGACCAAGTCCACGTATTTGTGACACCATGGATATGAAGAGGATGTTTTCTCTCAGTCACAGCTGTGCATTTAAGTGAATAACAGAAGAAGAAAATGACAGGCATGCTTGTTTGGTAATCAAGCTATTTTCCAAGGCGGCTCCCAGATTGCAAAGAATGCCTATGTTCCTCAACTACACCAAAGAAAACCTTAACATCCCAGCACTGCAAAACAAAAACCATTTTCTAAACCCAAACTCTAAAGAAGATATTTATTTTAATCTTTCCAAAAAGTTTGATTTCTTTTTTTTAATGCCAGTAATCCTAATATCACTGTCTTAAATTCTTTTTCACTTGCAGTTTTGGAAGTCATGCAGGGCAAATAAATATGGTAACCTCAATCTTGTTCTCAGTGCTGTGTGTGTTCTGAAGTTAGTAATAAAACCCTCAGCATAGTTTAGAGTTTTGAAGATCAAAATTATTTTAGTAAATATATAGAATAATGTCCCAACTCAGTAATTTTACTCCATAATGAGATCTCACTACCAAATCAGACCTACCCATCAGGTCTCTTCTAGCTGCTGGGCCCTGAGCCAAGGCTTTTGGTAGTCCTTGAAGGACATTAAGAAATAAATCCCTGGGCTGTGAAGACTAGCGTATCCAGCATCCAGAGCTTAGAGCCTAGCAGGAAAAGCTTGGGCTCAGGTTCTAGCTGCAGTGGGTCTGGTTATTTACTTCGGTCAGGTGACTGTTGCTAGGGCGGAAGGTGACGTTAAGCCAGACATCGGATACTGCGCCCAGCATATCATAACAACTCTACAAAGTTTATCTGTTCTTATATTATGAAAATTCTCAAGAAACCAAAACACCTGCTGATTCAAAACAAAACAAAAGATGGCACCTAATGCCTGATAATTGAAGGGCTGTGTTAGAAGGGAGAGGGCTAGTCACCCCCCTTCTCCCCTGCCCCGGGGGAGGAATGGCTGTCTTGGAAGGCATCCCACCTGTTCTCAATTTTCATACACAAACAATAATACCTGAAGCATCTCACAGAAATTTGAATTCTTATGTCTGGCACCAGCGCCACTGGATGGAATATCTAGAGAGTTCTAGAACATTCATCACTTTCAAAAAGCTGCCCAGGGGTCCAAGCCTACACCCTGGTGGCTAGAGTGTAATGAAAAAGGTGGAGTTGAGAAAAGAACGCATTGTACAGGATTTTTCTTCCTGAATGGATGAAGATTTGTTTGCCCAGAACTCACTGTCTGAACGTTCCCTAAGCTTTTAAAAATAACAATAATAATTAATAATAAATCACTAATTTATAAATATGGATTTAACTGTTGCACCCCTACTGTTTGTGGACACCTCACATATAAAAGTAACAACAGGACTCACACACACACACACACACACACACACACACACACAAACCAACTAAGCTTCTTCAAAGCTCTTTTAAGTTTCAGTATAATATAGTAAATGTCCCAAGAGGGAAGACACTCTCCCCAGCCAAGAGTACATCTTTTCTTTACTAGTCACACATGCTGTGTGTGGAAGCTGTTTCCACATTTGCCCTCATATGCAGCAGAATTTTCATCTCAGAACCTGGCATACTCACAAGCACACAAATGATAACTTCATATACTCCCCTCTCTAATCTCTCTCTATGTATACGTATGTATATGTATATATGTATTGTGGTGCTTAGAAGGGTACATATATACATGTTAGTTTGTGTGCAGAATCTATAGTGTGTTCAGTGTAGTGAGCTGTATGCCTTGAAGCACACAGCTTTTGTCTTTGAATAATAAATAGTCCTGGGTAAGTATTTACAATCTTCTTACAATATGTAACTTCATACTGTTTATATAAAAGGTTTCCTGACACTTTAGGTGGGGGTGAACACACATTACTTTGTGTGCCAATGTGGGTTTTTTACCTAGAAGAGCAAACCTAAAATAAAGTCTAGCTTTTACTCAGCCCAGCCGCACAGACAGTCCATTTGATTAGAATTACCCCTTAACTGTTTAGTTATTACTATCCTAGCTAGATTCTTTACCCACTTCTTAGAAGGTCAAGTTTAATTATAAGGTGCTACAAAGAAATACCTTGGTTTTCATTTCTTTCCCAGCCCCCTAATTTAAAACTTCTTCATCCCTTTGCCAGCTTCCATGGTGATGCTGCTGCTCCTGGTTGACTCCTGATGTATTCAGCCTATGTGACTATTACTGCAAAGATTAAGAGTTGTTCAATAACAGATTACATAGAACTTGATCTATACAGAGGAGAGATAACTGTGTTCCTCATGGTCTCTTGTTTGCAAGTTATAAAAATTAAAAACCTAAGAACCATATCTGAAGTTGGGTTAAGAATTTTTTAGTTTCCTACATTTGACTGGGTTTGGCTTTGATTTGGTTTTCTGTTTGTGTCCCTGACATCTTAGAACAAAGTTGTATATGGGAATAGAACACATTTTCCCTCATACTGTCCTCTTGGCTATACCCAAGGATGTAGCTTTGAGTGACCAACTAAAGAATAAGTGCCTGCCACCATCCACTGTGCCTTTGTGAGCTTTACAGACATCCTGAATGAGATGGGGAGAGTCAGTCCTGTATAGGTCCAGAAAGTCCCAGCATTCATATAGCCTGCCTAAATGGCATCAGGCTGGAAATGCTCTGACCAACCAGGGGAAGGAGGATTTCTCCCTCTGCTGGACATAGTTCCAGGGGTCTCATTTCTGGATGGTAAAGCCTCATTTGTTCAAGCCCAAAATACGTAAACTCTGTGATGACTCAATTGTACCTATGGCTATTTTCATTTTTCTTAAGTAAAATATCTACCATAATATCAGCATTCTTTGGAAATTGTGCCATCCTGTAAGTTGGAGGCATACAATTGTTTTTCCATCCTTGGTCCTACAAAGTTAAGTCTCCTGTCTTTTTAACTAACTGGCCAGTTTATCAGCAATTACTTAGAAACTGGGGACATTTTAAGTATTATAATACATTCCTGTGCTAAATATTGGAGATTCCATGAATGTCACCTACTTTATTACCAAATTACAGGCTGTGTTCAAAAGCAATAAAATATCTCTTGCTAGAAAAATCTAACAGTTTGAGCCTCTGGCTCACAAATCAGCACCCCCTCACATGCTCTGAATCAGTGGGGTTTTACTGTACATTACAGAGGAATTCAGCAGGGGTCTAGTTCCAGCCAAGCCATCCTTAAATAACTGTACATGACGTAATTTTTTCCATTTAATTTGCAAACCAGCCACATGTTGATAAAGGAGAAGTAAGTAAAGTGAAATCTTATAAAAGAAGAGAGGTCCTCCCTCTGTTCTGCCTCCTAGTGGCTGTTAGAATACCCTTCCAATAATGAATAGATCACCAAAGAGCTTGGCCATTGAACAAACCCTTTCATGTATAGAACTATTTCCATAACCATGTTTCATCTTTCCAAATGCCTTCCCATATTTTTTGGTGAATGCTCCGGAAAGTGTTTCCAGTGTAAATACTTTACGGCATTTAGTGGGGAGGCGGGGACAAGAAGAGGCTGGCAATGTTTGTTTTTCTGCTCTCTTGAAATCAGCAAAACAGGGCCTGTTGACACCACTACTCATTCTGCATGCCCCCTGCCAGAAATGATTAGCCTACATGCATGCATGCCTTTGAACTGCATTCACATCTGGCCCAGGCTGATGTGAATGTCACCCCTGAGACCCTGCACAATGATTTCCAAGGGCCTATGTGCATGAAAATGAGTTACTTCACTGATATTTTTTGGTTTTCAATGTACATATGTGTCTAAGCCCCAGAAAAATAAATCCTAACCATTTTACATGTTCTCTAGGTTACGCCTGGTATTTCCTCTAGACCAGAAGTAAAAAGCAAGGCTCCCCACTGAGATAGACCTTTTACTCAACAGTTGTGTATTAATTCTAATAGTGGTTTCCTTTGCATTAGTTTGATGTAGTGGTAATGTTTTAGTGTGTAGAGAAACAGGAGTCCCTGAGCTTGGATGAGACCATAGGCAACTAATTTCCAGAAATGTGAATGAACAATAATTGCAAATTTTCAAGTTAGACCAGCAGAAAACCCATAAACACAGTGAAGAAACTCCCCACTTCTATTCCTTAGAGCAAGACCAGCCAACAGCGATGACAGAGCATGTCCCAAGCCTACTGAGTTATTGTAAATTGAGCAGAAGTTCCGTGTCTGTCACCCCTACAGTGTCCTCTGATCTTCGGGTCAGGAGCAAGGCTTTCTTCAGAGTAGTGCCTGGGACACGGAGAGGCCCACTCATACCCAAACTGCTGTTCTCTTTACAATAAAATGACCACGCCCTGCTGATGCACAGCCAGTCCTGAGCAGTGAGGGTTGGAGCACACCTTTCATCCCACAGAGATACTCATCACCTCTCTATTGTTTTTCTACCGTATTTCAAAGGCCTTTGCATGGTGGTCAGACTTAATGGTGGAGCATGCAGAGACGTTCCTGTCACTCTTTGCAGTGGACATGGATGCAGCATTAGAAGTGCAGCCTCCAGACACGTGGGACAGTTTCCCCCTGTTCCAGCTGCTGAATGACTTTCTCCGTACAGACTGTATGTATCTTCCTGGACTATTGGCTTTCTCTAACTACTGTGCAGATAAACTTGTTGCTGTAGACTACAAATCAGGCATTTTTTGTTTTATTGTTACACACACACCTCACATACTACATACATAAACACATAACATACACACTACACACACACCAAACATACATGCCAACACGTATATACATCACACACATACACGCCACACACATACATGCCCCATACATATTATACACATATACTCTACACACTACACACATATACACCATACACACACACACACACACACACACACACACACAGAGGCTTAACAGTGGACAGCAGTTCTTTTGCTTATTCTTATCCCAAAAGCCATGTGAGAAGAGGTATCTATCTCTTGTATTTTATTTTCTCTTCAGCAAATTAGTTAGCTTTTCAGTTTTCATTGGATGATACTTCCTAGATAAAAGATGCCTCTAGCCAACTGACACTTCAGTGTCTTGTTGCAATGACAGCCATAAAGCAGTCCTTCTTCCTGAGGCTGATGAAGAAGGGGAATTTTCAAGGAATGTGTTCTCTTCCGGGTACCGAGTAGGTAGAGAGAGTAAGATAAAACCTTTACAAGTGCTGTGGATTGTTACTTCTCATAGGTAGTATGGATTTTGTTCTCACTTCTCTTCCACACAGACATAAGCATGAGCTTTGATTCTGTTCCTCATTATTTCTTCCAGTGTCTTTAGAAGTGGGGTATTTAATGTAGAAGACAGTATTCTCTGTGTGTACTCTGTACTTGGATAAGGTTACTGTGATTCTGACTATGATTCTGCTTATCTATCCTAGATAATTTGTGCAATGGAAAATTTCACAAACACCTGCAAGACCTGTTTGCCCCACTTGTTGTTAGATATGTGGATCTGATGGAGTCCTCAATTGCACAATCCATCCACAGGGGCTTTGAGCGGGAGTCATGGGAACCAGTCAAGTAAGGAAACCTCTTTTAATACCATCGGAATTTGGGTACAAATGGCTGCAGAGTCATACAGAAATGGATTAATGGTGTCACATGACTATCATTGTTAGTAGGAGCAGAAAGCAAGCTTTGTTTTATTTCTTAATATGGAACTCATGGCTTCTCTGCCTGAACGGGACGGAGAGAAGATGTTAGAAGTGTGTTTTATGAATTGAAATCTTTGTATCACAAAAGATACAGAAGGACTGAGGGATGTAACCATGGATGTAGTATTTATTCTTTCTTTTATCTTTGTCAGATTGCTATTTCCCAGTGTTTTTCATAAGGTCCCCAAGAAAAGGAAGCACTGACCACAATATACAAGTTTTATTGGTTACATATCCCACAGGACAAATCATGGGGAGTCCTTCCTGTGTGTTGTGAGCTGCTGGGCAACCTCAGTTATGGAGTGTGTCTTGCAGACCTTGTACCAGATCTATAGACTGCTAAGGACCAGTCCCAATTATCCTGGAAAATGATGCCCTGCATAGAGGGTTTATGATAAGATTTTAAAAGCTCTGGTAAAGCCTAGCACTGCCTATTTACTGTTGGACTCTAGTTGTTTTGGCTATTTCCTCCCACTTCTTTATGAAATTAGTTTATTAACTGTAGCTCTTTACATCTTTGGGATGTAGTAACTTGGAACAAAACAGGGATATGTGCTAGCACTTTAGGAAACTGAGATAAGAACTGAAGAGACTTTTCTCAGTACAGAATCCTCTTCTGCAGCAGGTTTATAAATTAATCGCCCTCCAGTATCAATGTCTAGGCAACTCTGACTGACACAGTTCCTTCTGTCCCCTTCCATAGTTAAGTCCCAGGAGAATTGTTTTTTGTTTGTCCAAAATGAAAGCAAGTCAATATCTCATAGCTCTTGGTTTGAAAGAGAAGAAAGGTCTGTTGACTTTTAACTGGGAAGTCTAAAACTTGATCCTTAAGAGGAAAAGACATTTATTAGGGGCTATTTATTTATGTATTGGTCATAATAATCAAGACCACTGTGTCTAGGAAAAGAGCTGTGAAGAGAAAAGGGATTAAATGAGTGATATTCATGTTTTGAAAATAGCAATGGTCTTGAAATAGCATTTCCTTGCCTGAGTTTAAATGTGGAAGGTACTATTGCCAACACAGGGGAGAGAAATCATAACACCCTTGGTTTCTAAAGAGCCTTGGATTTGAGGACTCACCCGAGTGGGAAGGCAAGGGTTTGACTTCTAGGAACTTGTTTTCTCGTTGTTAAAAGTGATTCTTTAAAAAGTTCCTAACCAAGGTCTTAAACTTGTCAAGAATTTCTGTGAAAATGTCACTAAAGTCATTTTATAATCTGTTAACTTCTTCAGAAGCCAAACATATGACTGCTATTCATTTGGAAGCATTCAGTGTTCTTAGTACGACCAGCAGTAAAGATAGAATCAAAATCACTTGCACAATTGGAATCGTAGTCTGGGAATGTTTTGTTGAGGATTTTTTTTTAACTGACGAAATTGAAGTCATGGATCCATAATTTAAAAGTCTAAAACTTTCAAAAGGGTAACTGTTATGGATTTCCACATCCACACCTAAGAATATAGGTAGGTGTGGGTGTGGATGTGGGTGGGAGTTGAACGGGTAGTATGTAAATGTTTTGCTGTCCAAATTGTGCCATTGTTAGTCTGTGGTTTGTTCAATTCATATCAGACAGTAAATGCTTTTTAGAGTATGTGGAGGTATTTAAAAAGGCCAAGTAAAAAATAAGCTAGGTTAACATTCCTTTTTGCCACATACACACACTTTAGCTGATTGTTAGACAATGCAAATGTTGTATGGACGTTCTGAGAAGCACATGATATAACGGATTAAATGGTAGATAAGGGCATGTTTATATAAACAATTTCTCCAAAAATGCAAAGAAGAAAAGTGAAAATGTCCCCAACCACTTTCAGGGGGCCTTCCATCTTCCTTAAATAATGGTGCATTGTTCATCTTTGATTTTTATCAAAAACTCTTCCAGAGCCAGCAGCGGTGGCACCCGCCTTTAATCTCAGCACTCAGACACAGAGGCAGATGAATCTCTGTGAGTTCAAGGTCAGCCTGGTCTACAAATTGAGTTCTAGGACAGCAAAAGCTATTATACAGAGAAATTCTGTCTCAAGAAAACTAAAAACAAGAAAGAAACAAATAAACAACAACAAAACCCTCAGGACTCTTTCCATCAGGCTCCTCCCTGAATTAGGAATGACGTGGGTAAATTTAGGTTATCCAGTCCTTTAGTCTTCTTAGTTTCTGCCACATTACTCTAACACACACATGCACACAACATACATGTATACACACACACATACATGCAGGGATACATGTGCATGTACATATACACAATGAATAAAAGACACAAAAAGAAAATATACAAAAATTAGTATGCATCTTTTATATTTCCTTGTATCAAACTATTGCCCTGTAAAAAAATGTAACTACAATTATTTGATCTTAATGTAACAGAGGTTATTTGGTAGAATAGGTAAATAGCTAAGTCCTATGTTTATTTACCTTGAAAAGTGACTTTCCATGTCTATAAGAAAAGAAAGCTTATATCTTATACATTTATTCCATTATTCTCTGTGCACCAATGAAAAATCCCATTGCATAGCTTCCAACTGTAGCCAAAGACTATCTCTCAAGACAGACCCAACTGTTCAATAGAACTCCAGGCCATATCCTTTTCCTGAGCATCCATCGGGGCATGCCATAGGACTGTTGGCAAGAGTCGGGCTGGTAGTTTGCAGGTCTTCTGGAAGTCCTCAATATGAGGTCTAGTTCCTGCACATAGATAAACAGCATTTCACTCAGCTGTGTAGTGGTGGCTCATTGATAATATGTCACAAAGGCCTTCTATAATAGAGGAAAATTGAGAAATTCCTTTCAGTGTGTGGGCAACCCCTCTGTCTCTGCTTGGATTTTTCTGAAAGCATGACAGAGTCATCAGCTTCCTGAGCTCCTGTGTCAGGTTAAGGAGACTTAGAAGAGTAAAAGCAAATGACTGCTTCTTGAAAAGGACTAAATATCCTAGTTTCTAGGCACTTACACGTTCCTCCTCTGGACCTGAGATTTGCAAATGAATAAAAATACCTTTTGACTAATATCCTTTCCCAAACTAATGAATAGTTGATGGTAACAGACAGTATCCAATAGACACTTCCGCAGCTTGTGTGTGGCCAGCCATCAAACAGACAAGTATTACTGAGTATCAGACTCCTGACTTTAGGCCAGTGAGATGACTCAGAAGATGAATACATGGTCCTTGACTGCCTAGAAAGTTTCATTGTCAGATCCCATGAAAGGAGGAGACAGAGAACCAAGTTGGCAACGCTCTTCCCTAATTTCCAGGTGCCTTGCCTGGCACATGTGGAAACACATTAATAATCATAATCACAAGAAAACAATTTAAAGAATTTCTGAGTTAGGAACTTTCCAGAATACCTTAAGCCATCTGTGTCTCTGAAATAAGCTCCTTTCTCAGCTGACTTTGCCAAGACTTGGTGTCCTCCTTTTGGCAACCCCAAAGTTTCTAGTGCTAGGATTCTTGGTATTATTATTGTGCATGTCCACATAAAGCTACACATTCTCTTCTCCCTCTCCTACATCTAGAAAAGAGCAGGGACTGGCATGTAGCCAGGCTCAGCAGTAGCAACAAAATGGTGGGAACTTGTACCAAATAGGGATTATAAAGATACAACAGAGAATGTGAGAATGAGAGAAAGATACAGTCCTCAGGTTGGGAATTTGTATTTAGTTGGGTCTAGCAATATATATGTTCTTATATATATATATATAAGAATGACTTAATATTACCAAAATATTTATGTGCAAATCATATAGAGTATTAGAATGTAGCTCATAAGGGATGAGTTTCCACTAAGAGGTCTGAAGGGAAATGATTGAAGAGTAGCATTTCAAAAGAGGCAGCAATCACCAGAATGACCATGGACTCCAGATGGAGTGTTCAGGGGAGCAGGGTGCACCAAAGCAACACTAAGAATTTGGTGTGAGCCAGCATGGGCTATTAGGATCGGATAAGCCTCAAACCCCAGGACATTTGGGATTTATTCTGTGGGTAACATATTCTCAATGGAGTTTGATAGTCCCAAAGCTGTGGTAGATTATCTGTTATCATATACAAAATGTAAGCCTACATACATACAGTGCAAAGATAGATAAATAGTATATTTATTTTGACATTAAACTTTCATAGAGAGGGAAGTTGGGGCTGATTAATTATAAATAAGAGGTTAGGAAACATTCCTCAGGACTCTCAGAAGCTATCAAACGGTACCCATGCCCTGAAGTGGGATTAGACTAAGGACCAGCAGAGAAACGTCAGTGCACAGAGCACCAAGAAAAGACAGATGTACTTCATATATTCATGCAACAAATGGCTTATAAAAGTAGAACATGTTGTGCATCTAAAACTCTGCCCCTCCCTAAGCTTAAAGCAGAAATATTTGAGAGATGATGTAACCTTATTCCTTCCACATGGAAGCAGTCTTGATTAGAAACAATTCTAAGAAAAGGGCCCCACCTACATTCACTGGGACCAGTAGAAATGAGATCCACGCAATCCCTAACATAGGTGAACATGAGAGAGAGCAGATGAGAATTTTGTAACTTCAGGCTCTAGAGATAGGATCAAAGGAAAGCAATCCTTTTCAGCAAGGTTTCTAAATGAATTAGAGGCTGTTTGTTTTTTGTTTTTTGGTTTTTTTTTTGCGTGATCAGTTATTAGGGCTGCACTTCTCACTTCTTGTCCTACCCAGAGACATACACTTAAAGTTCTTACAGAGAAGCATGACTGGCTGGTTCTCCCAGAGCCTGGACATCAAAACTGAGTGCTATGCAAAATTCTCCTTAAGTGTGTGATACTGAAATATTATGCTCAGGAGTTATCTCTGATTGTTACTCCACTAGTATCCCAGATGAAATATTAGTAACATTAGGGATATGCTTTATTTTCTGATAAAAGTAGAAATGTCATATTTTATCATTTTAGAACTAAATCATTATTAACATGTGCCACGAAAGAAATGTGTCTACTTAAGTCCAAGTTCACAGCCAAAATGCTGTATTTCACAGAAACAATATGTTTTGTTAATAGGAGTATTTTTATTTTGTATGCAAAATAAAGCTCTCTTCCCTTTTGTGTGCCCACTGTGCACTAATATGTTTGAATTAAGTTGCTTCTGCAGACATTTATATGTTATTCATTTCTAGCTACTGATAATTTGCTCAGAATTGACATTTTAACTTTCCAGGCTGCCATCTCTTTAAGATCTCCTAATTCCTTGATCATTATTCAGTGTGTGCATCATTTAATGATCACATTTGCTTATATAGGCTTACACATGTCTCAGTGGAAATCGCCAGCGGATTCGTTTCATGGCAGTGTTTAAGGCTGAGAATCACCAGGGACTGAATTCAAAGACAAATTCCCCAGATAAACAGAGACACATGGAAGGGAAAGTTTCATTTTTTCCTTGTACTTAATAGTAATTTTTAGCTCACTTTCTCCTGAGCAGCCTTGCACCATGGGGAGTAGTGAATGTGTGAAACACCTATCTTCCTGAAAGAAGAGGACGCCAGCTTGGCAATTTTGTGTTCTAGGGTTTTCAGTTTATAATCCAGGGCTGGCTTGCCATTGAGAATGTTTGAATGACTTATTTCTAGAGGGAGACAGGCATCCAGGCTATTCACCAGCTTCAGTGCCTTGGCTTCAGCTTTGCCCCCAGCGAGCCCAGAGGCAGCCTGGCCTCCAGGAGTCCTGCTAGGCAAACAGCTCACCCAGAGCTGCTTTGGCGAAACTCCCTTTTCTCCACAAGATGAAAAAGAGAGCCTCAAGTCCTCTGCCAAAGCCCTGTCAATTCCACTTAAACAGGAAGGCTCCTTTCCGATGCAGAGCTAGGCTGGGCTCCATCATGCCAGTGACTTTGGCTGGATGGAACACCCTTCAAATGCCTCTGCAAGATGCTCCGTGCCAGTGTTTGGAGCAGTAAATGACATGGACCCTCCAAAGAATGTAGTTGATTTGACTTGAATCTCTGAACATGCTCGCTCTCTCTCTCTCTCTCTCTCTCTCTCTCTCTCTCTCTCTCTCTCTCTCACACACACACACACACACACACACACACACACACACACATACTTGAATGCCTGTACACCCATAAACATGAATGTATTTTTTAAAAATAGCAGCATGCTCAACCTTTCTAATGGCTGCTGACGGGCATTATTCCTGACTGTCTTTAATATTAAATGATATTTTAAATATATTTTTGCTTCAAGGATTTTACATAAGATCTAAATCTGGGGTTCTTTTCTTTACCTATGTGTCCATTTTAGTGTGGAAACATAGCTCCATTTTAGTAAGTCTGACTTTGAGGGAAAAGGTGTCCGTTTTCTTTGGGTGCTCCTCAGAGATAATTCTTCTTCTACATATGATTTCTTCATCTTTGCCATCCATTCTGACACCCCTTGCACAAATTCCTGTCTTGAGAAGTAGCAGTTGGAAGGCATTCAATTTCTGTGTATCACTATCATGTACATTCAAATCAGTGAGTGTTCCCTTTCCATTTGGTGTCTAATATCATCTGACTTAAGAAATCTTCAATTGATGCAAGTTATAAATGAAGAAAGACAAAGTTAAAATATTCCACCATTTAGATTATTGAGTATCTTGGTAGTTTTGGTTTTTATTTAAATGTCTTTATTTTTGAAAAAAATCATACATGTATACAATGTTACAAAAATATTTTGGATTAACAGCTACTGCTTGCACACATTAAAGAGGTGTGGTATGATGTGTGTGTTCACATGTGCTTTGTATAGAGCAGTGAGTGTACCTGTTACCTTACATTGAGCTTATTTCTTTCTGATGAGTGCATTCCTCTCCTCTCCTTTAGCACATTTAATGGATTATTAATTATATTTGCTCCCCTGAAGTACAGAATGAGCACAAGGACAAATTCAATAACATTGTAGCCCTTTACCCTCTCTCCTGCCTCACCATTCTATTATTAGTTCAACTGTCTCATGGCACCACAGTTCCAGCATGTCCAGAAGCCCACAAATATCAAGTTCTTATTATATGACGAGCTCTCAATTCTTTTGACAGTGGCCTTGAAAACAGTAGAGTTCTCTCAAAGACATTTCAGTTATGTGCTCATTGTACGCAGGTACTCCATCCGTGCCCACACTTCTATGTTGCCCATTAACTTTATTATTTCTCTCTGGATCCCGAGTCACATTTGGGCTTCCCATCTGTAGCTGCTTTCTGAGGTGTGTTGCTCAAGGCTTCATCACTGTCTTCTGTGGACTCTGCCAGTTTATTTACAACTGTTGTGTTTTGGCCACATCTGCATTGTCATTGTGATGCTATTTTTCTTTCTGTCTGTTTCTTCCACAGGAGTTTAACCAGTAACCTACCCAATGTGAACCTACCTAATGTGAACCTACCCAAAGTTCCAAATCTACCAGTTAACATCCCTCTAGGCATCCCACAAATGCCTACTTTTTCGGCACCGTCATGGATGGCTGCTATATATGATGCTGAGTGTGTATTCAGTTCACATTAGATCTCATTTAAATTTAAGTGATCTTGGCATGGATATGTATTGCTTATTTCTATACATCCTATATAACAGAGATAGAGATGGATAATTAGACATATTTTGCTGATCATGCAGAGACAATATTGTTTATTTCTGGCATTTATCGTGTTTGTAAGACATTTGCTATATATACCCACTAAAGATTTGTCTAACGCCCACTGAACACTTGAGGACTATGTTTTACTTCCTGAATTAGTTTGCAAGAGGATTTTTATCCCCTTATTTCAGTGAAGGGACCATGACTTTAGAAATTATTCATTCCCAGATAATCTCTGAAAATTCTTGGATGTACTGACCAGCTATCTCTGATCTGATCCAAGTCTATGGGGGAGAAAAATAAAAAACCTGCCTACTACCTACGAACTGAGTTTTGGGTTTAGTTTCATAATAAAATAGTTTACAAGACTGATTAAGTCATAAAGCATGTTTCGTATTTCTGGTGCCAGCAAATACCAAGATATCATAACAGTATGTTCAGAGCTAAATGAAAATTTATGAATGGACCTACCAGACTATTGCATGTGTAGACACTTCCCAAAGTCAAAGTACAGTACAAAGTTTTGAAGTCTAAGTAGCAAGGAGGTTTCTGAATTTGAGAACACAAGATTCAGGACACACACACAATTAAGTTTTGGCAGTAATGTTTCTGCATTCTCAGTATAGAGCCCTTCTCTGCTTCCTTCAGATGAGTGTCAGGGATGTGGGAGGTATTTTTGCCTGGAACTCATGCCATTTCTTCAAAGTGAGCAGTTTGGAGGACATGGGGATTGAGTGGACATTTCTTACCGCTTGGGAAATCAAGCCTCTCTCCATTTTCCTTAGCAAGAAGAAGATCCAGCACCTTTCAGTTCTACATCAGGGAAATGAAATGAGAACCATGTGGGTGATTTAACAAGTGAAATAAGGTTCACCAGTTCTCCACCTTCCTTTGATCCTTTGCTTTGACCACAGCTAATTATGGGCCAGATAAGCTTTTCCCTGGGAGAATAAATTGGCACATTTTCAAAGAGAAGTGTTATTATCAAAGGAATTAAAAATGACCTGAAAATGGCAGTGACATTTTTAAATCTGGGATGCCCATCCATCAAGGTGGCCTCGGCACTTTCAGATTCCCAGTGAACCCAGGGAGAGAAGAGAACATTAAAATGACTTCTCGACCTGGGACCCCCAGAGCTACCTACTGTTTTGAAAAATAAAGTCACTCCCAAACCCACAGTGGAATCATGAGGCCAATGTGTCTGATTCTCTACTAGAGACAAATTCAAACCTCCAAATTTTTCATAGTTGAGAAAAAATTTTCCTAATGAAAACACATCATATTCATGCTAAGATGACAATATCACAAGTTCAATTAGATAGTGTCTGTTTCTTAGACTAGACAGTGTATGTTTAAAATGGAAACTAAATAGCTGAAAGCTTCCCTTAGCTTGTCCCATGCATGTTCTGTGACACTGTTTTTGAAAAGATATGAATCAAGACATTGTAATAAAGCAGATAATAGTCTCCATTCAATTAATTAAGGCATGGGTGGGAACACATTTTGGTAACTGCTCAGCAATCAAAATAATCTTGGTGCTATTGCCTTAACATTAACAGTTTATCTTAAAAATAAAAAGAAAATATTCTTTTCCTCATGTCAAAACTTAATAATAAGCTCTTCAAAGAAAAAACGCACAAGAATTTTTTGAAACTCTGAAACCAGATGGGTGTCAAAATGTTGTTGTAATAAATACCAATTATTGCATTCATATGTACTTAATGATTTAAAACATAAACCATGCAGTTCCAAAACGGGGCTTAGACTAGACAAAGTTGGGGTTTCTTTCTTTCCAAGCAAGGGGTAGGATAGGGGGAAGGCTGAACTTTCATGGAGAGAAACGCATTCCCCACTTTTAAATGAAGCTCACCATAGTATCTAAAAAGAAGGCTGGATCCTCAGTCACCCACCAGGAAATGCCTGATTCGATATCTTTTCATGATTCCAGTTCTTTCCTTTGCCACCTTTCATTTTAAGGACGTGTTTCCATGTTACCTGCTCTCTCCTGTCAGACACGTCTACGTACTGACCTCTGACTGGTCTGTTCTGAAAGCATTGCCCTGTCGGTGCAGGCTGTAGGCTCCGGCTCCCTCTTGGCATGCTGGGAGTTTGCCCCCACCCCTGCAGTAGCTGTGGATGCATCTATGCACTAGCTATATTTCTCTCTGAAGCATTAATTCAATGCAGCTGGCATCTGTCACAATAGAAACACCCACTCTCATCTGTTTCTATAGACGATGTCAGAACAAGTGGTAATGCATGGTGTGTTGGACATTTTATAAATTACTGTGTTAGCAGTAGTGGTATGCGAGGAAGGGGGTAGAGGGATAGCCACCCCTCAGAGTTCCAAATGGGGTGTTCATAAAAGAGAAAGCCAGCCAGTGAAGGGCAAGAAAGGAAGAGGTAGGCCTTTTCTCATGCACAGGCCTTCCATGGATGTTCCAGGTAAAAGTTTCTTGGATGTCATCATACAAAAAGGAATCAAGTCCCATTTCCCCGGATCTGTAGAGGACAGCAATATGGTACAATGGGAAAGGAGCTCAGGTTTTGAGCCCTGAGGTATTGCAGAGATCCCCTGGCCACTCACCTTATCTGTCCGAACTCCCCTCATCCTGGGGCTGCCTATGTAATGGGCTGGTCTATGAAAATTGGAATGTTAGTCTTTGGACAGGACTTTGGGATTCAAGGTATCCAAGCGTCCCTGTCTCTATCTGAAGTCTCAATTTTTTTCCAGCTCTTCAAGAGAGAAAACAGGTCCTCGCTCACCACTTTGTTAGCACTGTCCTTTGAAACCAAAGTCTTGTGCCATTTCCAAGAGGCCTCCACTCTGGAGGAGAACTGGAGAAATGCATGAAGCCCTGGATCTTAATAACTACATATTGTCATGTAGTTATTATCCATGGAGACTTACTTCTCCCCCTGGTTCATAGCCTTCTTCTGAATCATCACATATGCTAATGTGGTTATTAAAGGAAGGCTGATTTTTACCATACGCTATCCTCCTACTTGTAAGGAGACAACAACCTTTTCAGACATCTCGCTGGTCTGGAGCAATTGGCTGAGCAAAGCGAACTGAGTCCTGTATGGTAAAACTCAAATTCTGCCAGTGGAGACTGCCCCCTCTACTGCCAACTCGCGTTGTTTCGTATGTGGAAGCCACTGTTTGCCTTAAGCCTTCCAGCCCCAACTGGTTTCTGTTAGTTTTTCTGGAACCCAGGCCCACTGGATGACTCTTGATTTCTAATTTCTTATCATGCCAGTAATGGATCAGGTACATCAGAAGATTTGTTCTGGAAACTCGATGCCCTTCAGACTTTCATTCGTGACCTACACTGGCCTGAGGAAGAGTTTGGAAAACACTTAGAACAGCGGCTGAAACTGATGGCAAGTGACATGATTGAGTCCTGCGTCAAACGGTGAGAACCAGTGACTGGAGAAATCCAGCCCTCCTTTACCATTGTCCACTGACTCTAGAAAGACCAGGGTGACCCTGGCAATGGACTGTGATATAGAGCATTGTAGAATTGATTGCTTGTCTAAGTCAGCTCCAACATAGACAGGCATGGTGGTGTGCACTTGTAACCCAAGCACTAAGGAGTCTGAGGCAGAGGTTGCTGTAAATTCAAAACCATAGTGACACCCTGTGTCAAAACATCAACAACAATAATTTTTAAAAGTCAGCCAGAATGGTTAGCTGCCCACCATGAACTTCTACTAACCAGTTCTGTATCCATCACAGACACAAAGTTACTTGACTACCACTTTATCTTGTTACTGGTTCCCTGAAGAAAAGACTCATATCCATTTTCACTCATCTTTATATCCCCAGTGTCTAGCACTATCTTCTAGAAAATAGCTACATGATAAATATTTATAAATACATGGGCATGGAGAATGAACAGTTAGGAAGAAGAAAAAAATGTACAGGGTTAGAGCCATTGTGTGTGGAATCCAGGCCATTGAATTCCCAACCAAAACTAAGCTTTAGCATCCTCAATCATCCTGTCCATATGAACTGAGTGCCTAGTGGGTGACAGTTGTTAGTTTTCTTGCCTGAATGAGATGTGAATATGTGCTCTGGCTTCCCCAGATTCTGCTTTGCCACTGTAGCTTACAGTATTGGGATAGACAATGGATCACTGGACTTGCACTTGTCAAGCTGATTGTTCTAAGATGGCAATGGGAAGAGAATACGGATGGTCTTTATCCATTCAGCAAAATGATCTGGTCTGTTCTTATAGACCAGGTCCAGGGCTGAGTCCTAGAAATACAATGGAGAAGGAAACACCCTCTTTCCCTCATGGAGTGTTTATAGCCACATGTCAAACCAGTAGAACTCACTGCTATGTTTGATAAAATTACTACTTTCCCCACTCTCAAATATACATCCAGGTTTCTTTTCTAGTTTATAAGATCCCTATTAGTTTTCTATATTCAAAAAAGAAAAGAAAGGGAAAGAAAAGAAGAAAGGAAGGAACAAATGAACCCACAAGTAATGTTGGCTTCCCCAGGCCTCCAGATGTTATATGCTTTAGTTGATGAATGGGTTATAGGTGATGGTGGCTGGGCTTGCGTAGGAGTGTTCTGAATCCAGCATTTGATACCTTGGAAGAAGAAAAGAGAAATGATGCATCAAAACTGAAACCACAGAAGGCAGAAGACCAGCAGCACCGTTGCAGGTAGGTAAATAGCAACTCAAAAATGACCTAAGGAAAGAGTCCTGAGCTTTGGAGACACTGGACAGGTGTTTGTATTTCTGGAAATTTAAAGTGTAAGAAAGCCAGACAGTGGAATTTATTCTTTTTTGTGCAGTTGTAGGACCAACAACAGGTCTGACTCTCAACTAAATGGTCAAAAGTTGTAGGTAGTCTATATTAATTTTAGGCAAAGAAATGGTTGTCTAATGACCAAACCATTTGCCCATTTAAAAAAAAAAAAAAAGGGGGCAACTATTTAGGGCTATCATGTCTTTCCCTCTTTCAAAGAAGAGCTAAAGTGAATTAGAGTTAATACCTGCCCTCTCCTGATCTGTGCCCCCACCTATACAGATATATATTTATGTTCTTCACTCAGCAGCCAGTCTGCTGGGTAGGCGTTAAAATGAGGGACACATAGAAGAAGTAAAAAGAACATACGGGATTGGTAAATGTGGTTTATCCCTCATCACATTACAGTCACTATTATTTTCAATCTTAGAAAGAAGGTAAGTTACTCAGAGGTGGCAATGGACCTGAATCCCTGAATATCCCTCACTCTCCGAAGCTACAGAGGTCTACCCAGAGTACAATAGCAAAGAATCCTTTTTTGTCAGGACTTGAACCACTTACTGTGCGTGGATGGGCATCCCTGACCTCTAGAATTTTCTGATATTTCTTTCATTCAAGGCTCTAAAAATAAGCACCAACACAGGTGGAAATATCATGACTCCAGCTACAGAGGCCAGGTCATAGACCCTTAGATGTTTTAAGGCATAGAATATATGTTAGAAGAGCCAGAAACTATTGATTACTTCTTTGGGGCAGAATAAATAATCTTTGTCCTAGAGTCATATAGCAAGGATGGCAGGTTGTAGCTTTAGGTATGTAGTGTTTCCAATATGGTACTCCTTAGGAACAAGCGTCCAAGCTATTTTGTATGTTCACTCGACACTGACAGCACATCTGGTCTGTATCAAGTATGTACTAGGTGCAAAGCAAGGCACTCTGGCTCTACCATCAAGGAGTCAATTTGGTTAAGTGTCCCCTTCAATCCTGGTTTTGGGACCCTAGAGCCCTCTAAGTCTTACTCATTTTCTGCCTCTACCTTCCTCTTTTCACAGCCCTGCACTCCACAGGCTAGGAACAGTTCTCCTGTGAAAAGAAATGTGAAAAGGGAAGACACTTGCTTCATTGGAAAGAAACGATGTAGCATTTCCATTCCTCAGATTGGGCCGGAACTAGCACATAAGCCTCAGAAGATCAGCACAGGGCCCAGTCCAACTCAGTACCCATCAGGCCTCCTTTTCACAGAGCTAGAAAATGATATATTTTCAGCAGAGCTTAAAATGATCATCATGATTAGAAAGCTACTTCAGTGCACTGAGTCTTTAGAAGCCAAGATACATTTATCTTTAACATGATCATATAATCTATAGGGTGTTTGGGGAGTGTTTTTTTTTTTTCTTAGGAACTGGGCTTCCAACCTTAGAAATTATACTTGGCTTTCCTGCATGCACCCAGGGTGTGTTAGCAAGCTGGCATCCTTTCCCGAGCTAACTACTGTGTGGTCCTCCTATGCTCCAATAGAAAAGTGCTACCAATTCCTCTTAAAGCAATGCCATCCTGATGGCTGCATGAGCTCTGGAAGGTGACAGTGGACAATGAAGAGAAGCAATAGACATGAGATGAAAGGGGCTTTAATGAAGCCACTTACTGACCAGGTGCTTCCTCAAAGGATATGTGAGGATGTGACCCACTTCTCTGAAACCTTTTTAAATAGAGCTGGTCCCCACTTTGCAGTATCAGTGCCAAGTACTGGTTCTCGCACCTGTACTGCCAACTACCTACATTGGCTGGCTTTTCCTGTAAGGACTTAGGAAATTCTGCTGTCATAAATTGACCCATGTCAACATTATGTTACAAAAAAAAGGTGCAATAAATGTATGCAATTCTGAATTGTATATTATATATAAAGTTTCTGTAATATAGTTGCATGCCAAGGACATTGTTACATTTTGATTATAAAGAAGAATAACTATTTACTGAAAAAGTAACACTGGTAATGAAAACAAAACAAAGCAAAACAAAAAGCCATCCTGTGAGTTCCCCAAGGACAGGGACTCTTCCCAAAGGTAGCCATTTCCAACAGTTTGATATGGTTTCTTCTAATGATTGTTAAGCAAGCACAATCTATTTTTCAGTTTCCAAACAATATTAAAATAGTTGGATTTTAAAAGGACATTTTTCAATCTCTTTCAAAACCAAAAGAAAACAGAAAAAAAAACAATAAGGGTCATTTGAGATTTTTCTTCACACTGAGAAACTACCTTCTTATGTTTTGTTTTTAGTGATTCGAGGTAGGCACTTGCCAATGTGAGAGAAGCTGCATATGTTGTAATGCTATAATCGGGCTTTTTAATTCATTTATTCTGCAATTAGGGTTCTCCATACCATGTAACCTATAGATAGAAATACACAAAACTACAGGTGTTCTGTGTCCTGTTGAAAAAATATGGGGTGTGTGGCCGTTCACGTGGATAAGCCTTTCTTAGCTGGGGAAGTCATTGGAAAAAAAAAAATGTGAAGTCAGTGTGGATTGAAACTGGTTACAGCCTTCCATTTCCTTTTCATTAGCCTCTCAGAACATGTCTCCTGTCCTTCCCACTACTCCAGTGCTGAATTGATCTTTCCCTACTTTGTTTTAATAGAACCAGGATTGCATTTGAAGTTAAGCTGCAAAAAACCAGTCGATCAACAGATTTTCGAGTCCCACAGTCAATATGCACCATGTTTAATGTTATGGTTGATGCCAAAGCTCAGTCAACAAAACTCTGCAGCATGGAAATGGGCCAAGAGGTAAAAAAAAAAAAAAAAAAAAAAAAGGACTTTTTCCCCCCTCTCCTCTCTCCATTGATCATGTAGAAGAAATTTTCACAAATTTATTCCTTCTACCACTATCAAGTCTGCTACTTTCAGAAATACACTTAACATCTGCAGACGATGCCATAGATAAGTGTTCAGCATCAGTCAAATCAGTTTCCAAGTCCTGTGCTGATGAGCATGCTGGTCACTCGGAAGGGTTCGTGGGTTGGGTTGTCCTAAGGTTCTTTTTAGCTAAAGGATGTTTGATGACCTCATTCATTAGACCATTATCTGCAGCAGGTGTTGAAGTGTCTAAATGCTCATCACTTCCCTATGTGGCTGGACATCTAGAAGGCAGGAGGGCTTTACCTAGCATCAAGCTGCTCCCAATCTATAGCAATAGGTTTGGCTGGTCCAAATCAACTCGCAGGTTTTTGATTTTCCCTAGAATGAATTGACTGTGACTCTCCCATGACCAGAAGTTTATTCCTTTGCAGAGTTTCTGATTCTAAAGTCAGATTTAAAATGTGAAGGAGAAGGAAGCAGCAACTTGGACTTGATTAAAGACGATCATGATCATTTTTCTCCGATGGCCTTAAGCCAGCTTAGATATTCATATACCAATTTAGAATTAATTCAGTAACATTTCTGGCAACTCTGTGCTGTTGCCAATTGGCATAAATTGCTCCTAAATCAGATCTTTCAATACCAGCCTTACATGCTCAGAATTTTTACTAAATTATATTTGCTCCTTATTCGCTATTTATTTTCTCCTTCGGCACCTTCTATTTTATATGTGGGTTGGTGGTATTCTCTTCTGGCAAGACGTCCTCTAGCCTTGTTTCCCTCGCAAGTGAGCTTCCGCAGCCACCCCTGCTAGCTTCTGCTCTTAACTGATTTCTTTCAAGCCTCCCTGTAGCGATAAGTTCTAGGCATGGAGTCAGTATAGGGCCCTGGGTTCTCATTCCCCAAACCACCTTGCTGCATGACTCAGAACAGTGGTTCTGCAATCTACTGTGCATCAACCTTCCAGAATGACCCAGAGGCTCATCCATTGATATTTCAACTTGTCTCGGGGTATGGTACAGGAATTAAAATTTCTGGTGGACAATTCTTGAGGAACAACATCCAAAATTCCTCTGGCATCTCCCACACATGTACATACCCATAAATGCACTAGCATACAGATACAAATATGAATACATATGTATTGCACACATACACAAATGCACTTGCACGTACATTTTTATTCACAAGTATACCAATGCAGAAAAAAAAGATAGGCACACAGTAATTTATACTTCTGTCTCAAGCTCTGCAATGCTGGCATTGGTGGCTATCCTAGAGGTCACATTTTGGGAAACAATGATTTAAGGCTCTCAGTCATCTGAAAATGAGCCAGGGAGAAGGGTTGGAACAATTGTAAAGGAGGCCTGGATTGCCAGTCACTTGAATAAGTATCTAGCATTATGCTGCACACTAGACTTGGATAATGCTGGAAGCCTCCTGGAGCCTCAGTTTCCCCACCTGTAAAGCAATGTCACTGCTCTACTTTTATCTAGCATATTTCAGCTGCAGAATCAGTTTCTCATTTTTTATTCAGAACCTAGCACATAAAACATAAAAATAGAGTTGATCTGAATGGGAGGAGGCCCGTAGCCCCAGCTGGTCATCTCCTCTCCACCTTAGCTCCTCCTCATACCACCATTTGTTCATGCTTCCCTGGAAGACTCTAAAACCCATGGGTTTCACAGAGTCCACCTTGCAAATCTTACTGAGGATTCTTAAAATCAGTCTCTCCCAGTTACTAAAGAACCTTGAGTTCTTTCTGGAATAGGGTAAATCTGGAACCTTTCTCCCCTTAAAGTCTCCTCCACTTGTGCTCTGGCCACTGCTGCTTCATTTTAAATCATCAAGGTGCAAATTGCATGCATCTAGGAGTCACCCTTTAAAAGTGCATACACGCTTCTACAGTATTACTGGGATCACAAAGCCTCCAGCCATCACAGGCAGTTATATGACATGTTTATGATCCTGAAAAGAAAACAGCCATGCATCATCAGTAGCCAGTCTTTTACCCATAGCCCTAGTTCTGAGTTATCATTAACCTGTATCCTGCAGATATGCCAGTTTCTGTTCTTGGGCTTTATATAAATAGAACAAAGCAATAGGTAGGCTGTGTGTGTCTAGCTTCATTGACTTAGTGTAATGTTTTCAAGATCAGTGAATTTGTGGCGTTCACTGTCTTTCTATTTGTGGCTGAATAATATTCCAGGATATATATATATATGTATATATATGTATGTATGTATGTATGTATATACCTTTGCCTAATTTTTTAGTGAGGTTATTTGGATTCTTTATGTATTCTACACATATATGTAGATGATTTATCTCTCTTCCATTCTGTTTCCTTTTTTAAAAAGAAATCAAAGGATTGTTTTTAAGATTGGAGAGCAATTTGTAAATCTCCTCTCAGAGCTTTTGAGATAGATAGACATCATGTCTGAGTTTCACAAGGATGACCCTCTTCCCCATAGACAAGAGCTGCTACCATAGGACTGACTTCTCTCTCCCCTTAGGAAGCCCTAGATCCCTTCTCCAGGGTGGCTTGCCTGTAGCTTTGTGAGGATGCCACACTCCTTGAGCAAGTGACTAAACCAGTCATGTCACTGTGACCTCAATGCTGGAGTCCTGGTGATGATTGTGAGAAAGAGGAGAGGGTGAGGTTGTTCAAACTCCATTGAGGATTTGGTAAAAGCCATGGATACATTTCCTAGGAAATAAATACTTACAAATGCTATTCCCATATACTTCAGGGAACCTTTAGAGTTTCTTAATCTAAAGCACAAATCCTTGTTGCAGACAAGTAAAACAATGTAAATTCCCACCCACCACAATGGACTCCAGGTTTACCAGGATTCATTTCTTGGCTAAACTAGAATGATTTTGGCTTAAACTTTGGAGTCTGGATTTCTAACAGAAAAAGTATCCAATGATCAAATCACCAGATTCTGCAACCCTTCATCTTATTTATCAAACTGCGTGATCTTGAACAAGTCACTTCCCACTTTTTGTTGGTGACACATAAGATACAATATGCAGTATGCAGCCATTTAAAAATATACAGCTTTTGACAGTGGAGATACAGCGCCCAACTTCTAGATAAGATTAAAGAGTTGTAACATTTTGAGGCTAAACAGTGGAGTCTTATTTATTCTGAGTGTAGAATTTAATAAAGTAGAAAAGACTGTGTGTATTTTCCTATATAGCTCAACACTTTTTGAATGAAAATAAATACTGAAGTTTGTACATATATTTCCCAGAATTAATACATAAACACGCAAACTAAATACCCATATTAAGGATCCATCTAACACTACATTGAAATCTTTTGTTCCTCTCCTAAAGATATTTGTTCCCAAATCATGTTAGAAAGGCCTAATAGGATTTTCTTCTAAATATACTGAGCTAGCAGCACCTAAGTGTAGTCACTCCTCAGGTAGATTAAAATGATCAGAATAAGACCATAATTGCTTCTCAGTAGCCTAGCATGGTGGCTGTGGCCTGGAGCGGAACTTCAGTGTGAAGTCATATAAAATTATCCATATTTCACAGAATGATGAGATTCATCTCTAAAGTAAAACTGGCTTTTTAAAGAGGCTTGAATAAGGATGACTGGAAATATTCTAGAATTGAGATAAGAATACTTGGAAACTATTCGACTTCCATTTTCAGGTGGTGTGTACTTCCCAATATCAACCATTAAACCTGTTTTACAGATCTAGTTGCTAATTATGACCAGCACCTGGACCCCACCTCCCTCAGCCTGTTCCGGACTGAGCACAAGTAAAGGGTTGCAGTCTCCAGTTTGACAATCACTTCCTGAATCTCGTCACTAGAATAAAGTCTCATCTAAAAGCAGCTGTTGAGACATTTGTTCACCATACTTTTCCATCTTAAATATTTATTTTTTCATTAAAATTTGTGAAGTACCAATAGAGAGGAAATTGTGTATTAAATAGTTTCTCACTTGGCCTGGTGTGTTTTCATCTCATTTCCAAGGTCAGATGGTCTTAACAGAAAGATAACATACACACAATCTGTTCCATGACAAGGCAAAATATGCAGCGCAGGAAGTCAAGTGGGATGCTTTTCACGTAGGAATCCTGGATTTTCAATAACTTAGCCCCTCAGATGCAAAAGGGAACTTCCCTGTCTTCTCATGCCACCAAACCAATGGTTCTCTTAATTACTACCACTATGATGTCAGGGCACGGGTCAAGTGACGCCAGAGAAAATCAAAACATACAAAGCCTGCCAGGCTGCAGGTAGAATGGAGTAATGAGGCAATTTACAAAGGACTTCCTGGTGAGATATCATGGAAGATGGTAAGGAGAAGGTTCCTATGCACATGCCTCCACTGCTTCATGAGGCTTCCGACTTCACAGAACAGCGAATCACCTCAGAAAGAGCAAGGGGGCTGATTATTGTTCCAGAAAAGCAAGTTAATCAGATAAATCACCTATGGCAGGAAAATCTGGCAAGAAATGTGTGGATTTTGTCATTACCTGAGTAGCAATTGGGAATTCTCTGATATTTAGTACTTAGTGACATGATTCACAGAGTAAGTATTAAGACATAGTTGTCATACTGTGTGTAGAGCTGAAGTGTGTTTAAAGAAATGTGCACAGCCATGTAGCCACATATTGATGGAGTTTAATGAGACTCCTAAGGGAAGTAGTGATATGGCCATGTAGTAATTACCTTCTCTCTCTCTCTCTCTCTCTCTCTCTCTCTCTCTCTCTCTCTCTCTCTCTCGTCAAAATCTTACTCTGTAGCCCAGGTTGGCCTCAAATACATAACAGTGCTCTTGCCTTAGCCTTCACCCACCAAATGCTAGCATTATGAGCATGAGCCAACAGGCAAGCTCCACATACTTTCTAAACTGTATATTCATGTATTATGGCAGTACTTGGGTAGTTCGATGTGATTTACATTCAGAATGTCATTCAAGTTCCACTGCGGTGGTGAGAAAGCAAAGTGGCAGAGATCCCATGCTGAAGTTAACCTTGGAACGAAGAGGCACAATACCATATTAAAACACTTTAAGGGAAGGAATGTCTCAGTCCATATAGTGGTTGCCAGGCATGGTGGTATGTTTCCAGACCTATGAAAGACTTGTGGACAGCTCCTGAGAGGTGATACCCAGGTAGTCCTCTGTCCTCCACAAGGAAATGTGCAACTATAAACACACAGGTATATCATGCTTTACTTTGTAAGCAGAAAATGATGTTTATTATAACAAGAATATCATACTTATTATATACAGTGAAAGGGAGAGACTACATAGAAATTAACATGTGAAGGTATATCATGCCTCAATAAGCCATGGTGTCTCAATTTTGTTTCCACATGGAAGGGCATGTTCCTCATTAGCCTCTTAGAAACAAGACACAGACCTTAAGCTGTGTCAGTATGAAGAGGATGATTGTCCTCTGTTCTCTCTGTTTCCATCTCTGCTCTCGTTGATGTTCTTTGCTTCATTAGAAGCCTCTCATGCATTATTTTATCTTGTACTAACTTCCACATAGGTAGCTCTTCTGGCTAAGCATAACATCCTAATTAATTTAATAAATCTGACTTGTTTAAAGCAATCCAAATAAAAATCTGGTAGAACAAGTCAGTCACATGACGGCAGAAAGTGAGGAGATGATTCTGGGTCTTATTTCAATACCTAAAAATGAATTTGGAATACTGTCAATATTCCCATATTCTTCTGCCTTAACATCCTTTTCTGTGACTCTAGTGCAGAGCTCTGTGGATTCTTTTTCTTGTTTTTTTTTTTTTTTTTAAGTTTTGGGTTTATGCTATTTACAAGTAAATCTTTCTTGAATCTAGCAGTATGGCCAACAAAAGTTCTGATACATTGAGACAAAGCACCATGGACCATTTGCTTTTTTTCTCCTTCAATCACCAGAAAGCAGGAGAAGGCTGCCCAGCAAAGGCATCGTTACTTCTCTACCCTTGAGGAACTTGAACATATAATAGTATTTGAATTGCAACTACAGTTGACAAAATGTTTTCACATCTAGGTCCTCACTAGATCTTCAAAATAGCTCTACAAATCTGGGAACCTCAGTGCCAGAAAAGGGCTTGGGCACTGAATTCCTCTTATATAATGTAATTAAATGGACCAGCTGAACAGCTTTTTTGTTAACTTTTGCTTTATTCTTTATTGCCATGCCCATTAAGGATTCATCTAATGTCTTGATATGTGGAAATCTACAGAAATACATTGAATAGTCTAAGTCAAGTTGAGGTACTTAATATGTCCACTTCTTTAAATTGGATTGAGGGTGGGGCAGTTTTGGCTGTTTTGAAAAAGCAGAGCTACACCCTATTTACTGATGCTTGCCTAATCCCTTATGGAAATCAGCAGTCTATATTAGCTTCCCCTTTCTGGGCCCAGGTCATGGTGCTCTCACCTTTTGAAGGTTTGCAGATAAGGAAACTGAGGTCAGTATGGAGGCTGCAATGGCTTCTGCCCACCTACTGGGACATCATCCAGGTCTTCCAAGTCCAAGACAACCTCTCATCTTCTTGCTCCTGCTCAGTCATCTTGCTTGCCAGCCCCAGAGTATGGCAGTGTATCCTATGTCTGTTTCCATAGCTTTGTGATGCACTATTTAATTTTCATCTTCTTGTGTGTCCTTTTGTCCTGATTTTTATTTGCACTGTTCCTTTTTCTTTTTTGTTCCTAATTAATCATCCTTCTGAAAGTTTGCTAAAGAGTGGGTAAGTGCATTTTCCTTTCCAAATAACAATGTTTTGTATTATTGTTTTTGTGTTACGGAAATACAAAATAATTCAAATGGATACTAAAATGTTCTAATAAATGTCAAGGAGCTGGCATATAATAATTTGTGTTGAAATTGCTTTTCCTTTTTCCCTGGCATTTACAGCAGATTTTTGTTTGTGTGGGGGTTTGTTTTCACATTACTATTTAAATTTAATCGACAGTACCAGTTTGAAAAAAATATTAGAAAAACTTAGCTAGAGTCTCACCAGAAGGTCTAGCCTGGGTCTGCTTATTACTGAACAGAAAGAAAAAAGAAAGTGTTGCTTTTCACAATTACTCAGAAAGAGAAAGATTAATCAACTGGACTCTGAATCAAGACTATAGTAAAAACTCATGCTGTCTGAGGCATATACCCAAAAGAGATCCCCCAAATTTGTGGAGTTACATCCGCCAGCAATTTCCCAGAAATACTATTTCTCTTCCCAATGTACTAGATAACCATTGAATCAAGCTTTGTAAAATCCAGTTCAACACACTGCCAGGCCACTAAGCCAGCCATGTATGTTGTCGTGTATATATGCCCACACACATCAAAGGCATCTGAAGCCTTAGATGAGGAACAATTAGCCTGATATTTTTGAAGCACTTTCAGTCTATCTCCATTAAAGACCAAAAGTCAGAATCTTTCAGCTGCTTCTAGGACTATGGGAAAAACTGGGTATGCGAGCCAGATTTTATTTATAGATTGTATGGTCTAAAAACCATGGCCGCAGGCAGCACTGACAACCTTCCCAACATGCTAATATGTGTCTTTCTGTCTTCTTTAGCATCAATACCATTCAAAAATAGATGAACTAATTGAAGAAACCGTTAAAGAAATGATCACACTCTTGGTGGCAAAGGTAACCTTCAGCTTCAGGTGAAAGGGGGCATTGTGAATGCTGCTTTGTTGTGTCTACATTTCCATTAAAATGTAACACTTTAAAAAGTTGAGCTGGATACTCACATCTCTCAAGAAACAACACACCCAGCCCCAGCTTGTGAGGATTTTCTGATGTTCGTGAGCTGTGTGAAGATCAATTGATGAAACGGCATATGTTAACTTAATAAGAATGTGTCCCCAAACGTCGCACTAGGTTATGCAGGAAATGTTTGTTTTGTTTCTCAGCACTGACAAAGTTAGATTTTAAAATACATAAAGTGAAACGGTAATAAGGAATTCTGCCATCCCCAAACCCCCTTTCCCTCTGGTTTCACATGCAGTGAGAGTCATAATAAAACAGAAAAGTCAGATAAAGCTATTTCAGTCACCCTCATGAATTATAGAATTTTAACTAAGTAATGCTGAATGGGAAGACATTTATATTTGCCAGTGCTAAACTTCTGTTTCCCCCAAATTACTGATAAAATACAAATAAAAATAGATTGGATTAAATGTAGTGCTAATATGTAATGTAAAGACTGCTTTGCGCAGTTTGGGATTTTGAAAAGTGCATTTAATATTATCGCATGCTATATGCAACTCAATAATATTTTGTCACTTTGCACTTCTGTAACACTCCGTATTTGCAATCACATAATAATGAAGAGAAAGCCGGATAAGTCAAATACTGCCGTACAAGGCAGTCTTTTCCTTTCTCCAAAGTGAGAGTTAAAAAGTGGAATGCAGAAAAGATCAGGGGGCTGAGTCCTAGCTTCCAGGTGGCTGGAACATGTTCTTTCTTGTAAACAATTATTATTTGAAATAATGTTTTTTCCTTTTTGCTGTTTTACTAGTTTGTAACTATTTTGGAAGGTGTCCTGGCAAAGTTATCCAGATATGACGAGGGGACTTTGTTTTCTTCTTTTCTGTCATTTACGGTAAGTAGAAAGCATCCTGATTTCCTGGTTGTTGTTTTGGTTCAATTGTGGTTGTGGTTGGGTGAGAAGTAATGTGTAGTTTTGTTTGGGGGTGGCCGAGTGTTAATTACGTTCAATCATGAGTGTAACATATTAACACTGGAGAGGAGGCAGGGCATTCTATAATGGCAAGTAAGCTGTTGTTTCCATGTCATACACATTCAGAGTAGCCTGCCTTTCCTCGACTTGGCTATGACAGGAATGCAGTGAGGACCACCATTTTTACCAATAAATAATTTTAGGGATTGTGCATGGTAACTTTCGGGTGAGCTGAAACTGCAAATGCCTTTTTCAATGGCCTCTCCTCTACTAGTTATCTTTTTCTTAATTGGGTTAGTTACACACATTCCAAGTCCAGAAGACCTCATAGGAAAAGGAGGCTACATTTCCAAGTAGATCTGCCCAGTATTCAGCCCCAGTCTATGGAAGTTGAATATTAGGTCTCTACAGGTTGGAGATGCTTGCAACCCATGTGATTCCTCTGAAGAAGGCATTCTATCCTGCCTGCCAGAGCTCAGGAACTGTTTGTGTTTATATCCTCCTGAGCTGCTGATATATCCTTTCCAATTCTTTGAGGCTCCAGTTCTAAGCTAAAATTAGGTAAGGCCGAGGTCAAAGGTTAAGTAGCAGGACAAGCAGGAGCTAGCAGATTTCTGTGGATAAGTAATCATCCCCTGAGGAATTCTCCTTGAAGGTCATTGATTCTGCTTCCCTCCAAGTTCCTGCCAAGTGGGTACAGTAACAGGACAGAGTTCTAAGCTGGAACAACAGTCAAGTTAGGAGCCTTGGGAAATAATCTCCCAAGTGAGCATCAAATGCCAGGTAAGGCCCAGAACAGTATCGTGGATACAACTCCTTATCTTTGGAGTCCCACAGAACTGAGTTCAAATCCCTTCAGCAATACTGACCAGGTCTAAATAAGTCTCTGAGCCCAAGTTCCCTTACCTGTAAGGATATGGGAGGTACATAATATCTCCAATAATGCCATAATGTGAAATGAAAGCATCGTGGTCTTAGCTTGCTAGGTAATACTCAACAAATGGCATCTATTATCAATAAGGAATAATAAATATAATTATGACAAATTACCATCATATATGCATACAAGTTTTTTCAGGCATTTCCTAAAAATAAATAAATAAACAAATATATCCTACTTTGGCTTTTTCTCTGTCCATATTTTTCTCTTCCTAGAAACTAAAGCAAATATATTGACAGATGACATTTCAAACAGTTACTAGATAGTATCCATCTATCAATATGCCCAGCTTGTTTCCCTGTTTCGGTGTGTAACTGTGACCTTCCCAACATAAAGATGAATTAATCTAGGAGTATGAAAGACCCAGAGTTCATGTCACAGGTAGATTGGGAAAGGGACAATGCAGAGAAACATTGTGTGCAATTTCACTCAGCAAAATTATCTACAATGTGTCATATCTGCAAAGAAACCTACCTAGCCCACTCCTTTGACAAACAAAGAAACCAAGACTCAGAGAGGGGGAGTCATTTGTCTGAGGTCACATAGCAATATGTAGAGTGGAGACAAGCAACCAAATCCCCTGCCAGTTTCCCATCACTGAGTGGCTTCTAGAGAGAGTGGGATTCCGCTGGCAAATGCCTGATGCTGGAAGGCAGATGGGCTCATGAGTGGGAAAGACTCACAAAGAAGGATTCAGGGCACATGAGTTGGAAATAGACAAGGGCTCACTCCTCATTGCAACTGTGGAAATGGTGAGGAAGCGAGTGGGGTTAAGTGCAGTATTTCTACAAACTTCTCCTAATGCCTGTTAAAAACATTTGCTTTAAGACTTCATTTGGAACCAATGTTTTCACTGCTGTGTACTTGAACTCATGACCCTAGAAGACCCCTTTGCTGTTTATTGCTTCTACTTTTGCCCCAGCCAAGATCCTTCTCTAACATAAACTTCCCAAAAGATTTGTTAACAGCTGGTTCAGTAGCAGCCAGATGAAAGATTCAGGATCCCAGGAATCCCCTGGGAGGGTGAGAAACCCAGACCAAAGTGTCCCATGATGTCTTTGCAGCTCCCACTTCTCATCCTCTCATCTCCTCTAAGACATTTTGCAGCCTAGAGGCATGCCCAGCAAAGACACTGCCATCCAGAACATTGCAGACCTGTGCTGCGCCTGGAACTTCCCTCCTAAGTGATAGTCCTCCCACAGACTTGGCCGCCCCATGGCCACCAGCACCCACTTCTCATTTTCAGCCTATGTTCTCATTGCCTGCCAGGATTCCAGTATTAGAGAGGGGAACTGAACTTAGAGGTGACAAGAATATCTCCACACATGGATTCTGAGTTCCTACCAAAATTACAGAGGGCCTTTGAAGGATGTTGGCAGCCCAGTGATGTTAACTTCCCAGGAGTGGATTAGAGGTGAAAGGCTCGGGGCAGTGATAAGGGGAGGGGTAGATGAGATGTGTGGGGCACAAGAGCAGGAAACAGTTGTGTGTGTTCCAGGACCCAGGACAGAGGTGTGTAGCCTGTGCAGTCTGGCATGCCTTCCTTTAATTCTGCTCCTGTTTTCTCACTCCATTCTTTGAGCGTTACTGTGCACTTACCACATCCCCACCTCAGCAGGGCTGCCAAAGATGAGCCATGTGCTCGGCCCCCCAGAAAGCTGACGCTTATCGACAAATATGCCACCCTGTCCCCCCTCTGTCTCCTGCTGAGCGCCTCCTTTCCTGGGTGGGCTTGATTTTGTGGTCCAAGCCAGACATTTTGGAAAACGTCTGCAGTGGCGCAGAGCAGGCAGGAATATTTATTTCTCATCTCCATCTGCATTGCTTCCTCTCTTGGAGAGGAGCTGGGGAGGAGGGCGGATGAGATGTGGCTTCCTGGTGCCAGCCCAAGAGGCGCCCAAGCGCACCCTCCTCTCCTCCCTCAGGGGCCTCAGCAGCAGTAGCAGCCTGGGATTGAGGGAGGCAGGCGCCTTTCGAACTTTTCAAAGATCAGCCCAGTTGGAAGATATAGTTAGCAACTATCCACCCATTTCCATTGCCTACAAGATGTGCTTTTATGGCAGATGACTGTTTGGAAAGGTCTCTGGCTTGTGGGTAGTTTCAGAATGTTCTTTTAGGAGGCCAAAGGCAGGGCAAGCAAGTTCCCAGATCCTTCTCCCGCACCATTCAAATATTTTACTCAGCTTTGTCCAGGGTTTAATAGGAGTGCTGGTTCTGGAATTCATTCGTTCACCCAGCATCTCTTCACAGAGCACCTATATGCTGCTGGGTATTGTGCTAGGTGCTGGGGGCAGCTGTCCTTTTGATGGAGCCCAGCAATAAGAAAGGAATGAATGATCAAGTGGAAGGAAGCATTGCCTAAGACACAAGTTAAGAAAAGCAGAAAGTGGGGAGGATATTATTTCAACCAGAACAATCACAAAAGAGCCTTCTTGGGAGAGCCATGAGCAGAAATTTTAGGAGCCAGCTGCGGACAAAGAGGATGGGAAGGGAATATTTCAGAGAGAGCAGGAGCCACCCACTAGTGGGTACAAAGCAATGAAGCAACAGACATTGAAAAAGACGGTGTGGGGCAGGGTAGCTAGGTTTTTGGACAAGGAAACTGAGTTGGAAAGGTCCAAGGGGAATGGGCCAAGAACTCTGATGTCATGTGTTGTGCAGAGGAGCTTGTGTGAGACAAGTGATTCTCAAGCTTACGTGGGATTCGGAGCAAAAGACAATTCCAAATAGATAGACGGGGTAAGGAAGCTTAGCTCTGCTCCTTAGCATGAAGCTGGCTGACCCAGAGCAATATCCCATACCCAACATTTCAATTGCCTTTACTCTGGGAGATAAATTCAGACATCTAAAATAAGTACAGGAGCATAACTCCTGTTCCTTAAGTACTTGCTGAGTGCCTGGCACAGACCAAGTGCTTTGAATATGTTTCTGGGACTCTCAGATTCCATTCTCCCAAAGTTCTTTAAAAAAATGTTGGAACCAAGGGGGCTCAGAGAGGTTGAGCCCCCAGCCCAGCTCTACCTGCACCTTTCTGTCACTAAGCAACACAGCCACAGTGGGATGAAGATAGACGTAGGACAGTCTAACTCCTGTCCTACACCCAAAGGACAGGGACATCAGATCCTCCAAGGCACCTGGACTTCAGCCAGCTACAGTCCTTCCAAACACATCCAGCCCAGTTACTTACAGAATACCACAGAAACTTTCTCAGAGCAAGAAGAAAAAAAGTCCATTTTAAGGCTGCCAGGAGCCAAATCCCTACATGTATCCATCATCCAAGGCTATCAAGTTATCAACTGCTGGATTCTTGGGAGTTGGACCAGTTGGCTAATACAGCAAGAGGATGGCCTGCCTCAGATGCAGCAGCAAGCATGAGTGTCAGGACTGATTGACTGACATTGACACTGAAGGTGTCCATGCATTGTGCCTTTATGCTCACAGCCAGGCTGTGCCAAACATTCAGTTCTTATTTCCATGTTTTAGATGAGGCCCATTGAGTTATTCTCTAAAAGTTATGTGAATACTTTGTTACCCTTTTATTATGGCAAGAATAATTACCTAGATGTGTTGTAAATGATTTCCGGCCCTGTTTGGGTCAAGGTCTGTCCTGCCCACAGTGGCTTTTATCCCCCAAAGAAATGACTCAGACGCTTTTATTAATTTCATACTATTTGGCTTATGTCTCAGGCACATTAAGCTAGCTCTTTCATCTTAATTTAACCCATTTCCATTAATCTACCTGGCCACGTGGCCGTGCCCGGGGCCCTTAGCTCACCTGAGTCCTACATGCTTCTTGGGCTGCTGGATGGAATCTGACTGTCTCTGCCCTCCTTCTGCCTGTCTCTACTCTGATTCCTCCACCCACTTCTACGGTGCTCCACACAGGCCAAAACAGCTCTCTATTTACAGAATTGCATACAGAGAACATTCCCACCATATGGATGTACAGAACCCATTAATGATATCACCTGGTGATGCTTCAAGGACCCACCCATTGCTTATTTTTAAGTACAGGAAATAACTATTGGGGGCCACTAAAGAGATAGCTCAGTGGTTATGAGGATATGAGTTCAGATCCCAGCACCTGATGTAGCAAGCTCAGTGTGGTTTGGAGCAGAAACAGGAGAGTTACTGAAGCTGGCTACATGTAAGCTTAGCCAAGAAACATGAGCTCTGGGTTTATGGAGAGACCTTGCCTCAAAGAAATAAGGCAGAGAATGATAGAAGAGG
Organism: Sigmodon hispidus; assembly: GCA_004025045.1. Classification (NCBI taxonomy): domain Eukaryota; kingdom Metazoa; phylum Chordata; class Mammalia; order Rodentia; family Cricetidae; genus Sigmodon; species Sigmodon hispidus. The sequence goes on from PVIH01000314.1 coordinate 244,656, forward strand.
ATACTCATGCCCACTTCTGCCCCCCAACACCATATGCATATGTACAATGCTCACACTAAATTGATAAAACAATAAAATCTGGGCAGCATAATTACTTTATAGATATTTTATTCTAATCATTCTGTTTTGGAATAACACTCATGAGAAAGACTTTCCAATTTTCCCACTGCCTTTATGTTTCTACATAATTTCTCGATTTATTTTAGTCCTTTAGTCAACACATTTCTTTGAATACATGCTACATGTGAGGTACTAGGGACTCAGTAATAAGGAAGAGAAACCATGCCTCTTAATGTGTGTTTACATAGTGAAGATATAATCCCCACGAGTAACCAGAAACAGTGTCATCATTCAAAGAGGGAGAAGTAGTCAGTGCAATGGAATCATAGAGCAAAGATACTCAACTTCCTCATCCCGGAGACCAGTGAAGAAAATCACTCAAGGAGTATGGACATGGTCTTATGTGGAGAGATGTGTGTATGGACATGAGTGTGTGCAGATGTGCAAGTGCATGTGGGAGCCACAGGACAACCTTGGGTTCCAAAGCCAGCTGGCCGGAACTGACTGGCTCTGCCTCTCTATCACTTGGAGTATAAATGAGCACCACTCCCATCTTTTTAGATATGCATTCCGGGGATCAAACACAGGTCCCTTTGCTTATGTCACTACTTAAGCCATCAACCCAGCCCCAGAATTAGAATTAGCATCCAAACTGGCAAGGCAGGGATGTCTTAAGACAAGGCACAGAGGCCAGATCCCTGGTGGAAGCCAGTGGTAAGTTGTGATCTGACCAGAAGTTGTGAGCTGCTATTTGAAGGTGACTTTAAAAATCCCTACATATTTCGGTAGTTCATTTTTCTCATCACCAACTAACAATCCTGTGCCCAGCCAAGTTCCTGAATTAGAACCATAGATCACGCCCATCTTCTGCTGATCTCTTTCATTAGCCACATCTCAACATTTCAGAATTTGGCATTGAGCTCTAGCCTCTTTGGTACAATAGTTGAGCACCTGGTAGGATAGCCTCATTTCACATTGCTGCCTTAAAGGTACAGTTGACAAATAACACACATGCTGACCAGAGAAGAAAAAGATAAGCATCTCAAGTCAACTGACTCGTCTAATATTCTCTGGGAAAACAGAATAGTCATTGAAAACAACCATGACATGAACTCAGTATTTTGTTCAGACTCACAGATGCTTAGCAAGAAGCTCAGAAATTCTATCATGATGAATTTGTGTCAAGTAGGCTAATGGAAAATTATAGAATCTACCTTGACCTCCAGCCACACAGTGGGAGCTTATTGAAGGAAATTTAGAGAGACATGGCAAAGCCCAGGCTGAGAGAAATTGAGAGGTTATTGGCCATTTCTGCAGAGTGAAGCTGCTGATGTCAGTATCAGAGAACTTGTGGGACAATTGGGAGTAGAGAGAACCATAGACTTTTCATGGTACCTAGTACATAACCAGTGAATCATACTCCTAACCCTGAGCATCAGTTTGCTCAGAACAGTAAGAAAGTTGAAATGATCTAATTTGAATATTCCAACAATGTTCCTTATGTACCAGCCAGTTCTCCTCTAAGCACAAGCTTCTCTCAATACTGTGACAAAACTGTGTACCTTTCAGTATATATTTTTTTTTAAACTTTATTTATTTATTTGCTTTGGTGTTTGCCTGGAACTGGAACTACGGACAGTTGTTAGCTGCCATGTGGGTGCTGGGAATCGAACCCGGGTCCTCTGGAAGAGCAGACGGTGCTCTTAACCGCTGAGCCATCTCTCCAGCCCCCTCAGTATATTTTTGTGTCCAAAATTTTGACCTCAAAAAATTTTCTATTACATTTAGTATATTTTTAGCATTTTGTCTTTCACTTTCACATAGTCTTTAGAATATTTCTTTATTAATTAAAATATTGGTTAGGGCTTGGATGTAGATCAGTGTTAGAGTGCTTGCATAGAGCAGGTATGTGTTTGAGCCTCCGAGAGAGAGACAGAGATACATACATACATACATACATACATACATACATACATAGAAGTATATTTGGATGTAAAATTGACAGTCATGAGAGAGAAAGCTGATAGATGAAAGATAGAAGATGAGAGACAGAGAGGAGTGTGTCTAACATTACAGTCTCTTACTCAGCCACAAAGTTTAAATGATTTCTATAAGTAAATTACTGAACCAGGAGTTGTAGACAGAAGACTTTTTAGCTCAACATGGTGGTGTAAGGCTTTAATCTGAGTACTTAGGAGGCGGAGTTCAAGGCCAACCTAGACTACATAGTGAGTTCCAGACTAGCCAGAGCTACCGAGACCCTGTCTAAATTTTTTCTAAATAATGTAGATATTTGACTAACATCTAGGCATGTATTTATGTCACACACATACATGCTTACACACATGCACTCACCCATTAAAGGCCCCAACCCCATGTGAGAGGGTCGTTCTTTCTGAACTCTTTCGTCTTTGTCTTTACACCAAGGGTAATGTTTCTAGTTCTTCTGACTGCATGTTATACTTCCCTAACACAATAACATTCATGTGTGTCCTGGGGGCTTAGCTCAACCCTCTCAGCAGATAACTATGTCTGCCTAGGTTCGATGAATTAATGTTATTTGTATGTTTTATTTTTTACTCTTTCTTTTATCTAGAGTGACTCTTTCTTTTATTTAGAATTAATGTTATTTGTATGTTTTATTTTTTACTCTTTCTTTTATCTAGAGTGATTTTCCATTTACAATGAAAATGGAGGTGTTTTGTAATTAGGAATTCTACTTCTAAGCCAATTCAGTACTAAGTAAATACACCAAGAACAGGCCACTGGCTGCAGCACAGTTAGGAAAGGGGAACAAGTTCCTGCAGATTAGAAGCACAGAAACATTCCTACCCACCCCATTTATCAGAGAACCAGAAATAAGGCCAGAGAGGGCAAGCACATTGCATGGCTCCCTAGTCACAGGAACCTCCTGTCTCTCTACCTGAGAAGAAAAAAGCAAGAAGAAAAATATCAGTTGTACAACAGACCTAGACTGGTGAGCATGGCAGTGCTGATGTAATGATTGACACCTGAGGACTGGGGAGACCGCTTGGTCAGTAGTGCTGGCCACACACTCTTGAGGACCTCATTTCAATCTTCAGCACCCATGGAAGCTAGGGGTGGTGCTATGTGCTTGGCTGTGGAGAGGCAGACATCTCTGAGATTCATTGAGCAGCCAGCCTAGCTAACCTAAGCCCCAGGTCCCAGTGAAAGAACTCTAAACAAGACAGCTTCCAAGAGGCAGCACTTGAGGTTGATCTATGGCATATGCCACGAACACAGACACTACACTTCAAGTGTAGGGAGCGTAGAGAGAAGTAGAACATAGGGGCAATGGTGACCATGGTGACCCCTTCATTTAGAAGGTGACCATAAGCAAGAGCTCAGTGGAACCACTGAACTAGAGTGATCCCTGGGCAGAAAATTTGGGGATCACACTCCCAAGCCTATCTCCTGGGGACAGGGTTGGGGCTAAAAGGCAAAAGAGCAGGCAGATTTTGTATGACGATCAGTAGGGTAGTAGGGTCTTTGAGCTGAACTGAGTACTAGATATTCTTGTAGGACATAGTTGGCCCTTAAGGATGTATTAAAGTAGGTTCCTGGTAAACAGAACTTTGCCTTACAAGATTCCTGAGGAATGCTGAATTTATGCTTGCTTACCCAAGAATAATCCCTCTGTTTCCTCAATCAGAGTCCTTTGTTTAGGCCAGCACTGCCATTTGGAGGTCCACTTTGAACCTGATAATTACGATTCAGTGGTATCAGCAGAGTCATTGCCAACTCAGCACCATGGTTGTGCTGAAGCTGGACACAGGGCATGGCATGGCACCTATCATCTTGGAGTTTGAGATCTTTCCAACATCTTTCTGTTGAGGGATATTCAAAGGGAAAAGCAAAACCTATGGCCAGGCCATGTCCCCACTTCTAGTTAACACAAGTAGCTTTCAGACTTGATTAGAAAGTCTACATAATTACAATTTTGTGATTCACAGCTCTGAGTTTCTAAGATGTAAGTGTTTCAGCCAAGCAGACAAATGAGAGGCAGTATAGTGTGACATTTGGGAGAGCAAGCCATGCAGGTCAGCTCCTGCTCTGAATTACTGTGGGTCTTTGAAGGAAGTCCCTTAGCTTCCCTGGGCCTTTGTTTCCTCATCTGTCTGTGTGATGTTCATCAAGCTCTGTGATGAACACTTTGCTCAGCCCCAACTAGGACAGATAAGTATACAGGGATATCTGCATCCTTCAGGCTTTGTAGCATGGGGGGGGGGTCTAAAGGAGTCCTTGAATCTTGTCAAATTACTGTCTGAGGAGGGAGGATTAGAACACAAGTGAGAGAAACTGGAAGGAAAAAAGGACTCTGCTTGGCTCAGGCATCTGTTCAGAATCCCCCGGTGGGTAGGGAGGGATGAAAATGTATTTTCTCTTTATTCTCTGAGCCTAACACCCAAGTAAAGGAGATGGAATCATTCTCCTGCAAATAAAGCTACAGTTCTTGAGCAGGGTATGGAATGGGATGCTTCTACTTTTGTAGAGATGGTGCCCACCTCTGCCCAGCTTCCTAGCAATGCTACAGCCCTTTGCTTAATAAAAAACAGAGACTTGGAGTAGTGTGGAAGTTCGTGAGAGCATTGTTAACCTTGTTCTCAATATAATAGTTGACTTAGTTCAGGTTTCTATTGGTATAACAAAACACCATGACCAAAAAGCAAATGGGGGAGGAAAATGTTTATTTGGCATTTTAGTCTATTGTGGAAGAAAGTCACAATAGGATCTCAAGCAAAGCAGGAACCTAGAGACAGGAATTGATGTAGAGGTCATGGAGGTATTACTGGCTTTCTCCTGATGGTTTGTTTGGCCTGCCTTCTTAGAACCCAGGGTCACCAGCTCAGAGATAGCACCACCCATCATGGGTTGGGCCCTCTCCATCATTCATTAATTAAGAAAACGCCTTACAGGCTTGCCCACAGCCTGTTCTTATGGAGGTATTTTTTTAATTGACATTCTCTCTTCTCAGATGACTTTAGCTATATCAAGTAAACATAAAAACTAACCAGCACAGTAGGTAAACCACAAATAATTCTTATGATTGTGCACAGAAACCAATTATTCACAGGCAGCCCTGCAACCAGGGCTCAGTATTCTTGTGTGTGAATGCTTAGAGAGAAGCCAAGGGACTCACCTGCCTTTCTTCACCCTTTGGAGACCTGCAGTAATCCTTTAGGGACACTTCACAATGTCCACCATAGTTATACAACTATTTATGAAGTCTTGTTTATGAGGGGTAAAAAGATATAATGCCTTTTGCTAACCATAGTCACCATTGAATTTGTACCCGCATGCTATAGCAAACTATCTTCTGGAAACATTAAGAGTGGTCGCAATGATAGCTATTACTCACAGACAAAGAAACTGGGGCTCAGGGAAGCAGTCTCCACAAAAGTGTGTGACAGTAGAGGACCCTTTGCTGCCAAACCAAAGAGGCTGCAATCCCAGCTCTCTTCTCTTCTGGCTGTGTATTCCATGAAACACCTTAGCTTCCTGGAACCCAGTCTTCACATTCCCAAAATCAGGAAACAGGGTCTCAAGAATGAAGAGTGAAAACTGGGACAGGTAATATGTAGGTAAATCTGCCACATCTTCTACATGACTGTGTGTCATGTTAGGTTCATGACACACAGGAATTGACTGCTGTTCCCAAAGACATGGAGTGACTGAGAGAATGGGAAAGTTGAAATGTGGCTGATATTCTGTTTTTTGTTTTCTGAACTTTTAAAAAATGTATTCTTCATTCATAGGCCATTTAAGGAAATTTTCTAAATATATATAATGTTTCACTTTTTTCCTCAAGCACCACTTCCAAAAGTAATTGATCATTTTTCAAGCCAATGTCACAGTTCTCGCATCTGTGAGAACAGCACCCATACATGGGCCTCCCCTAATATTAGCAGAGTGAGAAAGAGGCCCTTTTGAGAATGAGCATCCATGTAGCATTGTGAGAGTTTTTTCCTTTTTTAATTGTGGGAAGATACACATGACCAATCTACTGCTTTAACTCTTTTGAAGTTACAGTTGGCCTGTTAGATTTTCGTGCTGTTAAACAGGAATCTCCTTTTCTGTCTGCAAAGCTCTTTTCTTTTAAAGAGCTCAGATCTTCACCCCTTATTCACATTCAATGTTCACATGGACTAGAGTGCTTCACAGTTGTCCAGTAAGCCCTTGGTCTTTGGCAAGCCATAAAAACATTTCATCCCCTCTGGTGGCCTAGCCCTGGGAATCCATCCTGTTGTCTATGATTCCACATACACTTCCAGGATGATATTTTTCTCCAGTTCTCAAGAAGCATTAGAAGAGGTTTTCACTGTAATTGTCACTTGGCCCCAGGCAGGAGCCATTGAGGCTTGCTCAACTGCTCACCCGCACACACAGTCCCAGAACATCTCCCACCCACTCACACATTCTGTTTCACCCAAGCAGTCAGTCCCTCCGTTGGCACTCAATACACATTCCTCTTCCCAAGACGCACTCTGAGCATCCAGACTAGGACTGGGGGGTAGCCAAGTGTTACTTTTGCCTTTGTAGAGGGCACACACTCCATCCAAGCCCTGACTCCATCAAAGACAAGCACAAAGAAAGTTACTTTTCAAAAAGAGACAACCTTCCCATAAATGCTGTTCTCCACTGGAGTGTTAACAGTTCTACACTTGCTTTGTTTTTTAAATAATTTATTATAAAATTAATGTAAAAACATACCTCAAAAAATAAAATAGTGAGGATGGCCAGATAGTTCTTACTGCCAAGCCTGGAACTGAGTTCAGACCTTATAATACACACAGTGAAGGAGAAATGCCTCGTGTTGACCTCTAACTGCCACACATCTACCATGGCACTCATGCATATGCGCATGTGCATATAGACATGAATTTAATAAAATGTTTGATGAAATCATATAGAAGCACTTAATTTCTCAATTAAAAAAAAAATCTGGCCTGCCACTTCATCCCTAGAACTTTTCTCAGAGTCCATTAGAACCAATTCAAGGAGCTAGGGAAATGACTCAGTGTGCAGCGTGATTGTTGATTGAACATGAGGACCTGAATTTAGAGTTCCAGTTCCCTTGAAAAGGCTGGGTAAAGTATACACATCTGTAACCTAGTACTGGGTAAGGAAACAGTGGGTAGGTCCCTGGGACTTGCTGGCCTGCTGGTCATAACAAAATGGCAATCTCCAGGTTCAGCAAGAGACCCAGCTTTAAAATGTAAGGTGGAGAGCGAGAGAGGAGCATGCCGAGTATGTCTTTGGCAGCTACATATCCATGCATCACATACACAGAGAGACAGAGACAGAGAGCTTTCTTTCAAAACCAATTTATTTTACCGTATAGCTACTACCCTTATGTGACTATTTCCTTGGATTGTTTTGTTTTGTTTTGTTTATATGTTAAAACAGGGTGTTGATATGTAGCTTAGACTGGCCCCAACTATTCCTATAGGCCAGCTGGCCTTAGACTTGTGATCCTCCTGCCTAGATACGTGACACCACACCCCAATTATGTGCATATTCCTTGACTGGCCAATCTTAACTATACCTGCCCTTCCTCTTTACACACAGCTTTCCCTCACCTTATCATCTTGCCCTCTTTCCCTCCCTCCCTCCCTCCCTCCCACCGCCTCCTAGGGTCAGTCATACAGTTTCTTCTTTGTAGCTTTATAACTATAAATTATAGCTATTGACCTTTATTTCTGTTTTCTCCCATAAAAAAAATGAGATTGCTGACATCCAAATCCCTTTTTCTTCCTGGCTTCAAACTCTAGCAGGGAATAGAGTAGCACATTTTTCCATTCCTATTTTTCAGTAACTGTATTTATGAATGTCTTGCCTCTAGACCACTGACAGATTAGACCTTCTTGTAATGATAAAAGCTGAGCTGTCCTCGGTAGTCACTACCCATAGCTCACCAAGGCTAAAATGTGGCATGTGCACAAAAGGATTTTAATTGTTCACATTTAAATCATCACACAGAACTGTTGAGTAGTACAGGCTAAGAGCAACCTCTATATCCAGCCAAATGAGGCAGAACAGCCTGCTTCCTGAGCAGAAATGAGAGTTCCTGTGTCCTGGGTCTGTTCTGGGAACTCAGCATCTCTGAGAGGAAATCTGTTGTTCCCATTTTGCAGATGAGATGAATGAGATTCAGTAACCTGTCTCATGAGTGATTGAACTAGAACTTGGCTGCATATATCCAACTCAGAGCCCCTGCTTATGAGTCTAGACTGCCTCAAATCTCAATGAACCATCCACACCATGCTTTTCTAATCCATTATTCTGCTGCTCAAGGACAGGGTCCTAGCTACCCCCTGGCTGACACAGGAAGTACTTATCACAGAGGTTAGATTTTGTTATATACCATTCCATTCTGTTTGTACCTTAAAATGAACGCAGGAGAACTGAAAGTGAGGGAAGAATCTGGGCAAATGTAGGAAGCCTTGAAAAATTGGCAGTTGGGCTCCGTGCCGATTCACAGGAAACTTGTTCCTTTGAGCTGGTAATTCTAGCAACAGGAGGACATAGCCAACATATCTCTATACTCATACCAGCCTGAAGGTACTGCCCTTGCCTGATCTTAAAAGCTAAGCAGAATGGGGCCTGAATAGCACTGGGTGGGAGAACAGCTAGTATGTGATGAGAGCTGACCTTGCCTCTTTATGATATCCTTTGAGCAATTCCCACAATAGCCCAAAACGGTCAGATGAGCAGCCTGCAGCCGGAGGGTTGCTAGGATCAAGGTGGTGGCTCCTAAGTGGCACCCAAAACTCCCTGGCACCGGGAAAATGCCTGACATAGGCAGCCTGTCTCTGACCCCTTTATGCCTTTGCTGAGCTTCCCTGCTGGTCATGCTTTACTGGCCACTTCCTGCGTAGGTAGGTGCTCTTTATCTGTTTTGAACGTTTTTTTTTTCCCTGATACTATATTTTTCCTAGATACTTATTTCCAAAACATCTATGGATACTAAATTATTAATAACATTTTTTCTTTTACCCTTAGAGTATTAATAATCATTTTAAGGTGTGAAAAATGCTTCCTGTCCCTCATTTTTCCTAGAACCTGGGTCATATGCCCCCAAGACTCACATTTTTTTAAAATATGGAAGGAATCTAAGGAAAAAACAATTAACCTGATCCTCATTATAATAGATAAGGAAATAAAGTCAGCAGACTAGGCAGCTAGCCAAAGCCTACCAAGTAGTTAATGGTCAGCATTAAGATTGAAAATTGCTGTTTTCTAATTCTGTTCACCCACTGAACTATCTTGCCCTTAAGTCTGTCCTAATTCCACAAGTGAGAAAATTCCTTCTATAAATTGGAACACAATAAGTTTTTTTTCTAACTGTGAGGGTCACATGGTCTTTGCCATGACCATTCAGCTCTGTCCTTTGAGCACAAAAACAATAGACAATGTGTAGATAAATAAACACACACATTTAAATAAAGCTTTACTTCTGGATATGAGAATGTCAATTTCAACAGCTTTCATCTGTCAAAATGTATCATTCTTATTTTTATTTCTTCAACTATTTAAAAATATGGAAGACAATTCAGCTTATAGAACATTGAAAATCAGGCAGTGCGTTGAATTTGGCCCAGGGACCTTAATGGCCAATGGAAGCCTATTTGGTATTGCCATCTCCCTTACAGCTAATCATGAGTGAGTTTAGACAGTGCTGATAATTTAGAAAGACATTTTTGAATACTTACTGCCTGCCAGGTGCTCTGCTAGCACTGTGTGTGATGCCAACCTGCTGAGTCTCACAAGCATTCTCAGAAGAAAACACTGTGTCCTCCCTTGTGTTTTGCAATTGCGAAGAGATTATAGAAACCATGGAAGGTTAAATGATTTCCCAAGACCATAGATCCAGGAATGAGAGCACTTAGTGACCCAGATGCATCCTTACTAGTGTAACTCTTGAGAATTGTTTACTCTTTCTGAGCCTTGATATCCCAACCTGTGATTAATTGGACTAATTAGATATAAAGTTCTCTGGCCAGTGTTCTATGCACACATACTTCTAAATACTACTGGGCATTTGAATGAGATGCTGCCACATAGTCTTTAGCATTTGAATACCTGGTCCCTAGTCATTAACAGAGTTTTGTAGTGATACATTGTATATTTAATGAAATCAGCATGGACTGTCAGAGACCAGCTCTTCAGCCTTTTGGTTTTGGTTTTGTTTGTTTGTTTGGTTGGTTGGTTGGTTGGTTGGTTAGTTGGTTTTCAAGTCAGGGTTTTTATGTAATAGTCCTGGCTGAGTTTGGGTGGGCTTAGGAAGGATGGCATTGCTTGAGGAAGTATGTCAAAGGCCACTTGAAAATTCTGTCCTAGAGCACCAGAAACTTCTCCATGGTGTACTTCTGGGGAATACATGCAGGGGATAACACTGAGGAAATATAAGGAAAGGTAACACCTTAGTCAGTGGCTTAGTTATCTATTGTTATATAGCAACGCATGCCAGAGCCATGCTTACAGTGATCATTGCACCCAGAAATGGTGGAGCACACCTGTAATGCCAGCAATTGGGAAGTAGAGATGTGCAGACTGGGAGCATGAGCATCCTTAGCTACATAGTCAATTTGGGTCCAGCTTGGGCTACATAAGACCTTGGTTCAAAAGAAAATAAAAACAATATATTTTGTTCACAGTTTTGTGGGTTTGGGGTGAGCCAGGACAAGAAGCTGTTCAGCTCTGTCACTGGGGCTGTATACTTGGCTACAATTGGCCGGTGGCTGAGCTGAGGCACTCCAAAATGTCTACTTATGTAAATTCTCTCTTCATGCAGCTTCCTGTCCCCAATGAAGGGTCTCATCCTGCTAGGCTTTCCCATTTGAGTTTCTCATAATGTGGTAGCCTTAGGATGGTCCCCATTTAAATGGCAGCTGGCTTTAAAGAGTAAAAACACAGGAACCTCTAGCCTTCATAAAGACTCTAGTCAGAATGGACAGTGTGCCATCTCTGTTACATCACAATACTGGTCCAGGCCAGCCCAGACTCATGGAGAATGCAGGAATAGACTCAGTTCTCAATGTAGAGCAGTGAACCTGGAGAGTGAGGAGCAAGAGCAATGGCAGGAATCTTTAGAAACAAGTCATTGTGTGAACTGGACCTTGAGTCTATGGTCCAATACAAAAATCTGTTTAGTCACAGAGTCTGTGGGGGCCTCTCTATGAGATTTTACCTAAGGAGGGGAGTTGGAAAGACTAACCCTCAACCTGGGGTGTGCCAGTGGAAAGGGGGAGACACCAGGACTCTTTAATTCTGTGATAATGTAAGACTCCACCCACTCACACAAGCCAGTTGTTTACCCTGATTCCATCTCTCTTAATTCTGCTCATTTTTATGTAAACTAAGGGGATTGATGCAAGTAAATGCTTGGAACCGTGTCCCATATGTGTCAGGCATGTCTCTTAGGCTGGAGAGATGGCTCAGTCTATAAAACATGGAGACCTGATTTCAGATCCCCAGAGCCAGTGTTAAAGGCCTGGCATGAAGTCTTGTACATGTAATCCCCAGCATAGTGAGATGTCAGAAAAAGATGGATTTATGCAAGATCACAGGCCATCTAGCTTGGCCTACATAATAAGGTTCTAGACCAATGACAGCCCTGGCTCAGTCAAAAAGTTTTGAATGTGCTTGAGGACCAACACTCACAACAAAGTTGTCCTTTGTCCTCTCTCTCTCTCTCTCTCTCTCTCTCTCTCTCTCTCTCTCTCACACACACACACACACACACACACACACACACACACACACACACACACACACACACACACACACACACTATGAACATGTATCCCTGCACCCACATGTGCACCTATACATGCACACATTTTTTTAAAATATATTTTTTATTTAACTGCAGAACACATGCACAAGTGCAAAGTGAAGCCATGCTATTAATATTACCATTAGCTTTCTTCCTTTACCAGGGAGGAAATTGTCGCTTAAAGAAATTAATTACCTGACCCACACTGGCAAGTAACAGAACCAGATGGCAGGTGAGACATCAGTCTCTTGACCCCCACTTTATGTGAACAGGGACCCTCTAATCCTTCTCATATGTGTGGGAAACACCAGTTCCTTTAGAACTCAGAGATTCTTACTGTACATTTTTTAATTGTCCTCTCAGAATGCTGTAGCTCAGAAACACACTTCTAGAAGCTTCTAACTTGAGTAAAGAGTCTCTTACCAAATTCCTTCTGACAGTTTTTTTTCTCTAGCTTACACTGTATATCTGGTGGTGAGGAAAGAGGGAGGTTCTTGTTCCTTTATAGATTCTACAGTGAGGTGGCTCAGGGAATAAGGAACTGCAGCCAAGCCCAAGGACCTGGGTTTGATCCCTGGAGCCTACAAGGCTAAAAGAGAACTGAATCAGAAAGTTGTCCTCTTTCTGTACTGACACCATGTACAGGCACATACCTGTTATCTCTCAATGTAATAAAAGTTTGTAAAGACCCTATGTTCCATATGTAAAGAAAATAACGGATGCAAATCCGAACTAGAAGGAGATCAGGTCATTTTAGGGATGGAATTGCTATGACCGGGTCATCATTTTACTGTATTGCCTTGACTTAATTCACATCTCTAAGACTGCCTATGTTGAAATGAGAAAAGAAAGAAGGTATCAGATCCCACAGCTAGCCCTTGAACTCAGTGTTGTCAGTCCTTTGAGGTGGTGGGATGGTCAGCAGTTTCATAGCAAAGGCAGAGAAGGCGGCAGGGAGTTCTTAGAAAGCCGAACAGGCAGGGGTGGAGTTCACTCACACAGAGAATAAATCACTCCCTTGATTTGTTTGAAGAGACCGTGGGGAGAAAGAAAAGCCTAGGCACTAATGCAGTCATCTACATTTGGATTTCTTTTTTCTTACATCTTTGAGTCTTACCCACCAGACTTCTGTTTGAAAAAAAAGAGAAAAGAAACCTAATCCATGTTTTTTGTCTGTGCATTGATTTAATAGTATCAGACCCTGCGGCCCTCATGCTCTGCACCTGGGTTGCTTTTTCCCCTAATGAAGCAGGAGAAGTGGTTTAAGCCCCTGCCGGGCTCTCTGTCAAAGCTACACAATGATTAACTCAGGTCCCCTTATTAGGAATGGGCTGGAGAAAATCCCTTAGTCATCAACATTGGTGAGTATTCAATGAAAAGATTACCTTGGGCACCTGAAAAATAATGGAAGTGCTCAATAGAGGAACCATTAAGCATCGCCACACTAAGCCAGGTGGAGCGCTGAGGTCATTAGCGGGGACATGGAGGCCTAAGAAACACTTTAGACCTTCTGCCCTGTCCGAGTGAGTCCTATGATTAGTTAGAGCCCTGTGTATTTCCTGGAGAAGCATTTTAGTTTGTACACACACACACACACACACACACACACACACTGGTTTTAAAAACTACTTGGATGCATTTGAGAAAAATGCAGCTGAATGACAGGTTCAAAATGTAATTTCTGTGATTTCTTAGTCTTGGGGCTTTCAGTTTTATAACAGGAAGGTTAATAGAGCCCCTATTCAGAAGCTTCATGACAGGATCAAATACAGCATGCAATAATTTCAGTTTATTGATAAATAGTGAACACTCAAAATTAGACTGCAATCTATTGTTATTAGTTGTTGAGTATTTGGAGTGATTGTGTGTTTGGACATCATTAAAGGAGCCCAAGAATCATGAGCATGCAGCTTAACTTCACAGCCCCTGCTGTGGCTCTTGGCCCTTAGCAGCAGGCACATTGAAGCATGAGCCCCACCCTCACTTACACAGCCCCCTTGATTTAGATCTCCTCTTCTATTCTCAGTCTCCAGAACTGGCTCTGCCTGGAGGCCAGGGCCAGGGCCAGAGGGCTAAGGAGTACTGCCAGAGAAAGGACATTGATGTCCCATGAGAAGAGCTGGTCAGAAAGTAGACAGAGCCCTAGAATTGCAGAGCCAGATAAAGTCAAAATTCCTGCCTCACCTTTGAGGGTGAGTGAACCCATGCTCAAAAGTGATGCACATCTTGTATCTGAGAGCAAGTCTTTCTTCTTGCCTGTCTCCCATACCAACATGTGGCTGGGTCTCAGAAAAGGGGAGGTAGTTCCACTAAGGGTATAACTGGGGCAGGAGCCCAAGAAAAATACTCAGAGTACATGGAAATACTTAGATATGCTTTGACAGGAAACAGAATTGTGCTTGGGTTCTCCATCCTGAAAATCAGCTCAGATACCTGATAGTGATCCAGCTTCCTTTTTATAGCAAGAAATTGCCACAGCTTGGAGGTGTGGAGTTAAACTGCCACCAGCAGAGTAAGGAGCACTGGCTCTCTCCAGTAAACCACTGTTCCCAGTAGGCCCAGCAACAATAGGTGCTCTTAGTACTATTAGCATGATTGGATGTACTTGGCTGGATCATCTCATTCAGTGTCTGGCGTCCCTTTGAGTAATGTCATTACTGCCCCATTTACAAAAAAGCTCAAAGAAAGTGGGCTAAAAGCCAGACTTCTAACCCAGCCAGTCCTCCTGAACCCATAGTCTTGGACACTGGGAAGGTTTCTTTTAAAAAAATATATATATATTTATATATGCACATATATATGTATATATAAGGAGATAGATATACATATACAGATATATATAAAAGATTAAATGTACATATACTCTTTTACACACACATGCTTTTGATAACTACTGATGAAAACTTTCTTAAAGAAAAAGCTTTGCTTTGGAAGGAAATCTCTTCTCTCCATTAAAGAATATATATCATATATCACAGACAATAGACCTGATAGACTGGGAGAGCTGCCATTTATTTGATTCAGAGGCAGTGCCTGGTTCATTCTTGGATAATCCTATGTTTTCTGTGTGTATGTATTCATTAGGGGTTCAAGTCCAAGGGCCAAGCTCAGGTGTTGTTACTTGGGCAGTCTCTACCTTGTTTTGAGACAGATCCTCTTCATTGGTTGGCCTGGAATTCATTGACTGGCTAGGCTTGCTAACCAGACAGACCCAGACGTCCCTTGGTCTCCCCTTTTTCTACACGGGCTGTGTGAATTGAACTTCAGCTCTTCATGCTGGCAAGGCAGAAACTTTTACTGAGTCATCTCCAAAGCTGGCATACTTGAATTTTGTGCAGATAATTCCGAAGTCCTAGGGGTTGGGAGGATCTGGTCATTCTTCTCTCCCCAGAATGCAGCTGGCCTACAGGCATGGAAACTAAAAAGAACTGAAGTTGAAGCCCATGCTGCTGGCATTACACAGGAAAGAGTTTGGGGCCGGAGTCTAGATTCTGCTTCTGTCCCTTCTCAACCTTGATTTAGAAGAGAGAGAGGGGAGAAAGGAAAAAAAGAAGAAGGAAGGGGAGTTATTGACCACTCCCTACCTCACGAAGATCTAGAATAAGAGAACAGCCTGGGAACTGGTCTACAGCATTATCACTAGTGAGGGAGAGAACATGGTGCCTAGAGATGACCAGTCTCTGGTGAGGCTACGCCTTTTAGGGCCTTATAATTCTCTTCACTCAGCCTGATTCAGTGTTTCAAAACTGCTTCAGCGAAGCTTCATTCTTCATGAATTCTCTTTCATCAACTACAAGAAGGTTCTAGATTTTAATACTTGTTCGAGCAAGTTGTCTCCTGTTTCACTTTCCTCCTAGTATATACCTTCAGGCTCCTTTCATCGCTACCCTCAACATCTTTCCTAAAGTTTAGTGGCCAGATAAGGAATAAACCAAGCTAGACAGTGGTGGCACATAGCTTTAATCCCAGCACTCAGGAGACAGAGAAAGGTAGATCTCTGTGAGTTTGAATCTAGCCTGGTCTTCAGAGCAAGTTCCAGGACAACCATGGCTACATTGAAACCCTGTCTCAAAAAAGTAAAGAAAGAATAAATAAAACAGGAGCTGAGGAGCCTGATGACCTGAGCTCACTCCCCAGAACCCACGTGAAAGCCAAGTTCAACAACATACTCCTATGATCCCAGAACTGGAAAGGCACAGACGGGATGGTGCTTCTGGCTTACCTGCCAGCCAGTCTAGGTAGATTGTTGAGTTTCAAGGTCAGAAAGACCCTATCTGAAAAAGCCATTAAGTGGAGAGTGATCAACAAAGACACATAGTGTTAATCTCTGGCCAACACACACACACACACACACACACACACACACACACACACACACACACACACACACAGAGGCTGGATGGGAGGCTGGTGTAAGTATAAGGGAACCTGAAGTTTTCATTCATGTCACAAGCTTGCCTCATCTTCCCAAAGGAACAGAATTTGACTGGTGTCACTCTCGAGATTGGAACTGTGTGTTAGTGGTAAATGAAGAGTAGGAGTGTTTAAAGGTTGATCATTTCAGCTGTAGCAAAACTCCTACCAATTGCCAAGCATCAAATTGACAGAGCAAAGGAGGTGATTTCTCGCTGAGAACAGCTTTTTTACCAGCACCCATTCTGACCACTGATGCTTCAGCTCCTAGCATCAGTGCTAGCATGCACACCTGGCTTCACTGCCTTGTGGCTGAAAACATGAACACATAAATTCCTTAAATTTGAGTCTATCAAAGATAATCTGCAAAGTATAAAATATCATCTAGTAATTGTAGCTACTATTGTACATGAGGAAAATGGGGGAACCACCTTTTTGCATGATTTGTTAGATTTTAGAATAGAATTAAAACGGACATATTTAGAGAAGGGAACTATGGTAAGGGAGTCCATTTATAAACCAATAGAAGATTTCTTCTCCCAGGAGCCTTTACACAGAATTCAGCTCTAATCCCTGCTGTGCTGATCACAGGCGTGTTTCAGTTGCATCAGTTGAAGGCCTGTTTTGCAGCCTCTGTAAAGCCAGCACTGGTCACAAGCTCTGCTCCCTTCCCCCAGAGTTTCCTTTCCAAGCCACATAGCTGAGCAAAGCTGAGTTAGACTTTGCTCCCATGACATTTTGTAGACCTCAGACGCTAATTAAAAAAAAAAAAATACCAAAATATAATTCCAATTGGCCTCACTAAAAGGCAAAGGGGTATGCTCTCCAGAAACCTGTAGCAAAAGGAATCATGTAGGTGCTGTGACCTTGTTAGAGAAGGGAGAGTGCATTGGCACTCAGTAGCTGATGGATGTGTGTCCCCACTTTAACGTTTACTGCACACAGTACTGTTCCCTCATATGATCAAACCAGCCGTATACAGAGTACATAGTTTTGTCACCTACTTCTTGTTCCAGCACTAGATTCTGTCACTCAAAAATGAATTTCATAACCATTTGCTACACTTTTCATATGGGTTTTTAGTGCCTAAACCCAAGGGGCATATAGCAACAGCTTTGAGAAAGCCCCTAAGGTCAGCTTGAAAAACTTGTAGAAAATCATGCATGACTTTCTAGCCTGAGGGACTCACCACATTTCTTCTACTTCCAAATCTGAACTATCAGACAATAAGCACAGAAGAATTTAGGACAATCTGTAGCCACATTATAAAATCTCAGGGTACCAGGAATACTTGATTACTGACTTAGACTAGAGAGTTCTCTACCAGCTTTGACAGTTACCTCTACCTTCTTTTATTATTATTATTAAAAGAAATTCCCCATACTCACCACTGCTTCCTCTCCCACCCCCTCTTCTAATCGTTCCCCAGCCTTTCACATCACCCCCATTTCCGAACCCTCCTACCCATGTCCACTCCCCAGAGACGGCAAGGAATCCCAAGGTGAGTCAATTCTGTCTGGTATATCAAGTTGAGGTGGGTCTGAGTCCCTCCGCCAAGTGTCAAGGCTGAGAAAGGTGTTCCTCTGTAGGGCATGGGCTTCCAAAGCCAGTTCATGGACCCATGGACCTCTACCTTCTTTAAAGGCATGCAGAGAAATGCAAAACTCCTGGACCAGCTCTAGAACTTGGACCTGTAAAACTGCTTACTCTCCCTGAAACATGGTCATAGCTTCAAAAATATTGGAAAGATATTTTGCATTCTAGTTGGTTATGTTTCTGCTGGTCAGCTCAGTAGATAACATGTCATCTTAATATGATAATGGCTGAGCTGTAACGGGGACACAGACACTTGCTCATGTTGTCCTCTTTCTCCTCCTCAGGTGAAGGCAGCTTCCAAGTATGTGGACGTGCCTGTGAGTATCTGAACATCCATCATGTGCTTTAGTAGATTTTTTTCTATTTCATGTTTTTTGGGTTTTTGTTTTTTTTGGTTTTTGTTTTTTTTTTGGGGGGGGTTGTTTGTTTGTTTGGTTTTGGCTTATTCTGTTTGGTTTTTGAGACAGGGCCTCACTCTATTTTCCTGATGGCCTAGAGCTCCCCCCATAGATCAGGCTGACTTGGAACTTTCAGAGACCCACCTGCATCTGTGCTGGGATAAAAAGCACACACCATGTTTGACACCCACATGGATCTGAGCATCGTGTTTTATGTGTTTCTGTGCTTCACTTTGCTTTCATAGCAGGTGCTGGTTTCATGCCTTGCTCCCAAGCTGTTTCTCTGTTTCTAATGTGGACCATCAGGGACCAAGACTAGGACTGTGTTTTCCGATGAGAAAAAGGCATGGATTCCTGTGTGGGGAAGGATGCCAGTATGAGGGTTAACCCAGGTCCCTTTTGCTTTTGCTCCCCTGGTTCCCCTTCTGTTCTTCCAGCACACACACCTTATGGCCTGAGTTAGAAATTTCAAATAGAGTTCCAGTATTTTTTGGTTTAAACAAATAAATTTTGAAAATGTTCATTTGGAGGGCAATCTGCAATTGTTTTAAGGAAAACTTACAAAACTGTTCATAATTAGTACTAACCTCATTAATGAAAAGAGCCCTCAATGGTCACAGAGAAGGCACTCCAAGTCACCCAAAATTTACATTTAAATTGAGGTTAAGTACTCAACATGAATGCTAAAGTGTGGGATTACCTGAGATAAATCAGAAGACATTTATAGACAGACTCTGCCTTGCCTATTAGCAAAATAAAATTGGAGAGATTTTTAAATATATTCCAATAAAGGGGGAAAGGAAATAATGCTGTTTCTTCCTTTCTAACAAAAGAAGTATGAGTCTATTATAAAATATTAAATTTAGGAGCTTATCTCAACAGTCACTGAGGGGCTGGTACTGAGCGATTCTCATTCTGAACGTGGTTAAGTACCCTCCTTGTTCAAATACTTATTTGTGAAAATTTGTTTTTTTCTAAAAGGATTTATATTAACATTTAAATTCATTTCCCCAGGAAGCTAAGTGTGTAATGGTTTATTGGCTTATTTCTCAAAGAAAGACAAAATGGAAAACTGGGGTGAATGTAGCATTAGCATGCATTTTGTTTGTTTAATGAGAGAATGTACAATCAATAATTACGTTTGAATTTATACAATACTTCTCATCAAGGACCCCACTCCTTCCTGTAGGCAGAAGAATGGAGAAGAGAAAAGGCTCTCAGAAGCACAGCTAGGAAAGAAATAAAGCAACTTACTCTTTTGAGCTCCAAAATAAAAACTCTCCCTTTATATGGAGTCTCTGGCCACGCTTCTCCATCTTTAAAATGGGATATCTCACACTTAGGTGTGCTTCACACATTAAATAATGCTACTTGTGTGGAACTCATACCTGGTCCTTGTTAGATATTCATGCAGCATGCAGCAAAGGGCCTTTTGAGGTGTGGTGATGCCCTGAAGAAAGGATGGATGGATCTGCTGCTGCCTTAGCCCTGCCCGCCACTGGGCTTTATGAGTGTCAGAAATAGAAGTGTTGAGCTCCTAGCACAGAGATCTGTTGTCTGTGTCTGTTAGGTAGAGAGAGGCAGTCAGAGAACGGTAATTCTGGGCCGTGCTATTCAAGCAAGGCCCAATATGTAAAGAAATTTGATTTAGCATCAGTATTAACATCAAACCACATGAAAGCAGCATTTTAAAAAGTCAGAAGGGACTGTTGTCAGCCTTTTATGCTTCAGCCTAACGATCCCCACAGGCCAGGTCCAGCTTTATTCTAAAGATGGGGCAAAGTGTAAGTGAAAGATCCCTCTGGCCAGTAATCAGGAAGACACTTGTAGATTGATGGTGCCATATTAGGAACCTGAGGAGAGGGAAGAACAAAAATGACTTAGCAGAGTTTTCCTTTCTAAAGAGACAGAAGAAAATGACACAGCATGACCCCCAGTATGATCTGTCTACCATTGACAACACAGTGTGTGATTATAACCACTGCAGCCTAGCGTTGTTTTAAGCCCCCTAACATGTAAACCTTGTAACTTCTCCATTTTAGAGATGGGGAAATTAAAATGGAGGCTCTAGGAGAGCCAGGCAGTTAAAATAAAGCTCATACTGTGCTCTAAAACACTCTGCCATGCTACAGATGAATTTAGTTAATTATAGACACATGCTTGGATGGTTAAGTAATTATCCTAGTGTTAAAAAAGAATATCATTAGTAGACCAAACTCATGATTGTGATGGCTGTTAATGCCTTAGGACAATGCTATATCTTGAAAGTAAACTGACTAAATATATACTTCTGTAGCCAGTAACATATACTAAGTATTACAGGAAATAAATGATTCTATAGATTTTGATGCCATACAGTACACATATGTATATGTAGTATTTGCATATTGTAAATAATCATTTACTTTTAAAGCTGGTCCTGTAGAGGGCTGTTGTTCATTTCATCCTGTTCAATAGAAGAGAGTCCTGAAACTCCTGTCACCTGGGCAGGAAGCAGGCAAGGAGGAGTCAGTAGTACTGGCTGATGGCTGAGCCCATCTGCTCTAGTTCCAAGAGACAATTTGCACACAATCAACCTTCTAGTAGTATTTACAACTTCGAAGCTGGAAAGCAGTACAAATAAGGGATTTGGTGGGTAGAAGGGTAGGTTAGATAAGTGGGTGTGTAGGGTTTTTTATTTTGTTTTTGTTATTTTTAAGGACCAGCTCACTGGCATACCACACTTACCTATTATAGTCACTGGTGGCTGAACCGGAGTGTATAGCAGTAAGACACCGCAAGAGTTTAGGCATTGTTTGGTGACATCTTATATTTCCAGCTCTAATCCCCAGAAGTTATGAATTTAATAGCTCCAGGATAGAACCTGTAAATCTCTTTCTAAAATGTGATTCCCATTCTTCTGTAAAAATATGAAAACCAAGGTACTAAATCATTTATTCTTGACCTCAAACACCTAGAGGGTTTTGGTTTGGGGTTTCATAAGTGTTATTGCCCAGGTTGCTTGGCAGAAAAATTAAAATAGATTTTGTGGATGCAGACCTCCATTTCTATAAAGCTTTCTAGACCCTTTATAATTTGCAGCCAGGTTATGATCCTGAGTACAGTCACCTTAAGTCATACTGAGCTCTAAGCTCCATGTGTTGTACTGTGAAGTTTTGGACACAGTTTTGTTTAGTACAATGTGGGGACCATGAGTTCATTATCACAGAGATTTTTCTCTTACATAATTCAACACATTTCTATTTCTTTAACCTAGAGGTTGACCCTTCTTTGTACAATTGGCATTTATACCAAAGGTTTATTTAAGATGTCAAAGACTGGAGTTTGTATTCTGCTAAGGGACAATCTAAGATAAGAATGTCATATTTTACCTGATATCCACAGGGTGCCTTACTTCAAAATTATGTCTTCCACATGTGGTAGAATCAGCTCTATGGTTATTTTGTATTTGTTTAGATGCTTTCCAGAATATGTGTTATATTCTGTCAATCAGTCCTAGCCATATCTAAAGCGATCACCCAAAGGCTGATCCTACCATGAGGAAACAATACTGATACAAAACCTAACATATCTAGTGAAGTCAGTTATTCAGTTAGGTATGCTTTTCAGCACAGTCTGCCCTTTGTACCCCCTACTATTTTAAATGGTGCCCTGATTTTACTTGAATCTTTTCTAAGTAACTCAATGTTCACCACTATAACTGCCTGACTTCTTCCTGCAAGGCCTCCCATTGTATAGGAATGGCTTCCCTCACATCCTCCTGTGAACATATCAGTTGATGAGCACGTGTATCTGGTGTGCCTGTCCATCCTCCAGAATAGTACTCTCTTATTAGCACACTATTCTCAGACATTCCCTTCTTCCCTCATGTCCATTCCTAGTCCATCAAGAGATGGAAGCCCAGCTTGTCTGAATCAGATGTGATACATCGAAGGAAGGTACCATGAGCAGGACAAAGAACTGATTCGCAAAGACTTGTTTTTGTATCTGTGTATTGTCTCCATCAAATCTCCTTTTCTTTTCTGAGTCTAAAGTAGATACTAACGTTAAGACATAATAGCCAGGAGAGAGGATCATAGTGGTTCAAACTTATGTTACAATATATGGCTTTCAAGACATTATTAAAGCTATACACTATTGTAGCTGCCAGTCATAATGTTTGAAAGTCAGAGAGGGAGATATTAATCTCACTCTGTGGCTTCAGACTAAGGTTACTAGAAGATCTTGTCATTTGTTTATAAATTTGTTTATCCAGCAAATATTTATTGAGTGCTTACTACTACCAGGAATCACCCATGTGTACTAAAAATATAATTAAAAGTGAATCAAAGTTCTTCTCTTCATGGAGCTTATGTTTTTGAATGAGAAGGCAGATAAAACTCCAAAATTAATACATTACACTGTGGTTAATATTTTTTCCTTCTTGAGTCTCTGAGGGAGTTGAAGATGAACTAGTTATAATTTTCTAGTGATGACTTTAGAAAAGAAATCCACTAAGAGGTTAAAGTGTATATGTTTGAGAGACATCAAAAGATAGTTTTCAGTTGGTAATACAAGTTAGATAGAAAGTAAATTAGGTATAATCTTTTGGACTCACCAAAATAGGATAAATAATGGAATATTTTCTTTGAATCGTGTAACTGTTCCTGGACTGGACATTACTTATGTAATTATAGCTTGTATATATTGTATATAGTTATTGTACCTATTGTATATGGTTTTTCTTATATTAGATATAACCTTTATATTTTTGACAATAAAGGGGATATGTAGTGTATATATCTAACAAAATAAATCTGGATATCAGAGTCAACCTTAGAACCAAGCCAGGTCAGGGAGGGGGGACCCACACCTTTAATCCTAGCTTTGGGAATGTGGAAAGAGGAAGTTAAGAGAGCTGGGAAGAGGGTTTTTTAGTTTTTCCAGATCATTTCCCTTTCCTTTTGGCTAACAGCTCAGAGGCATTCAGTTGTAAGATTCTTGGAGACAGGCCTTAGAAGTTGGCTGGGTGGTTGGGGTTTGTTTCTGATATTCCAAATTAATTTTATTAAATATGTGTCACCCACATTACACAGTATCAAGTCTTGGTAAATGGTGATAATTTGATGATGATAGATAAATATATAAGTAATAACAGTCAAACCATAGCCTGGTGGTGGTGGTGATGCATGTCTTTAATCCCTGTACTAGGGAGACAGAGGCATGAAGATTTCTGAGTTCAAGGCCAGACTGGTCTACACAGCAAGTTACAGAACAACCAGGGCTACATAGAGAAACCTGTCTTAAAAAAGAAAAAGAAGAAAGGCAAACCAATTTGATTTTTTAAAATCCATGAGTTTTTACACCTCAAATTCATGTCCTTTTAAGGAAATGAACTTTACTGAAAGAGAAGGCATGGTGAAGAGAGCAGCCTTGCACACTGTTCCTAACATGGTAACTTACTTAGAGGCTGCCACATCTGACGTTTACTTCATCTTATACCCCTAAGATATACCCCCCAAAAAAGGCTATGCACAAGTATCCTAAGAAAGACAGGAAACAGTAATAATAGGTTTCTCAGGTTCCCCAGGAAAGGATCCTCATGCCTACTGAGAATGTCTATTAATACACAGCTGCCAAAGAGAGAGAAGAGACATACCCGCTTAGAACTGATGGCAATTACTCCCATCTCATTGGAGAACTGTATTTTTTCATATCAGAGAACTGGTACAATTATATGACCATCATGGAAACTGCTCCATCCATTTGCTGAAAATTGCTTAGAAGTGTAACATTTGATACTGTGGCTTTGGGGTGTCCCTCATTGTTTTTCAAATTAATACCTTGTCATTGTTTCAGCATGTGTTAAGAAATGATACTAGCATCCCAGGGGCCAAGCATTGGCCCTTTGCTTGATAATTGTAAGCTTTGTATCGGAAAAAAAAATACAGTCCTACTGTTTCCAAACCTTCCTCATTTTCACCCTGGAAATTACAGGGAAGTGTTAACTAACTTCAATTTGCAGTGCCTGACAGACACGTCTTGTAGAGAAATGATACTTTGTGATCTAAGGTAAATCACAGTAATGAAAACTAATCTTTTTAGTTATTAGCAAACATACAACTCTATTGTAGAAATTTAAGAGGTTTATGGCAGCTCTCCTAATGACCCATATTACAGTGTTTTAATGGGTTTCTTTGGAGATAACTTTGATTTTTGACATCTCAAGCAGTGCATATATTATTTGGGGGGTTTTTGTATGTTATTTTTTTCATAATAAATTATTTTCTAACTAGTGCATGAACCACCTGCTTACCTTCCCAGAAAAAAAAAAAATCTAATTAATTTAAAAACCAACCGCACTTTCCCTGAATTTTTTCTATTCATTCACTCATTCATTCATTGTTTTCTCCATCTCTGGAGTTTCAGGCGGGCAGGAGTCAATGGCCTAGCATCTTTTCTAAGTGAAGCATACACAAATACTTCCTAGATATTCTCAGACTGAACTCCCCTTGAGAGGGTCTTGAATTGAAGGGAATAATCATTGAAATAGAGTTTGTAAAGTACTTTCTCATTTTGTTTTGCAGAGAGAAAGGAAAAAATAGTAGAAGACAGAGTATATTTAGTTTTGGGTTTGATTTGTTTGTTTGTTTTTAACTGTGGTCTAAAGCAAAGCCAGAGAATGACCCTTGAGGGGTCCAGAATTTTGTCCATCAGCTAAGTTTTCTAGAGGGGAACAAAAAGACAGTTTAAAGTTCCTATAAAATTCTATTTCTGTTTTCTAAAAAGCATAAGGGTCTATCTAACACAGATTCCTTCTGGCCCAGAACTGAACAACATGATCATAAGAACAGGGAAAGATGCAGAAGACCTGGGAAGAGGAGAGACAGTGGACAGACGGTGATCCCGTGGAAGCCTGAAATCCCTTTTCATATTTTTCTGTTTCTTTACAGAAACCCGGGATGGATGTGGCTGATGCCTACGTGACTTTCGTCCGTCACTCTCAGGATGTTCTGCGTGATAAGGTCAATGAGGAGATGTATATAGAAAGGTTATTTGATGTAAGTAAATGCCTTCTCCTCCTTGCAGCCCAAGGAGGAGACCCTCCAAAATGTGACAAAATAACAGACAGGAGGATAAGTCACATTTTGAGAAAATGGATTGGTCCTGATTCAAAGAGAATCTTTTCCTCTCCCTCTGCCTTAGGCTCCTCACTGTCCTGTCTGTTCTGAACCCACTCCTGGTGTGGCTGTGTCTGAGTCCCAGTCTGTGTGATATGTGGACAGCACACAGCCTCCCTGCAAGCAGGCATTTTCTGCAGATTCCTTGAACTGGCAAGGTCCTTCTTCCATCCCAGTTCTCCTCCTTGCAATTTGGCCTTTGTGTAAGAGATACTTTCCCATTGTGGATGCTGAGGCCAGCACTAGAGATAGTGCCTCCTCGGTGCCAGCTGTAGCATGCAGATGTGCAGTAAATGTCATATTGTTGTGTCTTCTAACATGTTGGAATTTCTGCAAGACTAAACCAGACATTCTCCATCCTGGGTGTTGACAAAGGCTTATATGTGAGTTGCTTAGACAGTTTCTTTTGTAATTCATGGTGCTTCCTGTCCATCTACCTACTTCAGTAAAAACCAAATATGGTGGGCTGCCACATCAACATTCAGAAAATACCGACTTCCGTGGGTGAGTGGTTCTCAGGAAGCCTTAATGCCACTTAAAAGTAAGCCACTGAAGTCAAAAGGAATCTGCATTGATCTTAAACTGTCTGCCTATCTGAAACCAAAGCAGATAGAATTAGTTCATGTACCCAGGTATACTGCTTTTAGTTCCCCCACATCTCCCTGTGTAGACCCAGCCCGAGTGTTTTGGAGCAGGTGCCCTGGTCTCCGGGCGACTGTCACTGTGCAGACGTCTGCCCGGTGAATGTGAGCTCCTCCTGTCTTGGTTATTGTATTTTTAGTGCCAGCCTGAACATTAATGTTTTGCTCAACTGTGGAACCCTTGTTTTTGTATTTTTCCTGTAATTGTGTTCACCAATTGATGCTGTGTTTTGTGTGGTTTTGTCCTGTAACTAAATGAGCTCATTGTTGGCACTGCTTTCGGATTCTGCGGCTTCCAACTCTGTGCTTGTCTTCCAGCTCATTTGCTCTCCTCGTGTTTTCAAAAGGCTCCTTTCTTTCCTTTTTTCCTCCTCTGTTCCCCATCACCTCTGTTCTCTGCCCCATACCTCTCTGTCCGCTGCATCACCTTCCTTTGACAAAACCTTTGTTACTTTTTAATTCCCACTCGTCCTCTCTCAGATTAAAATGGAACTTATCTCTCATGTCAAATGTTTTATCACATTATATCAAGTGGCATGAATTAGAATCAAATAATCTTCCTGTGTACATCTTCTAGCATGACCCACATCCACCGAGAATGCCTCATACATGCATAAAGCTCACCAGTGGGGCCTCCCCATCTCTGCATGCGTGCCTTATGGAAGTCCTGAGCCCAGTTTGTTTGGGGTGCTGTTGCTTATCCAATAGGCATTGAAAACAGGTCAGCAGCACCCTCAGGTCTATGCTTAGGGGTGTGGATTCTGCCCATCTCCTCTGAATTCAGTTGCAAACTACAAATTTTCAAGAATCATGTGGGTTGCTCTTTTCAATGCCTAGGTTGCCTGGTTTTTCCCTGTGAGCGTTATCTTCTGGTTTTCAGTTTTGTGATGTGGTTGTGTGTGTGTGTGTGTGTGTGTGTGTGTGTGTGTGTGGTGTTTGTGTGTATGTGGTGTGTGTATATATATGTGTATTATGTGTGATGCTTGTGTATGTGTGATCCTGTATGAGTATGTTTGCTAATAATGTATGATCCCTGAAACTTTAAAACATCTAATATTGAATTTGATGCTCAGTCTGTGATTTAGCCTGTCTCTACATTGACCAATAATCCACCCTTCTCATTTCTTTTTTAAAATTATAAGTGCAAGAAAAAATTTTGTTTGGTGGTATTCCTGTTGAAGGCTGGGAGGTAAATGGTCATTTGAGTGGCTTTTCATAAGAAAATTGCAATCAAATATTCATTTAGAAGTTAAAAGAGAGCCTTGTCTGGCACCGATGAGTAAAAATGGACTTGTCTAACTGGAAGAACACAGGCACATTCCAGTCCTCTGGGTGTCAATGTGAATCAATAATTAAAAGAAATATTCCTAAGATTATACTTTGCAAAAACAAGTTCTATCTCTGGATATATGTGTATGTGTGTGTATGGGGGGGTCCTTTCAAAAATTCACAAGTACATCTAGCCTCTTGTAGTAGTCCGCTGAGCCAGCATTGATGGCAGCAGTAAATCTCTAAGAAGCCACCCACATGCACACACGCACACATGCACACACGAAGCTTAGTTTCACATTGCCCAATTTTCTTTTTCCAACAGTCTTCACTTTTCTCTTGTGAACATATGATTTTTACCATTCTAACCACGAAAACCATTCTATGCACTTAACCCCAGCCTTTTAGGGACAAAAAAATAAAATCACCTTTTAGGAGCTGTTTAGACAAATAAGTTTCTTGACAACTTACATTCTTATTCTCCAAATAACCTGGTCTTCTAACTTAAGGAATCTCTCTGTGCTAGACAACCTAACTGATGTGACACCAAAATAAATAGATAAATAAATAAATAAATAGCACTTTAAAAGTTATTGAATCTGTCATGGATTTAAAACATTTGTCATTTAAAAACCCAGAGCTTCTCAGAAGCTTCATTACTATGCGGCTTTGGTAATTTAATTCAGTACTTACTGTTTTTTCTATAATCTAGCAGCAAATCATCAGATTACCAACATGTTTGATTATTTTCAGCTTCTGTTTCCTCAAGCATGGTGTTTATTCCTTTGCACTCGTGCTCTGTAAAACTCTTGTGTCCAGTGAGCTAACCTGGGACTATCCAGACAGAAGGCTCCTGTGAATTCTGCCATTCCTCGCTTCTTATTGCAGTGAACTTCCTCTTTGGACCCCACACTCTAATGATGGAGGTCCTAGGCCAGCTTCCTAAACAATTGGCAGAAATCTATTGAGGAATACTTGTTGATCTGAGCAGTTTCTCTTCCAAATTGTTGCATTTTGATAAATGGCAGAAATGAATAATAGCAAATTAGCATTTTGAATGAAGGAAAAAACTATATAACTCTGAGGTTGTTTGCTGTTTGGGGTTGTTGCTTCCGACTGCTGTGTCCTTCTCTGGTTTTTCTGTCCCTGCTGGCATCTGTCATTTGAGAGGCATGTACCAGAGTTCTTGTTGTTTTCACTGCGTTTCAAGTCTTGGCTTTATTTACCTGATAAATCCTCTACGTTCTGCTATTTGTATTGTTTCTTTGCCTTCCTTGTGGTTACTGCCTGTACTCTTGCAGGAAGGCTGGATGGCTTTTAATATATGTTTGTCTATGAGAATATTTGGGATCCTAAATGGTCATTCAGTGGCTTGTTTTATGTTTTAACAAGGTTCCTATCTGGTGATTTCTGTGCTGGTTTTTTCTCTGCCTCGTTGTTGTGCTTTTGGAAGTGGGTGCTTGTGGGAGATCATCAGCATAGCATTTGGGGCTCTATATTTGAGGCTCTGCATTTTGTATCTATTTTCTTATGTAACTTAAAAACAGACTTTCCAAATTCATCTCCACTTTAAAAAAAATTCAGCATTCTGAAGGTTTTTTTGGAGAAATGCATTTAGACATAATATTGCCTAACCAGATATTTACTTTTTTTTAGTGGAAGTTTTCCTGTTTCTTAATGTGGTTGGCTTAGATAGTCTTTCTGTAAAATACTAAAAGCACTTATTTAAGACTATGCCATTAAAATTGACTTCATCAATCCAAATGATGTTCTGATGAGAAAGGAATTTCCTAAGCCAATCCCTGTGGTATTTTAGATGTACAAATGAACACTTTTATCTGCTTTTTTTATTTTTCAGAGAAAAAAATGTGACACAATTATAATGTTTTCATTTTCTGAAAATAAGATTTTAATATTTAGAAACAAAATACCCAGACATTTAAATCAGGTGCATATCATAATATGTACAACGTGAATTTAAAGCATGTCAGTGGAGCTGAATTTTTATAGGAAAATCACATCGCTCTAAGATCTGAGTGGAAGGAAGCTTTGCCTACTTGTCAGTAATCGATGCTTTATAAAAACATGGATCGCAATAAGCTCCATGTTCTGAAAGGAGCGGAGGAAGGCTGCTCGGGAGAAACAGCTCAAGGAGAGTGATCTCCAGTTGGAGTGTCCATGAATCATGCAGATGGCTTTTCTTTTCCTCCTTCTCTGGTGATTACTTCAACATTCCCTCAAAATAAAACAAAACAAAACAAAACAAAAAAAGAAAGAAAGAAAAAAAAGGAAAAGAAAGGGAAAAAACATGCTTTTTGAAATTGGATGTCAGATCACCAAGAGAAGCACCTAAGATTTCAAGGTCTAAACAAAAATTAATTTATTTTCTTTTCTCCTTGTACTTCTTGAAGACACAGACTGAGAAGAAAATCAGGATTAAAAGAGATGTGCTTAGGGGGAGTTCATCTGCTTAAACCTCACAGGCTCAGTGAGGAATGATTAAAAAGCCATCTCAAACTTGGACGGAGTCCACACTGGTGGTAATGCCGCATCCGCTTCAGCTTTCTTCCGCAGGCCCTGTGTCACTGTGAGCCAGGCCCGGGGAGCATTTGACTAGAGATGATACATGGATTATCTAGGTCAATTATACACTTAATCTGCCTTCTCAGGGATTAAGCATTTACAGATAGACTCTGCATTTGGCTTCTCCCTGGCAGTTATCAGATCAGGAAAAGGCCCCTTACCATACAGCCTTGAAAGAGCTTAATCAGGCAGTGTGGACAGATTCAGAGGGATATGCCGCCTGGCATTCTCTGCCTTGCACAGATTTCGATTTACTGTTCCATTTTCAAATCGAGTATTTGTTCACTTTATGTGGCAGCACAATAATTGGGTGTGAATATTTCCCTCTAAAGCAGTAATTTGAAACGTGAACCCTTTGCCTATTAAAATATGCTTGCTGGATTTATATATGAATCTACTGGTAACCTTGTTTTAATAGCCTTATTAAATTATAAGGGCCAGTATGTGTGAATATATATCAATCAAAATAGGAACCATGCCGCCCCAGAAAATAAGGACTGAAGATGGACTACAGTGTTGTTACTAAATCCGTAAGGTATGCCATCAAATGCCAGATGAGGAAAATTGCTTCCAAGTAGGCAGAGGGATAGGTGGGATGCATTCACCAGTTCAATAGGCTGTAGTTCTCGAGTTCTAAATAAAGAAAATCAAGGTTTGTAGCATTCTAGACACTGGGGGGATAAGTTCTCTCTGCTGTTAGTAACAGCCATCTTGGTGTCCTGCATGGAGTTCCAGTGTGATGACTAGAGACCCTGCCCCTGGCCCTTCAGACTTGCTCTGCATGACTTCGGATGAGCTACTGAACCTCTCAGAGCCTTCCTCTAGGTCACAGGGATGATAAAAGCAGAGCCTTCCCCTGGCACTGTTAGGGAGTGAGATGCCATGGCCATGTGCAGCATCCGGATCTAAAGCAGCGTTCGGTAAGTGCTAGCTCCCACCCTCACTATGCTCGTCTTCAACATTGAAATGGAAGCTCTTTTTTTGGCTGGTCTGTCTTGCTAAACAAAACTCCATACCTGTTCTGAGATGTGTAAGCGCCTCTCTGTTGCTTAAGATATTAACCTTCAGCCTGCTTATGTTCCTTGTTGCATGGTCGCCTGCTTATTTCTTAGGTTTGCTAAAACAAATTTCAGAAGCAGGCAGAATAGTGGTAATCAAGACTGGTGCTCGGCAGTTAGGCGGGGTGGGATAGAGGCCTCGGAAGCTCCTCTTAAAATTCAACCCTACCCCACCTCCACCTCCACCCCATCCTAACCCTAACCCTAACCCTAACCCTAACCCTAACCAAATTGGCTTCTTAGAGTTGTAACAGTTTAAAATTCAAGTACTTCTTCGTGCCAGGCTTTGAACTAGAGCATTACACATGCTGTGTACGTGCTCTAAATCCCCAGCCTTGGGCACACATTATCATGTCAGTAGGACCATCTCTCAGTACCCCTTGTTCCCTCAGTGGCTCAGAAATGAGCAGGTATCAACCCACCAATAAAATTGTAGTGAAACAGCAGCACAGAACAGCCCCCCCCACCCCGCCCCTTCGGAAGGTTGTTTTAGCAGAGAAATGAGAAAAGGAAGAAGCAATGGATACTTACTTGTTAGACTGCAGTATGTATACACTGTAAACATTCAGAAAACATAGTTAAGTAAGCAATGGTCAATTGAATATTCATTCTTTAAATTCTTTTTCTAATTCCACTCATTGTGTGCATTTTTCCAAAAGAAGTAAACAAAAATTGCTGTGTTGAAGAGCTCTGAGTTCCATGCCAATAAGTGTCCACCTAATATACTGCCTATGTTCAGAATTCCTCCCGTGTCCCCCTAATATTCTTTGTAAGAAGTTTGTGCAAACCAGGATCCAATGCCAAACAACATGTATGGGCAAGGCTGTGTGTGATGGCACATACATTTCTTTTCAACCAGCACTGGCCCTCTTTCCATGCTTCTGACTTGGTAGAGAGACCACCGTGCCAATCTTTCTGCAGACTGGAAGGGTTTATTACCGTCTAAACATAGAACTGATTTGTTGAGGGGAAAAAAAAATCAAGCTGAATTCAACCAAGTATTTCTCTTAAGCATAATTAGTAACTTAGCAGAAACCAGGGTTTTTGTTTTTGTTTTTGTTTTAAGCTGTTCTCTACAGATGAGAGAATCTCTGAAGCTAGTTTTAAAGGAGAAGGAGGAGGCTAAACCGCAGAGAGGCACAGAGGCCACGACACAGGACAACCAGGCTTTGAGCACAGGGCTGCATTTTATGGAACACTTGCCTACATCTGGGCCAGATGAATGAATCTGAGGACATGGCCTGGAAATTCTGTGGTGAGGGAATCAACATGTGTGTATGCTCATGTGTGAGGCCAGAGGTTGGTATCTGATCTCCCACAATGGCTCAGCTCTTATTATTTCAGGTATGGTCTCTGCTAAACCTGCAGCAATCCAATTCAGCTAGACTGCTAGCCTGTGAGCCCCAGCGATTCTCCCCCTTCTGCTCCTGACCTCTGGAATTACAAGCACAAATCATTCACACCATATGCAGCTTTTAATGTGGCTTCTGGGGTCGAACTTGCTGACATAATGGCAAGCACTTTACTAACAGAGCCCTCTCCCCATCCCATCATCTGGTATTGAAGTCATTGTGACTGCTCCCATAAAGTATGAGATTGGTATTTAATGTAGATAAGTCTATACCATTAGGAATGTTTCTTAATTAATTCTCAGGTATTCTTTGAGGTTCTTGGTCTGAAATGAAGCCTGATGCTGCACTCTTCCATACTTTTCAGTTTAATTTGAACTGTGACCTTATCTTTTGCATCCTTAATTACGAAGCCAAAGATCCTATACACCTATTTGCTGGGCCACCCTTTATATCCTATGTGATTCTATGTGCCCAAACTGGAAAATAGATGCATGGCCCAGCTGAGAAAGGAGACATAGTTGACTCTTCCACTTGTGATACCTGGCTTTGAGCCCCAAAATAGACTCTGGTATTTATAACATGACCTGGGCCATGCATTAGGGTCTTGGAAGAGACATGTTTTCCAGGAAGGATGTAGGAGTGCGCAGAGGGTGGGGAAAGAAGAGGTTGCACATGCCTCCCTTCTTCATTAGTAACTAATTCTACTTGTCACACAAAAACATACTACAGGTACATTATGTGAATATTTGTGAATATGCATGTAATATATACTATATAGAAAACAAAATGTGTACCTATGTATATACTTATTATATATGTATCTTTAAAGGATGAATTATCATAGCTAAAAAATATACTGAGCTTACATATTTAAATTATAAAAGAATCTCAATTCATCTTTAAAAAATCTCTCCTCCCAGCCACTCAAAGCCTCAGGGACTTTCTTTACCTCCCATTATGTACATCTGCCCTGCACAGATTTGTTTGTGCTTATTGCTCTTCTTGCAATACATATAGTTTTAACCAGGTCTTTAGCCAATGGAATAAACCTCTACTGGTAGTTTTTTTTAAGATGATAGAAGTAAGCTCTACTAAGAGAAAAGAGAAGAGAAGGAAGGAAGGAAGGAAGGAAGGAAGGAAGGAAGGAAGGAAGGCAGTAGAAGGATGTTTCTCATACCTTTGATCCCATGTTGCAATTAATTTCTTATGCAAATAGAAGTTCTCTCTTACTCTGTGACCTTCACAATAACAGTAAAATAATAGCTATTGATTCCTTTGAAATTGAAGTCATAGGTATAGAGCGTTATTCCTCAGTGGTGGGAGTTATTCCTCAGTTTATGTGAGTCCTTTAAACATATTTCTATCCCAAGTAGACATGGGACTTCTTCTCTCTATGCTGGGTGGCTTGAGGTTTCAGCAGGCTTGCACACAGAAAAGATAGGGGAGCACTAGTAGATTCAGATTCATTATATAAAATGGAAGATTTTTCTCCAAAAGGATGAGGGCTGATTATTTTCTTTGCTAACATCCTGACAGATTTACAGTTCAGTAGCATATCTTGAAATAGGTCTCCTAGATCTAGCTACTTCCTTCCAAGGTTATCCATTGAAATAAATCCTTTAATTTTCTCTGGAGCCCATGTGCTACAAAGAGTTTAACTGATTGTCTTTAAGAGAACAGCTTTCTCTATTCCAGGAGACATTTGGTGAAGACAGTTAATTTGTTTTCTTTTCCAGAGGAGAATGTTCCATTAATCATCCTAAGAAGCCAGACTGATTGCTCTGTTACATTAAGGTCATAATACCCGTGTTAAGATGACCTGCACAATACTTTTGTATCTCAGAAAGGGTTTCTCTTGTTTTCCTATAGCAAACTTGTGGCATGGAAGCTGGGAGTTACATTCCTAAGTATGCTACTCATGCACAAGTATGCCGTGTGTGTGTGTGTGTGTGTGTGTGTGTGTGTGTGTGTGTGTGTGTGAGATACGTGCACGCACGCACGTGCGCGCACACACGCGCACACACTCAGATACAGAGTAGCCAAGGCAAATTCTGTGGAGCAAATATCATCATATTTTGTAGAAGCGAACAAGATATACTAAGTTAGTATTTCTCACAGGTTAACCAGTGAATTGTTTTTTGTTTTTTCTCCCTGCCAGGCTCTGTAAAGGCTAAGGCTTGTTTCAAGGTTTTGTTGTCAGGCCCCAGGTCAGCATCATTGCTCAAAGCCTGTTGTATTTTGTTATTCTTTGTTTGCTTGGGGAGTTTTGTGAGGCACGGTCTTCCTATATAGCCCTGGCTTGACTGGAACTTGCCTAGACCAGGATGGCCTCTAAGGTTCAGTAATTCTTCTGCCTTTGCCTTCTAAATTCCAGGATTATAGACCACAGGCATGAGCCACCACACCAGATATCTAATTTTGTCCCTAATAATGGAATATAAAACAGCATCTCTAGGTTCCTGGTATTCAGAGTATAGTCATTGGTCCCTCATAGTGTTATGATAATGCATTTACCCAGTGTGGCTGATGGATGGCAATGGATGGGGGCCCCATGCCTTATGTGAGTGCAGTGGTAGGTGGCACAGTGGGAGTCACTTAGACTGGGTCCATGTGGAAAGGCTTTACTATTAGGGGTGGGGGGAGAAGGAGGAAGAGGGAGGGGTTAGGGAACACCTCTGGCAGAGTGGGAGGAGAAAGAAGAAAGCTCCTTCAAATGGAGCTTGACGTCAGAACTCAGGACAGGGCCAGGGTAATTGCCATTGGCCAGGTGTGGCTTCAGGGACAACATTGGGACATTGTAGAATCTGCTTGATTTCAGCCTTAAACTTGGCTGCACTCAACCAGTATCCTCTGGTTTTTCAAATACAAACCAAAGTTTAAAAGATATTGAATAAACTCAGAAGTTTCCACACTTACTTTTCCTCACCTCAGAGGCAGAAGCAAATTTTCCATTAGTGGTAGAGTACTTACTAGCATGCATGAATCACACACACACAATACAACACATTTTTTGTTTTGTTTTTAAGAAACAAATGTAACTTTGCAGTCTAATGTCAGCAGCATAGGGACACACACACACGCACACACACACACAGCTGATAAACTCAGGTTTCCATTACTACATGTGATGCCTCTGCTATGTTTTGTTCCACCTTTCAAAAATACTGCTGGTTACAAAATTTCCCCTGAACAGGATACAAACCTCAGTTTCTAAAACACCTTTTTGAACAAGATTTCTCACTTGGCTATATTGACATGTTGTGCTATGTAATTCTTCATTGTAGAAGCTAGTCTGTGTTCTAAAGGATGGAGCCAAGCTCCTGAGTTTGGCCTGAGATGCCAGCAGAAACCACTATTCTCCAAATTGTAGCAACAGATGTCTTCAGGTAGGACCAAATTTCCCCTGTGGGTAAACTCATCCCTGTTTGTGAGCCACTGATCTGGAAGTGAAGAGGTCACTGCACAATAACATCTCAGAGTAAGATGAGCCTTCCTAGGCGGACACTGCACATCCCTCTGCAACCCCACTCTCACATATGAATTGAGGAGGAGAACAGTGAGGAGTTGAATTCGTGTTAGAAACTCCTGTCCACTCAGGAGTTAGCTCAAGAGTCTGTGCTGCGATGCAAGGCACGTACACCTGGGGCACTTGGAGAGACAATGGGAAGAGCTGGTAAAATAGCTCAGATTCTGTGCCCTCTCTCACTAGCTTCCTCTAGAACAGCCTTGTTAGTCCCAGAAGAAGGGACTGAATCAGTGTGTGAGTCAGTAAGATAGTTTTGCCCAGGGGATTCGCTTTCCTTTTTGAAATTTTATAGGGACTTTGACTAGAAAGAGAAAAGAAAGAAAGATAAGAAAAATGGTCAGGTGGGATTGCACACAATTTTAATCCCAGCACTTGGGAGGCAAAGGCAGGCAAATTTCTGAGTTCAAGGACAGCCTGGTCTATAAAACAAGTTCCAGGACAGCCAGAGCTACACAGAGAAACCCTGCCTCAAAAAAAAAAAAAATAGCTGCTTCTGTCAGGTAGCATTTTGGCCTTTTTCTCATGTTCAAAAGCTCAAAAGGAAGTCTCAACCCACATCCTTCATTTGCACTCAGTTCCCCTGCAATTCCCAGTCCAGAGGAGATGCTTCCCAGCCAGCTGTTGTGCTAAACTCCTGCCAAGGTGACTAAAAGTCCAGTTAGTGGGATCTGGGGATTCACCCTCAGCA
The DNA here is from genome assembly GCA_004025045.1 of Sigmodon hispidus. Classification (NCBI taxonomy): domain Eukaryota; kingdom Metazoa; phylum Chordata; class Mammalia; order Rodentia; family Cricetidae; genus Sigmodon; species Sigmodon hispidus. The sequence continues at coordinate 281,200 of PVIH01000314.1, forward strand.
GGAACATCCCCATGTCAGTGTACTTCAAGGATGTTGTCACTCAACATCTTGAAATGCCTTGCCTGCCTTTGGTGGAATTTTCACTGGGACTGGCCAGTCATGCCAACAAAAGTGTAGGTCTTATCCAAGATGGGATTGTTATTAATTACCAGATCTGTGTGCCAGCCATGAAAAGGGGACTCCTCTCACTAATTTCATACAGAAAAAAATTTTAAAAAGAACAAATAATCTGTAAAATCAGCAGTCAAAAGCCGGTGCAATGGCTCAGCTGACAAAGGTGAGCGCTTTGAGGACAGATGACCTGAATTCAGTCCCCACATCCCACACAGTGAAAGGAGAACGAAGTTGTCCTCTGACCCACACACACACGCTCTGTCAAGTGCAGGGGCTTGTGTATGTGCTCACATATGCAGGTGCACAGATGCACACAGCAAATTCAAGAAAGAACTATTAGCGATATTAAATGCATGATTATTTTCTAGTTAAGTCCACTATGTCACCTTTTAAGGAAATCTCCCTTTTTTGTTCAGAAAATATAATTTTGACCTAGGAACTCATCCTGAGATGAAGAAATCCTAGCTCTTAAGGGCTTTTTCCTTGAAGAGGCCCCAAATCAGCATTTCCTGGTGTGATTGAGTTCTGCAAAGCACAGTTGGCCATATCTGGAGATATTTCTCACTGTCTTACCTTGGAGTTTGGGGATGTACTATAGCGGGCAGAGGTCAGAGGTCAGAGATGCAGCTAAACATCTATGGTTTGGCCACAATGCAAAACTACCCTGTGCAAAGTGCTCACAGTACAGAGATTGAAATAAATAAACAAATGACCTGATTGATGCCTCGGCTCAGATAAATCCTTTGTCTTAATAATTTGAGCTATTGGAGTTTTGAGTTTATATAAATCATTAGCATTATCTCTGGTCATTTAGTCACCTAAAGACTCTGCCTGAGAATGCCTTACCCAGCAGATTTCTCAAACACTTACCTCAAAAGTTCTTTCATCAAGCTTCATCAAAAACCATCCTTTTAGAGACTAAAACAGAAATACCAAAGAATCATGAATGCCTAACTTTCCCAGCTTGAATTTAGCACTCACCCAAGTGCAGTTCCCATGGAGCTCCATTGCTTGGATAGAAGCAGACGCTGTGAGCTGCAGGCTCACTGCCCCTTCCCTCTGTGGGAAGGGCCCCATTACATCTGGGAGGTGCTAGTCCTCTTTTATCAAAAGGCATTGAGACCACTTTACAGTCAGACATCCCTGAGCTCAGTACTGGTGTATCCCTAGGCCCATTTCCTCTTCTGTAAAAATGGGGTTTTACTAAATGAATTCCCACTCTCTGAATCCAGAAAACTGAGCAAAGCAGTGCTGTTAAGCACAGACTATAGGGCACACCTCACATAAATGGCTCTGGGAGACTTTCTTAGTGCTTCGGTCGTCGCTGTTGGCTTCACAGCCTAGAACCAACCCATACCCTTGTTTGATGATGTTAAGGATGCGTTAGGCAGTGATAACATCTATATTGGTCAGTCTCCGAAAAAAACAATAAATAATCACAGGGCATGACAGAAAGTAGCAAGGAGCCCAGCTGTGCTGGAAGACCCCAACCACATGATTGAGGGATGGCCATGTAGAGTAGATGGTGATGCCCTCTGTTCCATCTCTAACAGCAACAAATCCATTTGGATGAAAGGGATAGGAGCCACAGAAAACCCAGTGCCTGAGAGGGATCTATACATCTCCACATGCCTAGCACTGGAGCAGAGAACAGGTGGAAGTCAGTGCTTAAATATTTAACAAGGAAGCATTATTGATTTGGAGTGTCTTTGACTCCCCACCTCTGTAACTTTTTTTTTTAAACTTTATTTATTTATTTGCCTTGGTGTTTGCCTGGAACTGGAACTACAGACAGTTGTTAGCTGCCATGTGGGTGCTGGGAATCGAACCCCGGTCCTCTGGAAGAGCAGACAGTGCTCTTAACCGCTGAGTCATCTCTCCAGCCCCCTCTGTAACTTTTTAACTTTATTTTTTATTTTGTTTTATGAGACAGGGAATTACCGTGTAGACCAGCTAACCCTATCTCCATTTCTCCACCAGCAGAATGACAGATGCCGCCACATCCAGCCCAATGCTGCATCTTTATAAACCCTGTAAACTTGGTTTAGAGAAAATGTGTGTGCACGCAAGTATTTATATGTGCAGATTTACATGTGTACAAGTATGTATACATGTGTGCTCATGTGTATATTGAAGTCTAAGGTAAAACCTACATGGTTTTACCTAAGGTCTCACATTTAGGCCTTTGTGCTTGTGAACAAGCAGTTTGCTGATCAAGCAATTTTCTCACGCTGTTTTGTAGAGAAATTCTTTCACAACAAGCACAAGTTAACTTCACTGAGTCAGGATAGCTCTGGCCAAGAATGTGGATATGGCTTTGCAGGCACTGGCTGCTCCATTAACCCCAATGCCTGGTATTTTAATTCAAGTGCATTGTTTTGTCTTTTAACATGTGCTTCTTATCTAGGACTAGGCACTAAACTACTTTATATATTTCCCATTTTAGCCCTGTTTTCATACCAGCTCTCTATCAGACGTCCTATGTCCATGGATCTAAGGCTGATGGGGCTCAAGAAATAAGCTTTGAGAGTGAGTTCTAAGGGTTGCATCTGGCCAAGAATGGCTAGCTTTGAGGACCAGTTCTCCCCCACTAGTGATTTTGTTCCCCAGCATGCATTGGATAGCATGGGGTAGGGGTGCTACTGCCCTCTAATGGGAAGATGATAAAAGTCCCATAATGCCCATCCTGCCCCATTCCTTCCTACCACTCCCCAGAGAACATGGTTTACCTGCTCAAATATCAAGAGTTCTGAAGCTAATGGATCTAGAGTTTTAGGATAAAAGACACCAAAGGGTGTGTTCATTTCTAATTGCTGTTCATACCAACCATATTTTCTAGTTCACAAGACAACCTCTTGTCTTTTACCTTGAAACAACATTGGTACCTTTTAACAACATTGGGAAAAGATAAAAATGTAGCAATATATATATGTGTGTGTGTGTGTGTGTGTGTGTGTGTGTGTGTGTGTGTGTGTGAATTTGGTGTTTTGCCTGCATGTATAACTGTGTAAGGGTGTCAGATCTTGAAATTACAGACAGTTGTTAGCTGCTCTGTGGATGCTGGGAATCGAACTCAGGTCCTCCAGAAGAACAATCAGTGCTCTTAACCGCTGAGCCATCTCCTTTAAGACAGAAAATCCAAGGTCCAGAATTAGCTTACTCAAAGTCCCAGAAGCTGAAAGCTAGATCTTTTGCCTTGAGCAGGGTCTCAGTCCTGGAGCCACTGAGCCAGCCAGTCTCGACCCTGCAGCCTTCCCCAGGAGTCAGCATATATAAAACCCTTCAGACTTATTGGTTAAGCAAGTACTGATGAGCACCCCCCGCCCCGACTGAGCCTGCAGCCACTATTCTGGATCCTCTTTCAAATGAACCTTCTATTCTGTTTTCTACTCTAATTTGAAAATTAAGCCTTTCAAGGATATAATTATCAACTTTTTACACTCATCTTTAATTCAAATTACAGTGTACTGATTAACTTTGTAGGAAATGAATTTTTGGCCCACTTGCTTATGTATTTATTGATTTGTTGTGGGGTGCACCTATGTGAAAATCAGAGAACAACTTACAGATGCCAGTTCTCTTCTTCCACCATGTACAGATACAATTCCATCATAATTCTGATCCTTAGGCTTGGTGGCAAGGGCCTTTGCCCTCTGTGCCACCTCACCAGCCTCCATTGCTACTTAAAGATAGATGCCTTGGAGAGTCTTTCCTGCTTCAACCACTTTGGAAACCCTTCCTGAGATTCTTGGTTCTGTTTTCTACCCTCCTGTGCTTTTGAAGCAGAACCATCTTCTCTGGCTCACAATCATTTGAGTCTGGTTTTCTTCCTTATCCCCAGGGTCATTCTTCAATTGTGAAGATGTATAAGGAAGGAGTGAACTTCCCAGAGCAGAGCTGCTAGGAGGTCCCTGGCTCTGCACACAGCCCCTCTCACGCGTGCTAGGGGCCTCAGCAAGACCAGCCTCAGATGTTTAAAACACACCCTCAATGCTTTTCATTCAGTCTCCGTCAGGATGTTGAGGGTGCATGGAAAGGGGCAAGTTTCCCTAAAAGATCAAGTACAAATAAGGAAAGACTCCAAGTAACTAAAAGCTCCAGCAAATGGCTGCTTTAGTGACAATATGATGACATTACTTAGAGTTCTTTCATGTGCATTTTCTTGATGGTATGTTAGAAATAGCCATACTATTTATTAGAGACATTTTTCTTAATTCCCCAATTGCTAAAATGAAAGGCCACAAAAATCTGATCAATAATTTATTAAGGGGTACAATTAGAAGGGGGTCCCTTTGTAAGCTTTTATCACAGATAATTTGCATTGTATTGAAGATAATGGGCTTTTGAATGTATGTGATTCCCATGGCTTCTTTGTGAGATAAATTTTTATAGAAAGAAATTTGAACTCTTGGTTGGTAAACTGACTTTGCCAAACTTAGACACTTGGAAAGTAGTCTTCTTTAGACCTAACACCTTCCTTTCTGGCACAAAGAGAGATGATACCTAATAACAATGGTGTCTTAGGGGAAAAAAGAATTTTTTTAAAAAAAGGACAAGCAGAATGCCACAGCAGGTCTTCTTGCCTGAAAAACCTGGCAACCTGAGATTGATCTCTGGCACTCTTGTAAAGGAGGAGCGAGCAAGGGACCACCTCCACAGCAGTGTCCTTTGGGCACCAACACATGCACCAATAAATAATACTTTTAAAAAAGAAAGCTGGTATGCTGTAAGATCCTGATACGTGTGCTCTCTACCCACCCCCAGAAGCCTCCATTCTGTCAATTCTGTGTCCTGTTCATCCACTGGGGTTTTTACAGCCACCGTTTCCTACATGCTGTCTCAGCAGTGCCCAGAAAAAAGAAGATGACAATTGATGACCCTCTGGGAAGTCATGTCTTGTTAGTCATGGTTTTTCCACAGTGATAACAGTTGCATAGCTAATCTGAGACCCCTTAAAAAATTCACTCCCCCGCCCCAAGGAAGGCTTCCTTCCAAATATGAGGTGTTGTCTCTAAGGCCAAGTCTATGAAAAGAAGTAATTCTGGGCCTAAAAATGGGTGTTCCCATACAGGACCACTGTAATGACATGAGGGGAGCCTGAGTACTATGAGACATCTCATGCCTTATGTGCTACAGAAACCCTTCTACCCAGGTCCCATGAAAGAGTGGGTTTCAGCATTCAGTCTGTATCTCCATGTGCATTCTGTGTAAAATCTTTTATACCTTAAGAATAAAGTCCTGAGTGTTACTGGGGAGAAGGCAATGGTAACACAATACCATTTCATCCCAGACAGTTGATAAATGGTTTACACTAGCAGCTTGGTTCCCTAAGCAAAGCTTGACACCATGGTATTATTAAGCAACAATACCCAAGATTTTCCTACAAGGCCTTGTTGATCCCTTTAACGCGCCTACATAGCTAAGTGTTCAATGGTGAGATAAGGTTTCACAGATTAGCAATACTTTACAGGACAGGAAAACTTAATCCAAAATTACAGAATACTATGGTTATACAATCCCTGCATAATACAAATGAGGTTACAACTAAATCATTACATGGCCATTATCCAATAATGTCTACAATGTCAGCAGTGTGAAAATTTGTGATCAGGTGTCACCCAAGTCCTGCCTTGATTTATTTCTAGCCAAAGCTTACAATAAACAATGTGACAAGGTGATGGAAGATGGGGGAGGAAGGAAGGAGGAAGATAAACGAGAAGGAGAGAGTGTGATTTGTCTTATAGCTTTTATGAGCTTCCCAGATAGATAGCTCTCAGCCAACTCTTGAATGTGGCAAATCCCCTGGCTAGTGGAAAGTGGTCTAAATACATTGTTTCTAAAGAGTTTGTTTATTCAAAATATGTCTGCTTTGAGCATTCAATTTACCAAGTGAGTGGGGAGGGGGCAGCAGCTGAGGTCAGCACTATGCACAGTTATTGAAGCTCACTCCGTGCCAGTGGCTCCCCAAGGCCACCAAATAACATTGACTGCAGAGCAGGGATGTGGATACAAACGTGAGGGAATTCTTTCAAAGGCTTCCCACTTGGCTCCACTGAATTAGTGAGATGGAGCCTGTGTACATTTGTTGGTGCACATTAGAAATAAATTTGGGCATTCATCTAAAGAACTAGCTAAGGCAAGATGTACAAAGAGACGTCATTATGTATTTAGCCTGGTCTTTGTGAGCTTGGCCAGGCAAGGAGGTGTATCAAAAGAAATATGTAAATAACACGACCTGCTTTATAAAGGAAAAGAGAACCAAATTAATCCAAGACATCCATAGCATAGTACTATTCTCTGCCCTCTGCTATTCTTTTTATAACTTGAGCTATATAATCCAATAGTTCAGCACTTACAATAGCTTACACACCTAGGAAAGAAAAGAAGCAACGAAACAGAAACAAAACCAGATCATAGCAGCCCTCATGAACAAAAGCAAAACAAAACAAAATGAGTCTTTGGCCCTGTGTACAATATTATTATTAAATCTAAGAATTTTTTGTAGCCAAGACATTCAGTTGGATTAAGCCTCCCCTCCCCATTTCCTTTTTGGGGAGAAGGGAGAAAATCTTTGGGGAGGGGGACCAAGCCAATCAAAGTTAAAATAAAGTCTCTTTCTACCAAGACTACTGTCTATAACATGTTGTTCCTTATAGAAAGTGGGATATGGTGGCATTTGCTTGATTAACTTGCTCGACAAAAGTGACAGCTGCTGTGTGTGCATGCGGGTAAGCTGCCCGGCGCAGTTCCGCCTTTGTGCATCTGTCAGCAAAAGGAGAAGAATAAAGACTGAAAAGAGACAAATTGGTCCCAAAAGACACTCCATTCAACTTAGGAGGCTTGTCCCATTCAGGCGCTTGCTGTGTGCCTCAAGTACTGAGGGCTTATTCAATTTCATTCACTCTTTCGAATGAACCCACAAGTGTTTAATTTCTTATGCTGTCGCCTCTAAGTGAGGGGTGGGGGTTGTAAAGAAGAAGGGGGAGAGACTTGGGGAGGGCAGCCTTGACGACAGGGCTGGGTGATCATGGCTGCATATATTAACTCATGGCTAATTTATGGTTTAACTCTCTGTGCCCGGGTCCTAGACCCATCTGAACACTTCAGTGGGAGACCTGGCACAGGCTTCCTACCTCCTGACTGCTGCATCCAAAACCATCTGTAGATATTGAGGGCACCCTGCAAGGTTGAATGTTTATCTTACATAAGGACAATGGTCTGAGGTTTGTGCCTTGAACAGAAATGGGGTTGACTGGCACCCTCAGGGTAGAGTTTGGGTAAGAGATCTGGCAAATGGGTTTGGTTTGGTTTTGGGTTGGATTTTTTTTTCCTTATCCTACCTCTCAGAAAGGGGGAAGGGTGGAGTCACAGGCAGTGAGAAGTAGCAAGAAGGGAATATGGTTTCCTGGGATTAAAAATAAAGCAAGAGGAAAGGGTGTCATTGGAGGCAGAGCACAGCTGCGCACTGGGAAAGCACATGTTAACTTTTAAAAAGCACTTTGCACTTCCCTGAGCCCCAGCAGCAGAATGTGCTTCCTGGCTCCTTTTGTGGGTGATGCCTTAGACACCCAAAGGTCTCCTCCTAGGGCTTTATGATGCCTTCCTACTCTGGCCCAAGTAAACAGTCTCCTTTCCTACAGCCTGGTCCCAGCCAGGCTTCTCTTTTGAACTCCAGCTCTCTCTGCAGCTCCAGGACCACCCTCTCAGTCCTTTGTGGACTGCTATTGGGAAGCCACCGGCCTTCTCTGAGATGAGAAATAACTCCCCCAAAGAATTTGTGTGTACTAAGTTAACATAGATCTAGTTTTTTAAACTGTGGAGGACTTTTGGAAAGTGTTCTGGATCCAGTTAGAGTTTCTGGGTTTGCTGCCTTTGAACTCTGGGCTCTGGCCGGCTCTTCGGATGGTGTTTTGGTGTTCTTTCATCATCTGCTTAGAAACTAGCTGTGTGGTTTGACCTGAACGTCTGCACTTAGCTGACAGCAGTTAGCCGGGACCTGACCTCTTCCCATGTAATCGTATGGAAATTATGTCAATATGCAAGCTGTTCCCTCACGGTGCTGATTAAAACCACCTTAGTCCAGACACACAACTCTTTAAAGTTAATGTGAATTTTTCTAAGAACTTTGACTTTGGCTGGCAAAATCTAATGACTCATGACTATAGAAAGTTTAATATGCAAATAATGAAATTAGCCCTAATGTGATTAACCATCCCTCTTTAAAAAGAACAAAAGTTGGCACACATCATTATCTTCCCATTTTGTACATAGTTACAATCCTTATTTTAGAGTATGATTTCTATAATCATTTCTATATCATATGCAAATTTTCATTTCAGTTGCTGACGGCAATCTGCCTGCAAATTAATGCAGTTAACTCTAAATGTACTTCATCCTCATACCTAAGAATCAAGCAGAGGTGTGGGCAGACGCTGGTCATGAATAATCTGAATTTGGTTTCTTCACTGAATCCTTCTTCTAAATCCTTGTGTATGCATAGCAGAATAGTGTTCAGATAAATCATTCCTACTTCTTACATGGATAATAGGCAGCAGGAAGTGCCACCAAAACTAGAATTTCATTCTCAACACAATTGAGCTTCACATGATTGAGACTGAATTCAGATTGTAACTATACATTTTCTCAAAACAGTGGGTTTCTTTGAGAGGAAAGAAGCTAAAATCATGGGGGTCCATTTTCTCAATACACAGTGAGGCCTGTGACTAAATCCCCAACATATCCAGAGAAAAATAGGCCTAAGAAAAAAAGTATTGTTCACAGTGGTCAGTTTGTTAATGCCCAAAGTGCACACCTGCCCTAGAAGACCCAGGTGGCAGCGAAGGACTGGGTTGATGCTGATTGGCATTAATCACATTGGGCTTATTGTTTATGTCTGATGGAGTGGGAAGTGGTCTGAACTGAGGGTCCAGGTACGTTAAGGAACAGCTCGTTTCCTCCTAGATGTCACAGTTTTATGTCTGATCTACTTGCCAAAAGTGAGGTGTCAGCCCCTGACATTTGCTATAAGAACTTGTGTGAGCACCACAAGTTTCCTAGTTTATCTGACAGGTCTCGTTGATCTGCTTGGGGGATGGGTTAGAACAGCTGGTCTGGGGCCAGTGCATTCAGAGTTGTTCCTGCATTTAGAGTCTTCCTCAATTCCTAAGGCTGTCTTGGAAGCCCTGTGCATACAGGAATTGCAGAGCAGATTGGGATAGCTAAACTAGATTCTTTTCGTTTGGGATGAAAAACTTGGGTACCAATCAAGGGAGACAGTGGGAAGGCTGAGTACTTGGAGTGCAAAGGGTAGGATAGTTGTGAGGGAGTCTGCCTTACTCTCCATTTAACTTCTGTTAACACCACAAAGGTATAGAAAAAATTATCAGTTTAGAGAACACGGGAGCTTCAGGTTCTCTAAGGGTCAAAAACAGAACAAGGTAATAAAGCTTAAAAGCTAATTTATTACATATGACTTATTATATTTCCTTTTTCACGGAGAACCACTACATGTAATTATCACTTACTGTAGAAATATAAAAATTGGATTTCAAATGTGTCTACTCCTTGAGGCAGTAGGATTCAGTTTCATGTACACAAACTGCTTAGAACAGTGGCTAACACATACACATTCACTAAGTGCTTGCTTTCACTTTTATCAGTTCTGCAGTAATTGTAGTTAAGGATGTCAGCACACAACTTCTTCCAGTGTGACTTCATAGCAACACAAATATCCTGAGAGATGTTAATGAGTAAGGGCCTTATGAAAAGTGGCTCCTTGGAAAAACACAAAGCTGACTGGATTTCTTTTCTGCAGGACTTCTCAGAGCATTTGGTATGCTGATATGATGAGTCAGTCTCTCCAGTAGCATTCAGAGAGTGCCTGATGTGTGCAGACATCCGTACTCACAAGCTGAGGAAATGGGCAGCAGAAAGTGTGTGGGGGGGTGTACTTTTATTCCCCTTATCAAACTTACATTAAATTTCTCTAGTAGTCATTTTGTTCTGTCCACAATTATACCCAAAAATAGGATAAAAATTGTAGCAACACCCCCGCCAAGAGGTTCCATCATGCCTCTTCCCAGACTTTGGAGACCATAGCTAGAGACCTGAAGGGAGTCTTCCCTGCAGCTGGGAGGCATTCGCCTTTGATGCACACATGTTCTTTTCTCTTTATGGGCTATTGTTCTGTGTCTTCGTAGAATGCATCACACAGCCGCAGATCCATAGACCTCAAACCATCTTAGATTCAAAAGGCCTTTATCACAATTGGAGACAAGTTCTCATCTTAGACAAAGAGAAGGAGAGCTTCTGCTTTGAGTGCTTCAGTCCAAGTATATGACACTGCTGAAATAAAAAAGGCACCAAGTCTTTGGATTGGTTCAGCTGGGCTGGTAGCCCTGCGATAAGAGGTCACTGGTGTGAGTTACTATGGTAATTGAGTAGTATCAGCAATAGTTTTACTCTCGTGAGCATTAAGGCACATAATAATAGGCAAACAACAGTGGTTAAAGCAAGCAGGTAGGATTACTATGTTCTTTTGTCAGAAGTATATAATGTCTTGTAGTCAGTTTTAAAGACTTCTCAACCCCCAAACCCACCCTACCATCACCTGCTGAGTGATTTTGTATGCTTAATCTCCTGCCCTCAACTCCAAGCTCTTTGCTAATTTGAGGCAAATGGGTATTTCTGACATTAAATATGGCAGCGAGGAAGCTCTGACCTAGTAAACCCGAATTCTGAACACGGAGAGAAATAGTCTTTCAATGATTTTGTTAAGGCTCTTTTGAATGAGGGGGGTGAGGGGGGTCTCTTTCAGGGAGGTTTCAGTCTGCTAAGGGAAAGGGTGGAGGGTTTTTTTTTTTCCAAAAGAAGAAAAGAGAAAAGAAAGGAAGAAACTTGCAGAGCATCCCCACTTCCAACTTCCCCCATAAAACTTGTCACTTCGCATTGCCATCCGCTACCCCAACAATAATCACTGCGTGCCTATTGCTAATTGCAAGCACAGCTGAGGCCCAGCGGGAAGCCTTTGCACAGTCTCAGGCCTTTATACGAGGCTCAATCTGTTGTATGGCACTTGTTCACACACAAAAAAACTACCAGCAAAGGCAGAAAGAGGCAGAGGCACAGGTTTCTTGTAATCCTCCTGCCTCCCCGCTGACAGCCCAGCCCTAGAAGCATTTCTGGTTTTGTCCTCTTCTTTACAAAATCTGAAGTGACCTTAAGCTACAAGCATGTCAGCTTTTGAATGTCGAGTTGCCGGCTTCTTCAGGTGCATTAGGGAGCAGGGGTGGGGGGGGGGCTACATCTGGCTTCTGCGTGTCTGTTTGCAGCACCCCTGGGGCGAGCTGTGGCTTCCTGTAACATGTAAAATATGAGTGTGAACTCAGGGTTCATGGCAAGGAACAGGAGGTCATGTCTCCATTCAGTTCTACTTAAAGAAACTGGGATTTGCAGATGTTTTCTCTATGTGTAATAACACCAACCCCTCCCCAAGCCACGGAGCAACTGAGCGCCGTTTTTTGATAAAATGTGCCACAATCAGTGTGCTACTTGCAGATTTATTCATATCAATTTTTGCAATTTATATATTCAGAGACAAGATTGCTATTGCGGCAACTTTATGTTGGATGTCATAACGTTTGCGTCTAGAAAAAAAGGGGCAAGAAAGAAATATGGCGTTGGGAGAGTAGGCAGAGAAAGAAAAGAGATTAAGTCTGTTCCTTAGGCCACTACGGGCTAGAGTGTTGTCAAGGAGACGGAATATCACATTGGAGGGTCTGTATCCCCTCTTGTCCAGTGGTCACTTCCTGCCTAGGCAGGGAGCTGGGAGCTTGAAGTTCAGAAGGTTCATTGATGGTGATGGTGAATTGTTTTTCGAGCTTTGGGAACAATCTCCTCAGTAGAAGAAACTAAGCCAGTCGTCTTCCAGGGGGTCAAGAACAGGTAGCCCCAAGAAAATGCATGATGTGCCTGACATTTGGGACTAGCAAGGGGCATTCAGCCTTCCTGTTCCACCTTGCCACACTCTAAGATGCCTCCTGCAAAATTCCTGCTTGCAAAATTTCCATCTTCAGCTCAGAGCCTCACACTGTATTTTTTTTCCTGAGAGAAGACATTGGTAGAGAGAACAGAGATAATCCTCTTGTGCCTGGGGAGCAAATTCTCCTCAGTGGGGCAGTGCTAATTGCCAAGCTAGGTGCAAAGATCATTTTGAGGCATTTAAGAAATACATGATTTTTATTAAGTATAAATGTTCCACGTAGGAGTTATTTCTCAGCAAAGGGCAAAAGCTTTGCCTGCGTTGTATTATTAGCCTAATTCTACCTAATTGTTTCCTAAAATAAGGGCTTCCTGAACACACATTCCAAACCTTAATAAGTCTGTTGTAGGGAGCAATGCTGGTAGGGGGATAAGGCCCTTTTGGGGAGCCAGGGTCTCAGTGCTGAAAGACGCTGATCAAACCTGTGCTTGGCAGAGGAGGATCTGGTGGGAGCCAGTATAGGAGCAGCGAGACTGAAAATCTATAAAGTAAGGTGTCACACTATCCAAAAAAAGAAAAAGAAAAGGAAAGGAAAAACAAAGAAATGGGTCTTTTTCTGTTGCTTGGACCCAGTCCTCAATAAGGACAGCCCTTAATATGGAGCCTCAGCCAGCCCTGGGCTTCAGTTAACACTGTTTCACAGATTTAGAAGCGTTGGCCCAGTAGTATGTTTTAAATAAACCAAATAAATACTGTCAGATTTGTTCTTTGTGCCTTGCCATCTCAAAACTCAACCTTGAGAAACTGTCTCCATCCTGAGAGCAAAAGAAACATTCTATATTTATCTTATACATATTGTTTTCCTTTTCATAAAGCATGATTGGGTATTCCATCTTAAAACGTGTCCATTAAGTGGCTGAGAAGATGACTCAGTGAGTAGGAACACTTGCTGCTCAAATCTCTAGCACCCAGGTGAAAAGCAGGCATGGCAGCATACAACTGAAATGCTAGCACTTGAGAGAAGACAGCAAGGATTCCCAGGGCTTGCTGGCTGCCAGCCTAGCTGAAAATGGCAATCTGTAGGTCCAGTGTCTCAAGGGAATAAGGCAGAGATTGATAGAGAAGGACACCAGTCGCCTCACAGGCACGTGCACCTGCACACACACACACACACACACATACACACACACACACACATTTTTTAAAAGAATGTGTACATTACTTTGTATCTCAGTTTTCTTAAGCCAAGTTTCCTTTGTGATTTGAGAAGTGATTTTTATGTCCTATGTGTGTGTGTTTAAAAGTAAAGTACATAGTGCAGAGTGTGCCACTGTAAATTTTTGAGCTACCCCAAGTACAGTTCTACATTGTTAAGTGAATTTCATACTTTGCAATCAATCCCTGGCACTCATTTCATCCTTCATAGCTAGAACTCTGTATGTATTAACACCCCCATTGTTGCCTCCCTTCAGCCCCTGCCAACCACCACTCTACTTTCTGTTTCTATAAATTTTGCTAATCTATACCCCTTATATAAGTGAGATCATACAGTGGCTTTTGTAACTAGTACTGATTTGTTTTACTTTGCATAATGTCCTAAGGGTGCATCCATCTGTGGCATATGACAGGATTTCCCTCATTTTCAAGGCTGTACGAATTAGCTGCTTTTGGTTTTCTTGCCTGCCCTAACCATCAGAGGATTGCTTCTACCTCTAGGCTATTGTGAATAAAGCTATCTCCATCACAGGTGCTCAAACATCTCTTTGATATCCGGCTGTCAGTTTTTACATCACTATCCAGAGTGTATTTGCTGGGCTGTCTATCTGTCTATAATAGCATTTAGCCAGCTTGTGGAAAGCGTGGAAGAGTGGTATTTGCATTATAGCTGAAGAAATACTTGTGATTGGAAATTCCATTTAGAGCCTTTGCTTTCCAGTCATAGGTGTTTCTATCTTTAAGGGGATATCTGTGAGTTGATGTTTGACTTCATTTTCTGATTCAGAGGTGACAAATTATGTCCAGAAAATCATGTTTATTAGGAAATAAAACCTAATTTCAAAGAATCCTATCTCCTCACAGATGTCTACCCATCTATCTTATTGAGACAGAGAAGATAAAAGGGGAGTTGTGACATATTGTGTTTCATACACTATGATTGATTTAGCAGCAACAAAATCATTAATGCTCTGGTGTTGACTAGCTTAGATAGTCTACTGGATCTTCCAACAGGTTAATCAAACCATTAACACACATGCACACACACAAACATACACCTGAGTCTCTTCCTGAGACAGGCATTACCCGTGTAAGCTGACCTTTGAACTCTTCTGCTCAGTTGCTTCAGAAAGAATTCTTCCAGACTCTCACTTCTCCTCATGTTCTTCCCTACACAACTAACATTGGTGGGTCTGATAAGTTTGGAGGCAGCTGTGGATTAAGTCAGGAATTAAGTCCTGCCTCATTTTGAGCATTCAATTGTAATACATATGCTAACAGATTACTTATGATAGGCTATTTCTCTATGCCTCAGGTATAAAGAGTTGAAATTTGGTCTTGAATAAATAGCTACTTGTTTTAATAATATTAAGAAATCGTGTAGATCCCTTTAAAGGGAATTAAAATGATATTGTTCTCAAATACTAAACTTCACATGCAACTTCTGTAGGTAAAGGGAGTTGCAATATAAATTTTTAGAGGATTATTTCTTCTGCATAGAGGACTCTTTCCTTAGGAGAAGAGACTGACAGATAGCAAGCAAGAAACCAGATCCCCTTCAGCTCTACTGCTTCAAATCACTCAATCATGTCAGCCTTCTCAGAGAGCCAACAACGGTCCCTGTGAGGACACAGCCACCTCGAAGAGCCCTGATGATTTTTGTAAGGATGTACTGAGGTAGGTAGGTTTTTACACATCCTAAGAATTGCAAGAGTGTCAAGGAGAAAACCACGGCTCTCCTTCAGTTCCTAAGGACACTGAGCATTTGAGTTCACTCTGCTGGGCTGTAACCTCTAACTTGCGTGTCTGATTATAGCTAAGCGTCCTAAAGCCATGGCTGAGAAATACCCATTCTAAGAGCAGTTGTTTGGGAGGATTGAATCTTGAATTACAGTAACACTCAAGTAAGGCAAAAGATTGCATCTTTCAACAGTGTCCCCACTCCTTGAAGCGTTTCGATAATATGCCCTTTTAGAATGTGTTGATTTAGCTTTTGGGGAGCTTTGATAAATCCAAAAACTTGCTATGAACTGCAGGCAGTCTTTTAGTGCTCTGCCCACTTGGCAGAGCCAGCTTGCACAAGCCAGGTTTCTTTCTCAGACCTTCTGAATCTTTGATCAGGATGCTGAATAACACCCAATCCCTGAGACTGTTTGACCTGAGCAGCCCACTGAACTATGGCTTAACAAAGCCATGAGGCCTTTGGTAGAATTAAGAGAAAGCCTGGATGATATGTTTCACAGGTTCTTAAATTACCCAAATTGTAAGGAGTAAATTTGCGTCGAAACCTCAGTGTAACATATTTCATTACAATATTTCAATACAGCAATTTAAAAAGGTTGTGGGATTTTTTTGTTGTTGTTCTAACTAATAATAACTCACTTTTGTCTCAAAAAACACAGTGAGGAGCTTAGTCAGGGAGGTGTGGTCAGGCACCCTCCCCCTCTTTGACTCCTTGCCAACAGAAAATGCTGTTCCTTCCGTAGAGGAGATGCTGAGCAGGGTTCACTTGCACCTGGCTCTGCTTGGCTGGAGAAAGGTACTTTCCAGAGAAAAGCTCAAAATACCCCAGCATTCATTGCGCCTCTCAGTCCAAAGGCACAGGTTGGTTACCAAATGACCTGTTTGCCCAGGCATCCCCAGCATAATGGAAACTGCGCAGAGAGCAGCCTGTGTGAAGCAGAGTGAGACAAACAGCATGGCTCACGTAGAAGCAACTAAAGCCCAATGTGTACCTACTAGTAAGGCTGATGAAAGGTCTCTCCACACACTAACCCCACAGCACTCAATAAGTTGTAATATTTGTCTGTTCACTAGATGAGGAAGTCGAAGCACAGAGATGGATGTGAGTTTATCATGATGCTGATACAAAGGGTGGGGCCAGCTATAATGTTAGCCACCAGACTCACTGCCTTACAGACTTGAGTCTGCTCTCTATTGTCCTGGTTCCTGGGCTGTTTTATTTCATTGAGTCTCCTTCTCTTTATCTTTAGAGTAAAATGAGAGGAGATAAAACTTAACTACCAGAGTGCTGACAGGTCAGCTATGGCTCTCCAACCTTCTGTGATTTCTTCCCTCCAACATGCCCCTAATGTGCAGTTACACTAGAAAGCCATTCTTATCACTGACTGTGAATATATTGGATATATCTGACAATATCACAAGTATTTATTCAAAGAAAATGTGGGAAGATGTGGTTATTAATCCTGAGCCAAATACTATAATTTTCTGGCTTACTTTTTATGATACTGAGTTAAACATTATCCTCTCTATGGCATGCGTGTCTATATGAATGCACGTGTTCATGTGTTTTAATAAAATCAAGTACTCCAATAAGCGTAAAATACATTAGTAAAATTTCCTTTAGAGAAAAAAGCAAGCAGGACCTACCAGTGCATATCCCTCTTGTTCCAGTTAAGGGCCTGCTACAGCCACACAGCGAAAGAAAAGCAGCAGCAGAGCTCAGTTTTGAACTTGGATGGTTTCACCGGGTTTGGGACTACTTTGCTGAAAGTGACTGTCCCCTAGCTTCCTGATGATGCCTTATATTTTATGAAAAAAAAAATCCATCTGATACTCAAAGGCTGTACTATTTTGCTCTCTCTATTTACTGAAAATTTTGTAGCTTATGATGTATCATTTCCAGGCCAAATATTTGGCCATTGTTAAAATCTTTTTATCTGTAAAACTGTTAGGAAAATTCAAGACATTGTGTTTTTCTTTTGAAAACAAACTGCCGGGGTGAGAAACTTCTCCCACCAGCAATTGTGGAGTTACCAATGTATCTCCAACCATAACAGGAGAAAGAAAGCTATGTTCATTCTGGCTAAGAAATGCTCTCCCTCACCCTACCCAGCCTTTTCAGGTCACTTCTCCTGTGAGCAATGGTGGTTTTCCACCAATTCTTTTAAGTCATTGAATAGCTTCCCATAGCTTCCCCATTATTTGTGTAGCCATTTTCTGAGCTCAAAAAATGAGCATTCTTTACCACTCCAAGGTGAGTCTGGGCTCCAGTAGACATAGTCTTGCATTGCCCACACTTCTGAAAGAGCTTCAGGACTTAGAAGCTTGGTTGTGAGACACATAGAAACTAGAACAAACACTTTTTCTATGTAATTAATCTTTGCATTCATAACAGAAGGGAATTGAATAAAAACAGCTCATTGATCTGATGGTTAAAAAAATGTCTAACTATCTCAATGCTTATTTCCCTTTTTTAAATATAAAAAACAGGGCTGTTTATAGTTGTTTAATTCAATAATTAAACTGTATCATTCTTGTAGTATATTTTGTGTAGAATCTGGACATAGTGAGGCATCAGTGTTCCATGAACAGTTAATTGCTTTTACTAACTATGTGTGAATATCTATGTGCATGCCTAGGGTTGTATGTCATTATTATGCACAAAATAGTACTTTATTGGGTATAGGCACTAAAGACAAGTATCCCTAAGTCAAGGAATCTTCTGGTTTGATAAGGTATTTCCATAAATTGAGATAAATGTTATGTGAATATGTAAATACTCTTTCTGCCTTTGTGCTGGGCTTTTACTGCCACTCACCTGTGACATGTGGCTTATTTCAAAAACAAAGGTACCACTAACAGCAAAGTTTCTATAGAACATCAAGTTAATCCCAAAGTATTAGGAATCATAATTAAGACTTATAACCAGGCATGGTGGTGCTGCTCAGCCTCAGGAGGCAAGGACTAGAAGATGTCTGCAACAAAGAGCCTAACCTGGTCTAGCAAGCTCAGGACAGTCAGGGGTATGTGAAGAGACCCTGTCTCAAAATTAAAAATCTAAGTGATGGTGATAATGGCAGAAAATATAAACTCAGCAGAAGTCACTCCAGCGCCAGCCTGTGATGCTCACTAGGGTTGGCCGGCTCTCAATGGAGCCCAGTTTCCAGGATCCCTACCTTGTGGAGTGTTATTTATCTTATCTTTGTTAACACTGTAGGTTTCCAGGGCATGAAACTTCCATCCAGTCAACGGTGAAACCAAACGGGGGACTTAGAGGGAGATTTACGAGTCACTTCTTCAGTGTAGAGTTTGGTGAGGGGAACCAACTATTGTTGGTTTTTTAAATTTACATTTTTTTTCAGTTTTTGCAATTTTTAAATTATAAAATTACATTTTAATATTTAAGGCTTTCAAAAAATCAAAGTGAAGGTGGAAAAATCTTTGAGGAATATCAGAATTTTCAATAATGTCAGTCTGTGATCCTTATCTCCCGTGACGTCCTTCACTCATCCTGATTCTAGACATAACAAATTATGATGGTAGAAGCTGAATGTTAGCGCTGCCCTGCAGAAGTCAGTATGCTTGAGGCCAGAATATGTGGCCTGAGAAATCTGGGTATCAATGACCAATTTTCTGCTAGAAATGGATCAAGACAATAACTTTGTGCTACCCTTTGAAAGTATCTGTGAATGAAAGCTGTTTTACTGAGTGCCTGTCCAGCACTCACTGGTAGGCGCTATGCACAAACTAACTCCTAATGCTCACAGAAGCCTAATAAAGTTGGAGCTGGCATTAACCCCAAGAGAAGACTGACGTCACAGAGTTAAACAGTATGTTTGAGGCTATCCAGCTAACAAGAGGCCAAACTGAACATATGCCTATAAGGTTTGAAAAGTTACTCATTCCGGGGGTCATTTTAACTCGACACTTCAATATACATCAATATTAGTTTAAAATGCCCTTTGTGGACCTAAAGTAGTTTCCTAAGTTTAAATGGAATCCCATTGCTAAGAGCTACCCATATGTCACTTCCAGGCTTATACACACAATTCCAGGATCTCCTAGAGAGGACCATTTCTTCCACCACATGGCTTTCCCAGATAAATAGCCCCCCACCTCTATATTTGTTATCTTTTGGATTGAACGGCAGAGATAAAGCAGTGGAGAGAAGGAATAGTAATGGTTGGTGGTGGTGGCAACTGGGGAAAGGCAGTGGCAGTGATGATGTCAGCTTTGCTGTATATTAAGAACATGAGTACTTCACAAGCTTTCTTTTATTTACTCATCCAAAGAGTCCTACAAAAAACAAATTGATCCCCCATTTTATCAGTAAACTGAGACTCTAAGGATGAAAGTCTTTGCTCAAGGTTACAAGCTCTGATGTGTTTTAGGACCAGCACTCTTCAATACTACATACTAGTAAGGGATTAAGGAAGTAGGGTACCACTGCACATGCTGGCAGCTCAGCATTAGGGAGGCTGAGCATGAGAGTTTAAGGTCAAACAGGACAGCTGTGAGTGGATGACACAAAAGATGGTTGGGAGAGAGAAAGGGCCCAGCTGGGTGGTGCAGGTGTGTGGTCCTGGTTACTTGGAAACCAGATGCAAAATTACAAGTTCAGGGCCTGCCTGAGCTATAGACTAAGTTCAAGATCAGCCTGGTCACTCTATCTCAAAATAAAAAATAATCAAAAAAGGATTGAAGATGTAGCTTGGTGGTAGAAGAAAAAGAAGGAAAAGGAGGCTGACAATATTTTATTGGCCTTTGAGCTACTTTCCAAATAGAGCTTGACATTCAGCCACAGCTGAACATCCTCTAATGCTCCAACATTCCCAGAATGACTACCTGTGGTATATGTCCAGAGTCCAGTCTACTGGCAATTTTAATTCTTGATGTGTTTTTAGGATTAAATGAGCCTTGTTTGGGAAGTTTCAGATCAGTAGCCTTAAATTAAATTAAAGGACAAGTCATGACTATATTCAAAATATCCAATGCTTTCCTCAGATCTAAAGCACATGCTACCAAACATTTTTGTGCTCAGGTATTGAACTAGCTTTAGAAGAGACCTGTGTGGATGAAAGACAGAAAAAAAATGGGGTGAACTTCAGCTGTCTTGTGAAATTCCTCTTTCCAAGAATCTTAACAAATCTGCTGCATTAGCATTGACATCAAATACAGCAAACATGACTCTCTGAAGAGGGCTGTGCATTCTCGCTAGGCGCTGAGAAATAGAGACAGTCTTGGTTTGTGGGTCTGACAGAGTTCTGAGGTCAACAGCCTCCCTCTGGGACGTGCTTTTAATAATATTTGTGCTACCTCCAGTTAGAGAGCTGGGGAAAGATGTGGCAGATTGGCTCTGCTGACCCACACACTACTGTGCCCAGTACAGGGAGCCTACACATAATTGTCTATCTTAGGTCAGTGCCAATGTTGCAGACACTTCCTGTGTGAGCTTGAATAAGTCACTAACCCTCTCTGGGCCTTTGTTTCTTCATTTTCAATGGTTACTGTGAAGATCCTTGCCATCTCCAACACTGTAAAGTTCTAGAAGGCAATGCCTACTTCTTTCTCCAACATCTAAATGCCTTTCGACGCCCTTGCTGGAAACCCAAGTTAGCACTGGCTGTGCGGCATCTAAAGCGCCTGATTCCCTCTGCTGAGCAGAAGGTTTGGAAAGGACGCACTGTCTCCCTTTTGCCTCTTTGAATGTGTAGCCAATGGGGCATCATACATTTTTTTACACTTCTCCTGCTAGATGTGAGATTCAGGAGAAGCAGGGATGTTCCAGGGTGTTCTTGCTCCTGGGGTGGGGATGTGCTCAGTTATATTGATCTCTTCGGTCGGCGTGTGCTTCCTCCCTCCCTTGACTTCCTCAACAGTGCAAGACTGCTGACAGCAGCCTACCTTTTAATTGGTATTTTTAATTTTTATTTATTTATTGTGCTATTTAAAAGCCATTTACAAGAGTGAGAATTGCCTATGTAAAATGGAAGGGGGTGCTATATTTTTTCCTGAAAGGTGGCGCGTCTCTCAGTAAAGAGAAAAAGGCATGTTACACCAGGCTTGCTGGCAAAGATAGAAGCCAGCACCGGTTTGCCTGTTGTCACAGCCAAAGCAAAATGCCACCTCTGCCTGGAAGCCAGAGTACCTCACTCCTCTTTTGTGTCCCAGACATGTATCCATCACAAGGCGGTGAGCATGTCTGTTTGACCATGTAGTCACACGAGCTTCTTGAAGGTCACTTTCCAACCCCCTGGAAGGACACACGTAAGAAGAAATTATTTCTGGATAAAGTGGATTGCATGCCAGATACATCAAGTAAATTTCAGTTTGAGGCCTAAGTGAACCCAGGAGAGTCCCTAGCTGCCAAGTGTAATCCAATACCTGTCCTGTTCCCAGAATCTCCTAATAAACCCAGATGTGGTAACAGCAAATGCAGCAGAATCCCCAGGCAGGAGGTGCCAAAACACCCTCCACACACAACCATCACTACCCCTCCCTAAAAAAAAAGTTTCAGAAAAATGTTCTCACCCCTGGAGGGGAAAACCTGTCCATGCCTGAAGCAGTTTGACCCTAACAATCACACACCCTCTAGAGAGCTGAACTGCCCATCTCAGCAGGAACCCCCCACCCCCAGCCTCCTGCTCCCTGGGGAAGGACAGACGGTTTCCACAACTGACAGTTTCTCCTCGTGATCTTTAAAAGAGCAGGAGCTGGCTGTGAGGCTGCTGCGCTGCCTCCCCTTGTGGGGTAGCATGGTCCCTGTTGCGGCTGGGCTCCAAAGAGAGCCACACTTGGCTGCCGATGAGGACGAGCCTAGATAAGAACGATGCAAAGAGGGCTCTGTTCGACATGGCTGCGACGCTCTAGTTTCTTGCAAGGTGAGACTTGGCAGTTCTACCTTGCAAGTAAAACCCCAAATTAATTTTTTTTTAAAGAAATTAAGTCAGAAACAAGGCTTCAGAAAAACTGTGAGTGTTAGGCATAAACTGATTTTGGATGATCTTTAGGCGAGAAAGGGTGGAGTTACCATCAGAAACATGTTTTTATTTATGCTTTTCGAATCCCCACTGGTGTGCGATGTGTGTGTGCCTGTGTGTGCTGGCTAATGTGAGTGTGCGTGTCTCGATTCTCTAACTCTTCTTTTATTCTATGCACAGTTCATATAGATGTTGCATAAATAAATATATAGGTCCATCCACACCTTTTCATTTTATTTGTAAATTGTTTGGTATAAGCGGCAGAGCGTAATGAAACCTGGTGAAGTTTAAAAGATTAGATTTTTTTTTCATACTGACACTTCATAACACTGTTCATATGTCTCTGAGTGAGATTTATGAATATATGAGCAGTACTGCAAAATTATACTGCACCAGAGACTTCCTGCACCACAGGGGTGGCAGTCTAAAGTGACACCGCTTCAAGCATTTTTCACAGACAAGAAGCAAAATTTAACCCCCATAAGGGGAAGTATGATTTCAACAGCTTGAAATGAGCTCATTTGTAGATAGGTTTTTTTTTTCCTTTTCATATTCCATAATTTTTTGTGCTAAGATTAAAACAGATTGCACAGCTAATGCCGGGGCACTTAAATGCTGCCCAGAACAGCGTGGCCCTTAAAGATAAATCCTCATTTGCTGTCTGTATTAGGAATGCCCCAGTCTGGCAAATGATGGTAAATGCCCACCCCTCAATTCTTCTGGCTTTCCACCTGATTTCAGAATTGCACACATTGGGACCATTTCCAAAGGTAAGTGCCAGTCAAGGCACCCCTGTTCCTCTTCTGGCTCTGGAAACAATGGCATTAGGAAATGAGCAAAGCTCTGAATCACAACTGAATGTAGTGGACCAATTCAAAGAAGAATCAACAGCATAAGAGGCAGTCTGCAGGAATTTATCATACATGTGGTGTGTGTAGTGGAAGAGACCCAGGTTCAATCCCCAGTCCATACCGCCCTGGTGTAGACTGAACAAGCACCTCATTTGTAAGATTTGATGATCATGGTGTCTGTGCTCTCCAGTTCTGTTTAAACATCTTGTTTCCTCCGGAACAGAATAGATGCTCAAAAGTGACCTGTTCCCTCCCTGCCCTGTGGTCACTCCATGATGTGTTGCCTGGAGAACTTTTGTCTCTTTTTCAGCAATGGTACAACAGCTCCATGAATGTCATCTGCACCTGGTTGACTGACCGGATGGACCTACAGCTTCACATTTATCAACTGAAAACACTAATTAGGATGGTAAAGGTAAAAGAACAAAGCATTCTTTGCAAGTAGCTTACTGAACTGCACTTCACTGGCAAGCTGCAGAACTCCAAAAACAAAGATAGTACTCGCTTACATACACAGCAGGATGGCTTCTAAGACAGCATTGCATGCAAGGAGTCCTAGGAAATTCCTTTGTGGTGCCTGCTTAATTTCTTACTGAGACATCAAAGGCAAGCTTAGTTTAAAAAAGAGGAGGGAGACATTGATATTGTTTTCTATATAGGAAAAATAGTGTATATAATTTGCCATGCACAAAATGCCAGAGATTCTTGTGCCCTGGCAGTGGCATTGCACCTTTAAAAGCTTGCTTTGGGCACCATCCTGCTAATTGCATAAATTACCAATTTCATTTATGGTTTAATTAAATAAAATTTTTGCCACAATTAATTTGATGGAAATATTTACCCCCAGCTATTTCTAAATATGTTCTGTGATCATTATCAGAATGCAAATCGATATTGTTCTCATAGTTAATTGAAGTGCTTTCTCTTACAATGAATGTACACAATCAAATGTAAAAGATCACAAAGGTGAGATAACATACCCTGAAAGTAGCTCTTTTCCCCTGTTCTTATGTGTGTGCTATGGACTAATGATAATTATTTCAGCGTGAAATCGAAGTGGTTTACATGAAATAATAAGATCACAGAAGGGGGTAAATACGTTTTTTGATCATTTCAGTTTCCATTTGATGCTTCACCATAGAGGGTTTTTAAAACATTTGTATGCAAAAACTCCTATTCAATGCACAAAATTCTCCATTAAAATATTTTAGTAATAAGCGTAGCTGAATTTTCTTAACAGTTTGCCAAAAATCTCCCCTCCCCTGCCTCTCAGTCTCCTTTGGATTAGTCCCATCCCCCTGAAGGTGTTCTTCTACCTCAGTGCTGACTAAAGCCCAATTACACTTGCATTGTGTGTAATTAAGGAGTTATTATCATCTGCATTTGATCTCACAAAGCCTCCACCCTGGAGAAGGCTGCAGCCAGTATGTAACTGTGGATACTGTACAAGAAATATATGCACTTGAATGGTGCTCTCAGCTCAACTCTCTTAATGTTTTTAAGTCAGTTCCTTACAACAAGTTCAGTAAGCATTGCCAGACCCTCTGAGTTCCTTTGCTTGGTGTAACTATTTCTTTTATTTATTTATTTATTTATTTATTTATTTATTTATTTATTTATTGTGTGTGTGTGTGTGTGTGTGTGTGTGTGTAGTATAGAGTCTAGGAGATAATTTCTGTTTAAACTGTACCTGACCAGATAGATATGAAAATATAAATATTGAGTATTTTCAAATTATCTCTCCATAACTGATATTTTCAAATCCTTGTCAAAAATTAGCAGTATTTTATTAAGACAATAATATGTCAGAGAGGAGACTTAATTTTAGCCATCTGCCCAAAATAAACACATACACAGTTGTGAACCACAGAGGAGTAACACAGAAATGTCACTGGATAGGGACCTTTTAATTTCTCCAGAACTGTACTCATCCTTGCTCCTGCAATACAAGGGGTCTACAGCAGAACCCCCCACCTCCAGCTCAAGGACACAACAGAGTACTCCTTCTCAGCCACAAATTTTCCAAGGGTCTTCAACTCACTTTCTTGCCTCAAAAGACACTCCCTTCATTCATCAATTCATTCCTCATCCAGAAAGTTTGTTCATTCACCCAATGCTAGATAAATGTTAGCACCTTAATATTAGCAAGTGAAGGATTCAAATCTGAGTGACCATCATTTCTACCTTTAGTATCTAATTGGGATACACACTGCTCTCAAATTCCAATGAAGAAGAGAATACTCAAACATTTTAATCTCTATTTCTTCTACCCTCATCTGGCAACAATTATGTTATTCTAAGTGGCCACAAAACAGTTAACTGAAATTTTCAAAAAGCCCAGTAAGTCATTTGCCTATTTGATCTACTCTGGGCCTAACATTTAATCAGTCTCCTACCCATTCTATCACATGAAAACACAGTTAAGTTAGCTGCCTGGATGATCCCTTCTTCTCAGAAGATTTCCACTATAACCGTGATAAGATGGCTTTGGAACATTATCTAAACCATGTTACCTTATAAAGAGAAGTAAGTTATGGTGGATAATCAGCCACAAAAAGACAGGAGTGATCCTGTCCATGATGTCACATAACTGGGCTTCACAGAACCAACCTGCACTCACTGACTCTCCCGTCACTATAGCCTATAATCTAAAATGTATGTTGGCCTTGGGGTTATTGATACTATAACATTAGATAACTATTAAAAACACAAAGAATGTGGGAGTCTTGTTAAAATACATTACCATTTTCTCTTTCGACCATTTATCAAGTTACCTGTATGAACAGGTAAATCAAAGAGGAGAATTAGTAGCTTGAAATGATGTGCAGTGTGACACCCACCCACCCCACCCCCACACACACACACATATAAAACAGCCAGAAGCTCCTGGTCATGTTCTAGGAAGCAGGCCTTGGGATACTTAAGGAGATATGAGAAAAGTTGTGTGAAGGAACAAAGGATCTTTCAGTACAGCAACACCATCTATTGTTCTTGAAAAAAAGCCAAATTTCTTCCCTGAGAACATAAAGTTGTGAACAAAATGGATACAGATCCATCCCAAGGAGATGAGACATGAATCACATGTTTGCAACATATTGATGAGGCATTAGCGCTCCATCTTGCCCATCATTGTGGCTGCCCGTAATAGGTTTCATATACCAACATGCATATGTCTATCTTGTGAATGAGACAGAGGGACGTGGCTCATGCAGTTATAACAGGCAAAAATTCCAAAGGCCAGACTGCAACAGAAATTACAAACTATCATAATCAATTGACACATTCATTATGTATATGTTCGAGCCCCTTATACTATCGATGATATTTTTATAATAACCTAAGGGAAAGAAGCAGACCGGGGGAAGGGAAACAGCTATGGAACATTTCCCTTTGTGGATCTGAATAAACACAAGCTTATGTTCTTTGCTTTGTCTCATCTAATACAGTTTATCCTATCACAATTTCTCATTTTCTGTCATTCAGTGGAGTCTGAGTCCAAGTAAAATCTGAATAGAGTCACTTGTTACTTTTCAATTCTTAAAGGTGACACTTAGCTGAAAGTCATGACTTTTACACATGTTCCTGCTTTGCATCCTCTCCCTCCTCACCTTGGTGATAAGATCTTCCTTACCATTTTACCTCTTCTCCCTATAGAAAACCTATAGAGATTTCCGACTGCAAGGGGTCCTGGATTCCACCTTAAACAGCAAGACCTATGAGACCATCCGAAACCGCCTCACTGTGGAGGAAGCTACAGCATCAGTGAGTGAGGGCGGGGGCTTACAAGGGATTAGCATGAAGGACAGCGATGAGGAAGATGAAGAAGATGATTAGACCATTCTCTGGGTCAAGAGTCCACTGGGATGGAGTCCTGAAATCAATGCATGTCCTTAGTCTGTTAGTTAACTCCATTAGGGAATTTTCTGTCAACTACCATGCCCATGAGATGTTTACCATTTTAGCTATGTGGTATCAAGATTAGCAAATGACCTTCAGATCCATGGTTTCCTGATTTCTGTGTCTATATGTTTACAAGCAATATGGAACACCACTCTCAAACACTGTTCATGGAGAAAATACATAGCTCAGCTGCTAGGTGTGTCCCTGTTGTTAGCAGAACAAAATGCTTCATCCTGCACTACATATGCACTGAAGTGGACATGGGAGCAGTCATGCTGAGTGTTTCCATGTCTCTGTTTCATGGATGTGGGAAGCAGGTATTTAAATGAGTACATGAATAAATTAATTTAAGCACATAGATCTGCTTGGTTTTGGTTTCAGTTTTGTTCTTGTTTTATGGGAAGGAAAAAATGACATGGTTCCAACAGCCAACGTTAACGTTTCTCCTCTAAAACCGAAAGCGGTGGAGCCCATGTCCTGGTTAACCCAGCTTTGCATTTATCCATGTAGTTTCCCCACCCAAAAAAGTTACATATCAATTGATTGATTATTTTAATTGCTATGGCAAGGGGGCCATCTGATCAGGACTCAGCATCAAGCAAAGTTCAGACCAACTCTCTTCTCTCTAAGTTTATCCTAGTAAATGTTACATTTTGCTTTTCTGTTTCAATAACTGTATATGTAAAAAACAAAACAAACCCTATTGAAATGAGAACCCTAGACTATAAATGTATTTATAATAAGATGTGGATATTTCCTCCAGTAGACTGTAACCATAATTTCAATTATTTTGTTCCACACTGTTTTTTATATCTGTCATGTACATTGCACTTTGATCTGTACCTGAGGGACCCTGGGGTCCGCTGTAGAGCTGTTTCTTTCTGTGGAAAGTAGTGGATCCATCTTGCTTTTGCCTTATATAAAAGCCTACAGTTGTGAAAGTGTGGGAAACTGTGGCTTCTCAATAAATAATTATTCAAATATCCTAAGCGTGTGTGTTTGAGGCCATCTTCTTCTGTCTCTTTTGAAAGCCCCACAGAAGCGTAAGAAGCAAGGAGAGGCAGAAAAGGGAGGGCAGAGGTGATTTTCTAGAGTGTTCTTGACACTGTGGGCTTGGGCTGTTGAGAGACGGCCTAGAATTCCACTAATTCACACTGCACTAACTCAGGATCTGATGTTGGGCAGATTATGCTTGCATCATAGGATAAATAAGGGTTTGCTAAGCAAGTGAGTGGTGTAAACGAGAGGAATGTTTCTCCTGTGTGGAGAGAAGGCCAACAAACTGTTTTGAAGCACCACTTTAACAGCAGTGTTTGCATTCAAACAAAGTGTGTGCCAATTATATATGATTCTTATATATTTGTTTCAGCATTTTTTCAAGATCCTCTAAGACATAGAGTACTCTTCTCACTCCTCAGCTCCTGTCAACAATATAATCACCTAGGTT
Source organism: Sigmodon hispidus (assembly GCA_004025045.1). Lineage (NCBI taxonomy): Eukaryota > Metazoa > Chordata > Mammalia > Rodentia > Cricetidae > Sigmodon > Sigmodon hispidus. The sequence continues at coordinate 309,430 of PVIH01000314.1, forward strand.
TGAAAGAAATCAAATGTTTTCCTTTGCTTGCTTTATTTGTGTCTGTCACAAACTAGGCTGACCTCTCTATGAGGCTAAGACTTGACGGAAATGACTGCTTTCCCAAGAGGACAGGGTAGAATGGTTGCCAGTTGTTCTCAACAAAGCAGCTCTCCAGAGGGCAGACGCCACTGTTTACTTCTTCGTGGCTGCAGGAGCAAGAACTCTACTGACCAACTATTCTAAGCTCTCAGTCTTCCATCAATTACCTCGCTCGAGTCTCTGAGCAAATATGAGATCATTGCTGTTATTCTCATTGTAGACGAATAATTTAAAATCAAAGGTATGTCAGCCAAATGTGGTAGATCACACTTCTAATCCCAGCAACTGGGATTTAGAAGCAGGAAAAACAAAAGTTCAAGGCCAACCTCAGCCACACACTGAGCTTAAGGCTGGCCTTCGTAGCATTAGACACTTTCTCAACATTCTCCCACCTGCCCCCTCCCGAAAAGCACAAAGGATTAGCCAATTTACCCAAAGATACATAGTTAGGTCAGTCAGAATAGTAAGGCTGTAATTTCAGACAATGTTTTTGTTATGTTCAGTGTTGCAAAACTAGCATATTTCATGCAAGAATTATAGACAATTTTAAAATGTGCTAAGTGAATAGGAAGCATCCTAGCATTTAAAACTCGGGATGGGGGGTATTCAGGATCACTGGAGAGGAGCTATGTGAGCAGGTTGTATAACCAAAGGCACAAAAAAGAGATAGACTAGAAAAGACTATACCCCAAAGCCAAGGTCAGAAGAAAAGGAAGATTCCCTCCAAATACAGTTTCTCACCACCTCGCATGGAAAACCCATTAAATAGTGTCCCCCAGCATAGCAATGCAGAGAAAGTGTGTGGAACAGGAAATGACAGGAGAAAGGTCACAGAAAAAGCTTTAGCCAAGTTTAACCCTCAAGACACCCTGCTAGACACACAAAGCAAGGACCAGAGCCCCAAGATCCTGGAGCTTTCTCTTTTTCCTTTAGAACAAACATACAGAAGAGAATAAATCCTAAAATACAGCTCAGTATTTTACCCCAGGGTGACCACATTCACAAAACACACACACACACACACACACACACAAAGATGAAGTCAGGAAAAGCACCTTAACCATCCCTAACTCATCCATGAGCCTTGCCAAACTCTACTTCTCACTTGCCAAAGGCAACCACCATCCTTATGCTAATATGTGGAAAGACCTTCCTATTCTAACTTTCTGTGTAGTCACACACACAGGACACTTCACATATAACCATTTTATTGCTGAGACAGCTGTGGTTCATTTTATAGCTATATGGCAGTCTGATATATGAATATGCCACAATGGATTTATCCATGTCACAATGTCATTTTCCATTTAGGGTGGCTATAAGGACTGCTGCTGTGAATATTTCTTACATACCCTCTGGTGCAGTTGTTGGGCCACAGGGCAAAGATACACTTATTTTGGAAAATGCTTTTTATGATATCTTAACCTCACCAACTGTGTGTCAACATCCCTATTCTTCTCCTTGGTAAAACTAAGTATTCCCACTCTTTAATGCTTTGACATTCTGTTAAGTGATCTAGCGGTTCATGACGGCAGTTCCTAGGTTACAAAAAATGGAGCTGATTTCCTGTGAATATATTTATTGGTAATTTGGATGGCCTCTCCCATGCAGTGTAAGTTTGAATCTTCCTTTTGGGGAAGATGAATATTCTAGAGCCATTTGAAGGCTATGGAGATAAAGGAGATGTCAAGAGAGTAATAGAAAAGCAAGTTCTTCACTTAACAATCAGCCTATGCATCATGCATCCTGAGCACACTCTGCGCATGGTCATTGATGAAAACTCTTCTCTCTAACCCATTTCCTCTCAGCAGTTGAGGGATCTTTTGAAAAGGGACATGTAGTGTGGGTCCTTCCCTAATTAAAGGTGCCCAGCGGCCCCAGACCTTTCTCCTAGAATGAATCTCAAGCCTCTTAAAGTAGCATGCAAGGCCATGTCTGATGACTCTTGCCCTCCTCTCCGGGATGCTCTGCACCTGCCGCCTCTCACTTCCACGCTACACCTGGTTCTTCCCACCTGGGCTCTCACCCAGTGCTGTTTCTTCCCATCTCACAACTCTCAGCTAAATTTGACATTCCCAAGGAAGTCTTTCCAAAGTCACCTCCATTGCGAATCATTAGTGAGAATCTTCCCCTCTGCTGCTCTCTCCTGGGAGCATCACAGCTGCTCCTGAGTAGGTTTTTTACATCCCCGCATGTTTCTTAGCATTCTTTACCAATTCAGGAAGATCTGCCTGCACCAGATTTCTCTCTCTGGCCCCGGTGCCTTCATAAAAACTGTTTGACATAGGAGTAAAGGGCACAGATGGAGAGGACTTGATTACTTTTAGAACCCTTGGGTAGTATGAATCTTCAAAAGCCTCTCTTAAATAAATAGTACAAGACTCAGAGAAGGGAGGAAAGGGAGGCTCACAGAACAGGTCAACTTGAGAAGCCCTGGGAAAAGACAGGATAGAGCACAGCACAGTGGAGGGAAGCGGTGCGATAAGCCACCAGGCTGAGATTCTACAGAGATCAGAACTCCCATGAGTTCCCAGAGCACATAGTTGCCACTCAGCAAATACCTGTTTACTTAAAGCATTAAGAAATATGCTCTCAGCACTTACCAGGACATCATATTGCACTACCTCCCCAACAGAACTCAAGAAACAGAATCAGAAACAGAAAGATTGCAAAAGCCACAGGTTAGAGATGACTGCTGTGGAACATTGTCTTCTGAACATGGCAGGGTGATTGCCTTCATGAACTTACAGTAGCTACGGTTGCAAGTCTAAGACTTTCACAAGATCAGGCTGGTCAACACTTCAGTGTGAATAGGGGATGAGGACCCACCCTTGACTGAGGAGCTTAAGGCAGGCTCTAGCTGCTTAAGGGGGAAGTTCATTTCCTTCAATGGTTTGGTTCCTGGTAGGTCTGCTGTGCTCCAGTAGATGGCCCTACATCCATGTACATATATACAGCATCGAATGAACTCCATGGGTTATAAAGAGAAAAGATAAAGAAGAGGAGGAAGAACTAAGAAAAGGACAAGAAAGACTATGAAAACTGGACATGGGCTGGGAATGGGCTCCAAGGGGAGTTAGAGGGAGAAACCAGAAGATATATGGCCTAAATACATTATGTTCATGTATGAAATGTATGATTTTAAAAATATGTTCCATAGTTTAAGAGCTTCTGCATCATGGAAAGATATACCCAGGGTGTTGGGAGATTGTGTTGCAATGAGGAAATTAAAGTATGAGAGGAAGATGTTTAAGACCTGTAATTTGGATTTGTTGGTCTGCATAGCCAACAGCCAACTAGTGTTTTTAATTTTTATTTTTTCACATCTTTGAAGTAGAGAACTGGGAAGAAAAACCAGTATGTAAAGTCCTGGCCTTGCTCACACAGGTTCTGAAGTCCATTCCCCATACCCACAGAAGGGAGAAAGGAAAAAAAAAGCCAGGTGAGATGGGGAGCAAGGTCAATCCCTGGAGCTCACTTGCCAGCTGTCTTAGGGTTTCTATTGCTGCAATGAAACACCAGGACCAAAGAAACTTGAGCAGGAAAGGGGTTTTTTGGCTTTCACTTTAGCATTGTTGTCCATCACTGAAGGAAGTCAGGACAGGAACTCAAGCAGGGCAGGATCCCAGAGGCAAGAGCTGGTGCAGAAGCCACAGAGGGGTGCTGCTTACTGGCTTACTTCCCATGGCTTACTCAGCCTGCTTTCTTATAGAACCCAGGACCAGCAGTCCAGCAATGGCATCACCTACCATGAGCTGAGCCTTTCCCTGATGATCACTAAATGAGAAAATGCCTTACAGCTGGATCTCAAGGAAGCATTTCCTCAGCTGAGGTTTTTTCCTCTCTGATGACTCTAGCTTGGGTCAAGGTGACACACAAACCCACTCAAAACACCGGCCCACTTAGTCTACTTCATGAGTTGAAAGCCAGTGAGACCCTATGTCAGAAACAAGGTGGGAGCTGGGGAGATAGTGCTTAAAGAACTAGCCACACAAGAAAGAAGACTAAAAGTCTTGTCCCCACTATGAATTTAAATGCCAGTTGGGAAGTCCAGTGTTCTCAGGATGGACAAGGGACCAGAAAAACAAGCTGGCTAACCAGACTAGTGGTACCTATGAGCTCCAGGTTCAACTGAAAGACCTTGCCTAATGAATATAATGGGGAGTGATCAAAGAAGACTCCCCAACATCAATCATGGTCCTAAATATACCCACACACATACATGTGAGCCCACAGATGTGAACACACATACCACATATACATACACTTGAGATTCCTCAAAAAAACACACATTAACAAAAAGATATTATAACAAAAATAAAAAATAGGTTGATGGCACCTGAGAATACAAAACTTAAATCTGTCTTCTGACCTCCACATATGTGTGCAAACATATATACAAGGAGAGAGGGAGAGAGAAAGAGAGATATGAAAAAATGAATCTTATCCCCACCAGCCTCTTTCCCTAAAGTAGCCATTGCTAACAGATGGTCAAATACTATCCCAAATATGTCTACATTATAAACAAGCATATTAGATATATATTTGACACATATGACATAGATTTATACAAATTTTAATCATCCTAACTCTACTACTTTGTAAAACACATTTCCATTTGTCTTTACAGACTTGCCTGTAAGTCTGCCCATACAGACTTTCTATGTAGATTTGCTAATAGATATACTACATTTAAGAAATTTTCTGGTCAAAGAAAAAACAGGAGCCAAGTAAAGCAAGACGAAAATTTAGGATACGACTATGATAGATCAAAACATAGTGGAGGAAATGAGCCATCTGTGGGAGTGACCCCAGAAACTGTTTGAAAATGTGTGACTAAAGAATTTGTGAAATACCCCAAAGCCAATCACAGTCTAACTGCAGGATTGCAGTTGTCTGCTTATGTGTCTATCTCTGCTAGACTGCCAACTACTTGAGGTCACCGACTGTGTATGCTACTTGGGTGCACAGGATACAGTAGGCAATCAATACATGTTGATTAAATTGAATGAGTATCAGACCTAAATATGATCATGACCATGAAAGTGTAAATGTATTATGATTTTTAATATGTGCTATTGCATATATGTATGGTATGTGTACATGTTGGTGAGTGAAGGCATATGTGTGTGGCCCACAGCAAGAGTGTAGAAGTCAGGAACACCTCTGGTGTGAGTTCTTGCTTTCTGCCTTTTGAGACAGGGTTTTTTGTTGTTTGGTCATCGCTGTATGTGACAGGTTAACTAGCCAGTATGATTCCAGGGATTCTTCTGTCTCTGCATCCCATCTTACTGTAGAAGCATTGGGATGGAGGGGTGAGCTATTGTGGCTGGCTTTCTGTGAGTCCTGGTGGTTCAAGCTCAGAGTCTCATGTTTGTAGAGTCAGCATTTTATCCCCAGAGCCATCTTCCAAGAACATGCTCTAATGCTATCACTCTCTGTCTCTCTGTCTCTGTCTCTGTCTCTCTCTCTCTCTCTCTCTCTCTCTCTCTCACACACACACACACACACACACACACACATACAGTAGAAGGCAGAAAACTATGAACATCACCAAAAATGTGACCTGATTTTCCCATGCAGGAATAAACATACACAACTGTGCTTTCAAAGTTTGCATTTCCATAAGAATTTTAGAAAGTCAACCAAACGACTAGAGTTGTTTCATTACTACTTAAGCACAAGTTTAATAAGTTAATTTACTTCAAATTTTAAGATCCAAAACAAGTGTGTTCTTTGTGGCCAGCTTCCACCAGATACATGATTAGCAAATTTGAAATTAAATCAAATTATGCACATTTTGCAATACTTGTTAAACAATTTTTAAAATAAATATTCATCTTTTATTCAAGGTTGTTTTGCTTCTTCGTCTAAATACTAAAATTATCATTTGTTTTCTTTTAATGAAATCATGCATTTCACCCATAGTTATAAATCTGCTTTTGTTGTAACTAAGCAAAACATGAGGAAAGGGGTGGTGGGGTGCCGTCTGCCAGCAGAGTTCTCTACCCTAATGACAGGACATTGAAGCTCATAGGGAAACACTGAGCAACAAATGAATCACAACCATCAGCTGGCAGAGAGATAAAACAATGACTATTAATCACACAATGCCAGGGATGGAATGCACAGGCACAATGCAGCAGAAGCACACAAAGAAAGTTCCTCAGCTCCTAAGAATCAATGGTGGGATGGGAAATCAATTAGGCACACAATTATGTTGGCGTGTTTCTATCTTCCCAGAGAAAAGCTGGCTTTGCTTTCTAGGTGATGAACATGATCATGAAGAGTAAACCCTACTCTTAGCCAGAACAAAGTGACTCAAGATAGTCACATTCAGAAACGGGGCTGTGGTTTGGAGATATATTTAAGATTTAAAAAAGGTAACAAAAGAATGATAATTCCTGGTGATACTCAGAGCAAATTAAAGCCCAGTTTATGAGGAAGTTATGGCTGCATTTCAAATCCAAATGCTGCTACATTATTGTGGAAAAGACTAGTGGACTATGTTCCTTGCTGTCTCCTTAGATATGTCTTGGGATCCATCTTTGAACATCATAAACTCCTCTTTACTAGTTTTGATTCAAATATTAATAGCCTTGGATTGAAGTATACTTTTCAAAAAAACAAAACACAAGCAACAAGGCGATAGGCTTAAAGTTACAAGGCAAGTAGACACTTGAACCCTGCAGACCTTCCATTGGACTATTTTTTGGTTTGTGATACTGAGAATTAATTTCTATGTTGTTTATGACAGGACAAGAAAATGACCAAATCTTAGAGTGCTCATTTTGGTAAAATGATTCTGAAGAGATGAGAGTCAACTCTCGATTTTCAAATCCAGGAAATGGGTTTCTTTCTGCATCATTAGCCAGTGAGACTATCTCTGTGTCATTTCTTATACACTCTTAGTCAAATCAATTCCAAATATTTTCTTCATTGTAAGACAAAATATTCTAAGAACTCTGAAACTGGAATGCACTCGTCCACTGTAAGGAAACACTTGCATGACATCTACTCTCTGTCATCCCAAACCTATGTGACAAGGTCACTCTGCACAGCCTCAAACTCTTTTAAAGAATAGATTTAAAGTAATTTTTTAGAAGGATCCGAGGAGATGCCTGTCTCAGGGAGGCTATTTCCCAAAGTGATGTGAGGGAAGAGGCAGAAATCAATCATGGATTCTTCACCAAGGTATGTGGGCCTCTGAAAATCGGAGTGAGTGAGCAGTCCGTGTGAATACTTAACGAAAGATGGACGGGATGTTAGAACACAGGGTGACAGATGCAGAGGAGGTGATTAGAAGGTCTTGCTCAAATGTTGTAGGGACGGAGAGACGTCACAGTTGGTCCAGTACTTTCCCTGAAAGAACAAGGCCTGCAATTTGATTCCAAGAACCTAGGAGAGAAATCCAGGCTTTGTGTGGCATGCACTGCTGAAGCAGAGACAGGGGGATCCTGGTGTTTGCCAGCAAGCCAGCTTCACTCAATCTGGGAGGATCTGTCCAGTAAAAGATCCCATTTCAAGCAAACAAAAAACAAACAAACAAAAAAAGAAAAGAAAAGAAAACCAAGAGGGAATGTCTTGGATGGCCATAAGGTGGAGTCATCAGAGAGAAGGAAGATTTAATTGAGAAAATGCCTCCTAAGATCAAGCTATAGGTGAGCAGCCTGTAAGGCATTTTCTTAATAGTGATTGATAAGCAAGGAAGGGTCCAGCCCATTGTGGGTAGAGACTGACCTAGGCTGGTACTTCTGGCTTCTATAAAAAAGCAGGCTGAGCAAGTCATGGTGAGAAAGGCACTAAGCAGCAGCCTTCCAGGTCCTCTGTATTAGCTTCTGCCTCTAGGTTCCTGTCGTGTTTGAGTTCCTGTCCTGGCCTTCTTCAATGGTGGACTATAACATGGCTATTTAGCCAAATGAACCCTTTCCTTCTCCACTTGTGTTTTTGGTCATGGTGTTTTGTCACAGCAATGGAAACTCTAAGACTGGGAACAACTCTGGAGATTGTCCTGTGGATTCCACATGCATGTACATGTGTTCTTGCACATACACATATACCTACACACACACACACACACACACACACACACACACACACACACACACACACACATGCTCCTGCATACAGTGAACACAGATTTGGTCCCATGTTCAGATAATTGGCAGAAATGTGACCTTATGAAAATTACTTGATGTTTAGTTCTTGATTTTCTCATCTATTAGATAGAACTAATGAAAACCATGCCCTGTATATTATCTGTACTAAAAGTTCATTGGAGGGCTCAGTAGTTAAAATCTTCATAGCTCTCACAGGACCAGGTTCTGATCTCAACATACATATTCAGCAGCTCACCTATAACCTCAGCTTCTACAGATTCAATGTCCATCTTCTGTCCTCAGTGGGCAGCCATACCCATGTGCACACACACAACACACACACCTTTTGAGAAACACTCCCACAGTATTCAATACTATTGTACCAGTGGGCATATCTTACCCAGTTAGTCATTACTGTAGCTAATAGGATTCACACATAGTCAAGACTACTGATTACTTCTCTTCTTCTGCAGCACTGAGTAGACCAGAAGTGTCAGGTTAGTACCAGCTTGACTTCTCTGTGTGCCATGTAGTGTCTTTACAATAGGGTCTTCCCATCAAGTTCTAGAGGTAACTAAAAGCAGTGACAATGCCTGTAATGTTTGGGGGGGGGCTGTGTGACCAATAACTGAAAAAGAGGTAGTCCATACAAAGCACTGAACTTGGCTTAGCATCTTATAGTGTCTGGAGTTTGTATTGTTTCCCCCTCCCTACTTTTATAGGGCCACACCATTAAAGCTTCTCTTGTATATGTATGTGTTACATTAGTAGGCTTTATTTGATTTCCAAAGGTCTTTGGTGTTAGTTATCCCTCTCCCTCCTCCCTCCTATCCCTCACCCCTTTCACCTCATTCCATTATTTTCCATTCCCGCTTCACAGTGCCTCTGCTCTATTCCTATTCCCTTGAAATCTCTCCAGGTTCCCATTAGTTTCCTGAATTCTGTGTGTATTCCATTTAACCACACATATCTAGAGTCAAACTTATCATCTAAGATAAATCATGCGGCATTTATCTTTCCAAATCTGGATGACCTCATTCATCCATTTGCCCGAAAATTCATAATTTTTTTCTTTTATAGCTGAATAATATCCCATTATGTGTATACCATGTCTTTATTATCCATTTATCATTAGATAAACATTTAGGCTCTTTCTACTTCCTGGCTATTATGAATAGAGCAGCAATGACTATGCATGAGCCAGTATCTCTGTAGTAGGATATAGAATCCTTGTGAATGTGACCAGGAGTGATATAATTGTATAACCTGGTAGGTCTATTTCTAGCTTTTTGAGGAACTTCCATACAAGTTTCCATAGAGGCCACACCAGTCTGCACTCTCACCAAGTGAATAAGTATTCTTGTTTTACCATATCCAAGTCATTTTGTGGATAATTGGTTTTTTTTCCCCTCTCTAATCATAGTCATTCTGACTGAAGTAAACAAGCAGTCTGACTGTTTACTTTCTGATTAGATTCAAAACCAGCTCCATAAGATGGAGTTCAAGCCTGGTACAATGGCAGCTGGTTAGTGCTTAGGTCCTATGGGAGATCCTAAAGGATTAAACTTCCCTCTAAGGTCCTGTCTTTATACCCACAGGTTAGTGCATCACTCCTCAGAGAATCTTCTTTTTGCAATAGATGGTGATTAACACAGAGACACACAAGTAGTCAACACAGAATAAGAGCCTGTGGCCTGCTCTATTCTAAATGGGACATCTATATCCCATCCTGTGGTAGTTGGAATGAGAATTATTCTCAGGCTCCTCGGTTCAGGGAACTATTTGGGAAGGATAACGAGGCATGAATTTGTGTGGAGAGGAATGCCATGGAAGCTTTGAGATTTCAGAAACTAGTACCATCCCCAGTGCTCTCTCTGCTATTGCATGTGAAGCAAATGTGAGCTCTCAGCCATTGCCCCCACATCACACCTGCCTGTTGCCATGCTTGCTGCTATGATGGCATGAACCGCTAGTCCTCTGGAACTGTAAAAGCATCAAATAAACCCTTTTTCTATAAGTTGCCTCCATCATGGTGTTTTGTTGTGTCCTTGCTACCCAGGTTCAAGGATCATAGCCAAAGAAAGAGTAGAAAGATTGTAGGAGCCAAAGGTAATAAATGACTACAGTGAAACAGTATTTGCTATGCCTAGCAGTACAGCAACTCTCAGGAACTCACAGCAGCTAGAACTTCAGTGCAGACCTGCACAAATCCCAGCAGGAAGGGCAGGGGCATTGGATCATGAAATTCCACCTGTGGCTGAGCTATTGGCAAATGATGGCTTCTGAATTGTGAAGAGTCAGTTTTCCTTGGAAATCTGGCTCCTGAAAGGTTTCTCATGGTCCAGTAGATGGTCCTACACCCATGTGCAATGTAGCAGCACGAAGTTGAGTCAGAGAGATTAAAAAAAAAAAAAAGAAGAAAGTACATGAATTTGGGAAGGAAAAGTAGTAGGAAGGTATAAAAGAAAAGTTTTAGAAGGGAATGGGGTAGATTTGACCAAAACACAGTAAGTGCATACATTATGAAGTTATGAATTAATAACAAAAAGTAATGATTAAAATTTTTTAAAAACAAATCTCAAAAATACCAAGTTTTAATTTATGTTAATTATTTTATTTATTTATTTATTTTACATCCCAATCACAATTTCCTTTCCCTCCTCTCCTTCCATTCATTCCCTTTCCTGGTCCCCTCTGCCCTTCCCAATTCACTTCTCTTCTGGTTCTGTTCAGAAAGGGACAGTCCTCCTGTGGGTGACAGAGCTTGGCATATTAAGGTGTGGTAAAACAAAGCACTTCCCCTTGTATTAAGACTGGACAAAGCAATCCAGTAGAGGAATAGGTTCACAAGAGCCAGACAAAGCATTAGGGGCCGCACCTGCTCCCATTGTTCGGAGTCCCACAAGCAGACAAAGCTACATAACTGCAGAGGGCCTAGGTGAGTCCTGGGCAGGCTCCTGAGGGTTGGTTCAGACTATCAGTTCCTATAAGCCAGGTTAGTTGTTTCTGTGAGCTTTCTTGTCATGTCCTTGACCCTTCTGGCTCACCCAGATCTTCTTTATTCAGCAGGATTCCTGATCTCAGCCTAATGGCTGTGGGTCTCTGCATCTATTTCCATCAGTTTCGGGATGAATGCTCTCTGATGACAATTGGGACATTCACTAATCTAATCACAGGAGATGGCCAGTTTAGGCTATGTATCCACTATTGCTAGGAGTCTTACCTGGGGTCCTCCTTGTAGATTCATTTTAATTTCTAATAAGAAACTTCCCAAAACTTTAAAATATACAAGTCATTGACAACTAATAAACCTTTAAAAATTTTTGAAGTTCACTGGGTTATCAAAATTAAGTGCAGTGATGTGCATAAGACACTTTTTAAAAGGTGAATACTCAGTGCAATACTCAATGAATGCTAATATTTTACTGTCAATTTCTCATACTCTTATGAGCTGTCTTGGTTATTTTTCTATTATTGTGAAATGATACCAGTGTTAGTTTCGCATGTGGGGATAGACACACACACACATACTACCAGATGCCACACAAGAGTTTATTTCAGAGAGTTATCAAGCTGCGGGTACCCGGAGGAGAGCAGGGGAGGAGGAAGAGAAAGACAGGGGTGGCAGGGGGGAGAGAAGAGAGACGAGGCTGTCACATGGTGTTTCGTTTTTTAAGAGAAAGGGTGGGCGCAGATCCATATAGCCACGCCTAGGGACGTGCCCTCCGTATGCTGCGCCATGTCGACTTCACCGTGTGCTATGCCAGGAATACTTACAACCAGGACCAAGGTAACTTTTAAAGGGAAAGATTTATTTGGGTATTACAGTTCCACAGGGATAGGAGTCCATCACCACCAGCTTACATGTAACTCACAAGTACAAGAAATGCACAGAGAAAAGGCTAACTGGGAGTGGCACAGACTTGAAATCTCAAAGCCTACGCTCTCCAACAAGGCCATGCCTCTTAACCCTACCAAACAGTTCCAACCACTGGAGATCAAGCATTCATATACATGAGTCCTTGGAGGTCATTCTTAGTCACAACACAGGAGCCCACCAAGTGCTTCAGACTCTAAGATGCAGATACAGTTAGTCAATACCCTTAAGAACTGGATACCAGGCTGGGTGGTGATCTATGTCCTGTGATCCCAGCACTGGGGAAGCAGAGGCAAGCAGATCTCTTTGAGTTCAAAGCCAGCTTGGTCTAAGTGAATTCCAGGACAACCAGAGTTTAAAGAAAAAAAGAAAAACCAAACAACCAAAAAAAAAAAAACCCACATACATAAACAAGCAAACAAAGAAACAAAAACTGGATTCCACCACCCTGCATCTTCCCAAGAGAATTCATCAGACTTAGCTGTGGCCTGGACAGCAAGATGTTAAGGAGACCGTCCTGACTTCCTCTTCTTTTAATGTTTATTTTTGTGTCTCAAAAAAAGAAAAATCTGTCCCTGGTCTACATTGTTCTTTACTTTCTTTTGTGTATAGCTCTTGGGATAATAACTAAAGGACTGAGTTAATGAGAGGAAGTTTCTTCCCGTGTTCTTCATCATCATCGCTGCCTTAACTTGAACTTCAGCAGTAATGGGCCCTGAAATGAGGATTCTAGTGGAAGCAGTTCCCATAGGGAGTGATCTAGAAACACTGCTAGGGGATGGGGAAGGAAGGGGGAGAAGAGAAGGCAGTCCCTAAAGGGGAAGTGATGTTAAATGGTAAGGGTAAACTCTGTGAACAAGAGAGCATACACACTTCAGAGTCCTTCCTCCTGGGGCAGAAGAGAGGCAGGGAATTTATAACCCGAGTCTTCTCCATCACTTATTGGGGACAGAGGGGTAGGTGAAAGGGGACATGAGGTACTCAGCACCTCAGGCTTGTGAGGCACAGAAACAACCACAGCTCTGCTAACTAAATGCAAACACATTAGGCAGGGTGCTGGGGGCCTCTTTTATAGTCACTCTCCTGTGGTCAAGGGCAGAAACTGGGGTCAGTATCAGCCTGAGGACAAGACAAATATCAGCATTTCTCCTGCAAAGAAAATTGCCTCACCAAACTAAATCTGGAACCTTCTTGTGAGTCGCAAAATAATGAGTTATAGCTTCCTATATAATAAAATATAATGGAGCCAGGGAAGGGGGGAAAAACAAGTTTTAGGCCACCAAGGCAATATATACTGAGACAATGTCTCCAAAAAAATTACAGCTCAAAAAATTTGGTTGTTAAAGGGTCTCCATATATATGGACAAGGAGGCAAGTAGTAACATCACATACAAGAAGAAAAGTGAACTGTTATCCTTCAACCTCGGCAGGAGTCCTTTTCCCGGCCAGACAGTGTTATTCTGCAGTGTTTAGTTCAAACTTAGGAAGCCCTTGAGGTTGAGTGGGAAAAGGGAAGTAGAAAATCACACAAGTATCCCTAGTGTTTGTGACTTTCATAGTAATAGAAATTGCAGACATTTTCAGAACTTTGCAGTTGCAGCATAACCTTTGATGTGGTAGCCCAACACTCTTGAGTGTTTCTCACTTACCATCCTTATTATGCCTGCCACTAGATCTCATTTAAGATGAAAAGAAAGAAGCACACCAAAGAGATATCTGCATGCCATGTTCAGCATTCATCACAGTAGCCAAGGTATGGAATCAACTTTAATGCCCATCAGTGGGTGAATACATAAAGACCATGTAGTGTGTGTGTGTGTGTGTGTGTGTGTGTGTGTACATGTATAGTCATCAGCTACCTCCTCATGGATCCCTTTGGCAGTCTGGTAAGAGTGTGGATTTAATCTCAGTATAATAATTGAAAAAGAATAAAATAATAATATTCTAAAAGACATACAATATACCGACATAGCTGTTAAAATCTTACAGAAATAAAAGTGTGTGAAACCAATCACATTGATGTGGCTGTTAAATCAGAAAATAAATGTGTTCATAGAGGACAATGTGTAGCACATGAGATTCTTTTTGGGAAAAAAAAAATAAGACTTTTAGAATGTATTCATTTTTTTTAACCTGAAAAATTTAGGTTCCTTGAGCAACACCTCTCCATCTTCCTGTCATTGTTACCATTTTCTTTCGTGTGTGTGTGTGTGTGTGTGTGTGTGTGTGTGTGTGTGTGTGTGTGCATGGAAACATCTATCAAACACCTTTCTTTCCCTCATTGCTGTCCTTGATGTATTCAGTGACTCTTTTCCTAACTCCCTTACCTGTAACATGAAGATATTATTCCATCTGTCTCAACCACATCAGCTATATACTTTGCCTTACTGTGAGGAAATACCAAACCATCAAACTGACCAAACTATTTCAATAGTTCACAGTGTATTTTGAAGAAAAATTATAGGTTATATATTTGTGTTTTTAGTTAGAGTAAGACAGTTAACAGCCAGGGAATGAGGTCTCAGCTCACCAGCTTTAAGTTTCCACTACACCATTTCACTAAGTGACCAAAGAAAATTACTAATACTCACCAAGTCATGTTCAAGCTGCTACCTAAAGACAGATAACTGGTCTTATATAGCCACATTATTGACATGATAATAATAATAATAATTACTAAGCTTCTATAGTACAAAGCTGCTAACACTTTCTAGAAAAGAACATTCCAAAAATGTATGTGGCAGAGAAGCTTAGCCTTTTTTTAATGTTGTTAAACTTAAGTGCTATTTATAATTATTACATCTAAAAAATCAGCAAAAAATGCTGATCACATAAGCCTGTGGTTGACTAGTATTAAGTGACTTATTTCTTTATTCTGTCAAGGTGAAAACTTCACAAACACAAAGCAAAAGAGAGTAGCAGCCAAGCCAAAGTTTGCTAAATAAGCAGATACTTGGGGTTCAATTTAACCAAGGGATAGTCTCACTCTGTGGATTCCCCAAGTAAGCTCCATTTACAGGATGTGAGGTTCCTGCTCTATATCACTTTATACCACATCAATACACCCCAAATAATCTGTGGAGGTAGGGTTAGCAGGTAGGAGGAAGAAGAGGTTCAGAGGGCAAACACCTTCTCAACTAGCCAAGGAATACACGCTCTGAAATGTTTTGTCTTTTAATTTTATTTAACAACTGAAGGAAAAGGAAGCACGAATGTACACTCTGAGATTTTAGAAAAGGAAAAGGCAGTCTACCTGTTCACTAGTCAATAGCTGAGAATCACGACTTGTGCAAGGCATTGTCTAAAAGACACTTGGGAAAAGATCTGTTTGGGGAATCAGGGGATGTATGATGTATGTGTACATGTGAATACACCCATGCAAGCATTCAGAGACCAGAGGAAGTTGAGTGTCTTCTCTCACTCTCCATGTGTCTTTTTTTTTCTATTTTAAAAAAACAGACTGAGAGATGGCTCAGCGGTTAAGAACACTGACTGTTCTTCCTGAGTTCAATTCCCAGCGTCCACATGGCAGCTCACAACTGTCCATAATTTCAAGATCTGACACCCTTCCACAGTTATACATGCAGGAAAAACACCAATTCACATAAAATAAAAATAAATTATTAAAAAAATTATTTTATTTTAGAGTGTAAGTGTTTTGCCTACATGTATGTCTGCACCACTTCTATGCCTGGTGCCTGTGGATGCCAGAGAAGGTTGTCAGATCTCCTGGAACTGGAGTTACAGACAATTGTGAACTGCTATAATGTAGGTATTGGAAACTGAATCAAGGGCCTCTAAAGGAGCAGATAGTGTTCTTAACCACTGAGCCATCCCTCCAGGCCCAAGATCTATATTTTCAAATTACTGTGATGCCTGCCCAGATCTAAATACACATGGGGAATAGGGAACAAGAAGAAGCAAAACAAAATACAGTGTTGCAGAGATTACAAGCGTGCATGTCAAAAGAATAAAGGAAAGAGAGGGACTGGGAGTCAGCTCGCTTGTAAAACCCTCACCTTGAAAGCATGAGGACCTGTGTCTGATCTCTAAAAACTCACTTTTAAAAGCTAGGCATGGCAAAGAGAGGGAAAAGAAATTATATGAGCAAAGGTGTCAAGATCATGATGAGGAGACCCACAGAGACAGCTATTGGGAGCTCACTGCCTCTGAGCTAACTGATAGGGAACCTGCATGGGACTGAACTAGACCCTCTGAATGTAAATGACAGTCGAATGAGTAGGGCAGTTTGTGGGGCATCTGACATTGAAACCAGAATGTAATCCTGATACATGAACTGGCTTCTTGGAGCTCATTCCCTACAGAGGAACACCTTGCTCAGCCTCCATATTGTTGGGAGGGCTTGGTCCTACCTCAACTGGATATGCCAGACTGCCTTGATTTACCCTAGGAGTCCTTACCCTCTCTGAGGAATGGAAAAGGGGGAGTGTTGGCAAGAAGCTGTGGGATTACTGGGAAGAGGAGACAGAGGGGAAACAGTGGTGGGTATGTTAATATAATATATATACATATATATACACATATAAATATATATATAAAGCTAGGCGTGATCTGCATACGTATTACCTCAGCACTGAGGGAGCAGAGACAGATACATCCACTGTGCTCACTGACCCGACAGCCTAGCCGACTTGGTGACTTCCATGTTCAGTGAGAGATCCTGTCTCAAATAAATAAGGTGACTGATGTCTCCTGAGAAACAGCAGCTGAGAGTACCTTCAGATCTCCACATGCATCTGCACACACATGTACATGAACAAACACACAAAAAGAACATAACTATGTCAATCATTTGCTCTTTCAACTTGCTGGATAGATGTTGATTTATGGCATCAGGGGCCAAGGCTGAACAAGACAGCCCTTGCTCTCCAAGCATTCATAAGTCAGGGGCCTTAAAAAGCAAGGAATTGCTATTACAAGAATATTCAAGAAAAAAAAAAGACAGCATCCTAAAATTTAAAATTCTCTGCACCACAAGAATTCTGTGAGCAAAGCACAGACTATGGGAAACCTGTGAAACCAAACAACAACAGCAAAGCCCACAGCATTCTTTAGAGCAGTAAATGGCAAAGGAGAAAAGAAATAGAAGTGGAGATGAGCCTCTAAATTAGAAATTACTGTGAGTGTGGCAGATGGCTCACAGTGTAACCCCAGCACTCAAAAGGTCAAGGCCGGAGAAGGGCTATGAATCCTGGGCCACTCTAGATAACTATGTGAGACTCTGGTTTGTTGTTGTTGTTGTTGTTTTGTTTTTTGTTTGTTTTTTAATGTAAGGAGCTGGAGAGATTACTCTGTGAGTGGGTAAAATGCTTCCCACTCAGCATGGTGACCTGAGTCTTACTCCTGAGCCCATGTAAAGCCAGATGTGGTAACATATATTATCCCAGGGATCCTGGAGTAAGATGGAAGATGTACTCAGAACAGTCTCCAGAAGCTTTTGAAGTGGCAAACAACAAAAGGATCCTATCTCAAACAAGAGGGAAAGTAAGAAACAATACCCAAATAAGTCCTCTGAGTGCCATATACACAGTATGGCTACACAGGTCATCACACACACACACACACACACACACACACACTATGCAAACATGAATCATGCATACACACACATAGACTTGTTTTTACAAAAGGATTAGATAGATAGATAGATAGATAGATAGATAGATAGATAGATAGATAGATTTGAAAGCCAAGACTATTTATTATGATTTTCCAAGGTCATGATTTAAAGAAAGGACTTTTTAATATTATATGTATAAGACAATTGGAAAACTGAATACTGTTGATGTTAAAGAATTACTGCTAGTACTTTAAGTAAGAGTTCTTAAATTCTATTTAATGACACAGTAGTATATCTAGAACTTGCATTGCCAGAACTAGGTGTGAGTGAATGGGAATAACTACCAATGAGTCTTACTGGGACCAGAGGAGACTGCAGTTTCTTTATATCTACTATTAGGTGAATGGTGATATGATTTGATTTTTTTTTAACCACCAGGAGAGATTGGACAGAATTCTAAAAGAACCACACAGTTTTCTGACTAAGGAGAGCTCAAATTCAGGAAGAAATTGAGCTTTTGTAGAAAATAAAATTGTCCTCTCTGCATTTTCTCTTCTGTCTGTTCCATGTGGGCAAGACCTGCCTCTCATTCCTGCTACTTCTGAATCTCCTTCTAGCCATGGTGTGAGACTTGAACCAGCTCAGCTATCCTTAGCATCCCTCCAGGCCATCCAGAATGCATTTAGTAAATGTCTGACTGAGCTGGCATATAGCTGGGATCCCTTTGGAAGAAGTACAGCCCACCTTGACTTCATCAGACTCAGGTTACTGTTTACCAGCCTAAACTAAAACACAGATCAGCACATACTTACAAGACCTAGGACCACAGGTCTGGGTAGGGAAAAGAACTCAGTAGCTCCTTGCTAACAAACAAGATGGCAATACTTCACCAGAGCTGCTTCAATCTGCAGAAATCTGGAACCTTGTGGATATCATGGAAAAATGACTGTTCCCTCTTTTTCTGAGCTCTGTTTTCTCTGGGACACCCTTCCCCATATGTCTTCCCCTTTTCTGTCACCCTGGGCTGCACCATCATTCCATGTTCTTCTGAATTTGGCAACCAAGTCTGCCCTGGGAAGAACACACAGGAAGAAATGGCAATGAGATACCATTTAATTTCTACCAGACTGGTAAATGTTTTAAATGATTATGCCGAGTGTTAATAAAGGCTTTGAGAAAGGACTGTCACATCCTGCTGGTTGGAATGGGGATAAATACATACCCCTTCAATGAAGGGCATTTTGTCAGTTTGTATCAAAGCTTTTAAAATATAGATATCACTCTCCATAGTAATTCTACTTCTGGGAATTTGTCCTACGGGAATTAGCTATGCATAGAATTCATGTGTGAGAATGTTCCTGACGGAACTATTGCAGAAAAAAATTATAAATAACCTAAATATCCAAAAGCAAAGGACTATTTAACTCATGTTGAAGACATACAGTAAACTTCTAGAGACATTAAAAATGTGTCTTATTAGCATATTTAAGAACATAGAAAAATGTTCATGCTGTGTCAAATGAAAAAGATTATAGAGATACACATAACATCCGATGCCAATCTTTTAAGGGCATAGAATGAACAGACACCAAAGAATTGCTAGAGATTTAGGGAAAATAAAATTATGTACAGTTTTAACTTTCTTCTCTCTCTTTTCCAAAAGCATCATTAATTAATTTTTAATCAGAAAATAGAACAGTTCACCTTGATCACAAAAACAAGAGCAGAGTAAGAAAGTTTGACTTGCTTTCCATTAGCCTGTGGTCAGCAGCTTCTGTGGGAATGCTTTCACTCTTCACCACCTGTGCTGAAAGGGTCCTCATCTCCACAAGTGTGGACAGTCGCCTGTGGGTACACACTTAGTTAACTGCTGCACCAGCTTCTAACTTCTTGTGATTTAAGATGCATTATCTAAACGACCCTTGTCTCCATGAATCCCAGAACAGAATTTCTTTACTCCAGGGAGACGTAATTCTACTCAAAACATAATTTATTTTCTTAAAAAAAAAAAAAAAAAAAAACAACCAAGCAGAGGGTTGAGGAAAGGTGACTAGACTATCCACAGTGTAGACACCCGAAGAAAATGCTTCGATTACGTCAGACTGTAACCTGCTAGAGAAGTTTCTTAGTTATTTTTTCTTCACAGCTAGGAAATTCTTTAGTTACCCTTTCCTGGCTTTTAAGAGTCTTGTATCACTGTAGCCATACCCGTTATTTAGCCTTAAAGACTTAGCATTTCATCTGGTTTACGGAAGACACCTATGCCTGCTAACTGACTGGAAGACAAAGATCCTGTGAAGAAAGGAATCATGTCCTCAAGGTAAACATTATTCCCATGACACTCAGTTCCCACTGTGGAAAGTTTCTATTACCTTTTAATTTTTTTTGGAGATGTGAGTTATCTTTTTAGTCTTCCTGAATAGGGTACATGTTTACTTCGTTCTTGTCCCCATGTAGGTTCTATAGGTACTGATATCCATTTTGAAATGAAGACATCAGATTTGCAGGCCATGCACCTGGCTGAATCCACCATAAATTGATACAGGTTATAAAGTAACCTGTTATAAAGTAATTTGTTTGGTTTATGTATTCCGAAGCATTTTTTTCCTTCTTCTTCTAAAATAAACTTCTCAACCCTCTCTGAGCAAAACTGCTCATTCTGCTAACTGGGTCACTTTCTAGAGAGCCAAGATCCTGTCCGTTTTTTCTTTTGCCTTGTAGGGCCAAACTCCAGTAACTTGGTCTCTAAAGACTTGCCAAGGCTCTCTATTAATGTTCCTACGAATTCCCCATCCAGTGTTCTCTTACAGTCATCTAGCTCTTCCAATCTCTGCAGGCAAACTGCCAGAGCGTCTATGGAAAGTTTGGGGCAGTTCCTAGCCTAAGCAGGCACCTGGAGCCCTGAACAAGAGGAAGGTCAAGTTTACAGCTGCCATCTCCTGCTGAAGCTGGGGGAAGAGACAAATACTTTAAATGAACACAGCAGATTCAGCATGCTTGGACACCCAGTAGATTCTCTGGAACAATGGGTTGTACACCCAACTCTAAAGACATCCATGGTAGAATTGAATACCACTGATTTTATATAAATTTGTGTAATGGCCAGTTAACTGACAGAATGTTCTGGTCCAAAGGAAAAACTAAAGAAAGAGGCAGGAGAGGAGCAGTGTTCTTCTGAAAATCTGGGGACCAGGAGCAGTCAGACAAATTCATCATGATTGTTTATTTAACAGACACATGAATATGATAAGCATGTATAGAAATATAAACAATTATGGATTTAACAGATATATCAAAATATAAAATACACAGAAAGAAGTAGAAAGTTCCATATACGCTACCTGGTATTCACAAACCAGAAAGTCCCTTAGTTAAGGAACAGGACCTTTATCAATACCCTAGAGGCTCCCTTCATATTCTCAAGTTTTGCTTGTTTCAAAAATTGTTACATTAAGTGTTTGGATCCAGCTTCTTTTGCATAACATGTATTTGTGAGACGTATTCATGCTATTATATATTTCAGTAGCTAGTCGTTCTTAGTGATGTATACTATTTCATTTTGTAAATATGCCACTGCTTGACTATAGGTTCCTCTGGTAATGGTTATTCACATGATTGCTAATTTAAAGCTGCAGCAAATCTTTTTGCTGTGAACCTTTCTACTGTGCAAGTTTCTTAGTGACTACAGATACATATTTCTGTCAAGTTCACAGGTAGGCATGCAGTTAACAGATTATAAGTAATACAAATATCCAACCTTAACAGACACTGCTTAGCAGTTCTCCCAAGTACTTATCCAAATTTACATCCCACTAGCAGTACCCATTTGTTCATCTTTGGAGTTTGTTTGCTTGTATTTTCAGGTTATTCATAGTCCAGGATCTACAAAGAACCTCTTAACCAACTCTGTGAACTTGTTCGTGTTACATTGCCTCCAGGAATTTCAACCTTTGCATTTTTATGATGAGATGGGGATTACAGGCATTGACTTCATAGATGCTATAAGAACTGACTGGCATGGCTGCTTAACTTAGTACTGCATCTGGCAAAATACAGCATAGTCATTGTAATCCTGGACTCAGACCCAAAGAGGTGGGTCTGTATGTAGCAGGGACACCGATGGAAGAAGGGGTTCCTTCTCGGAGGAGTTCTGTTTAGCATTTCTGGAGTTCTCCATTTCTCCCTGAAGTCAGACCACAAACTCCCAGCAAAGCAAAAGACAGGTATGGAAAAAACAGGATAGGGCTGAACATGTAAGAAGAACTTTTCCTTTTGAATGTGCACACAGGGAGTCAAAGCCACACACACACACACACACACACACACACACACACACACACACACACACACAATGGAGCAAGCTCCAGCTATTTGAGCACCATCAGTTCAGGTCTTTGTGCGGTCCACCGTCGAGTCCTGTCCACCACAGCCTGGTGAGCCACACAAGTTTGAGAAACTCTGAAATCCATCGTCTTATTCTTTGCTCCCTTAAGTTGCTTAACTCGTGCTCTTGGCTCTTAACGCTAATACTTTTGGGCAGGCTCCACCGGGGAGTTTAGCCGGCTGCCAAGTTAAATAATGGGGAGGATGCTAACCGTCTACCCAGGGTGCAAATCCACATCTTCCGACTGCACTGGGCCTGACACTCACCGAAATGCCTTTCAATTTCATTTATGTGTACACATATGTGTCTATAATGCATTTAAAACATATCATAGTTGTTGTTCATAAATTATTATTTCCTTTGAGTTGCACAGCAAAATCAAGTTTTAAGAAAACTCAGGTGTAAAAGAAACATTTCTTTACAGCGCCTGAAAAAATGACACGTCCGCTTGCAAAATGCTATGCCAAGTATCGGATTAGATTCCTAATCAAATGGCATTTCTAAAATGTGGATAAAATATACACACGCATGCATATACACGATATGCATATGCATATATACGATATGCATATATATGTTTGTGATTATATATGCATCCAGGGCAGAGAGGAAAGTGCACCAAACCTGCATGTAGCAGCTACAGATCTACACTGGGGGGAGATTCCCTCTGGCCTGGGAGTGCCTTCACTGCCCAGATTTCTGAAAACAAGAGAATGTCTTCGGCTGTGATCACCACCAAGGTGTTGGAAGCATCCTGGAAATCCATTTAGGTTTGTACCACTGCCCCACCCCCACCATCTGCCCCAGGCTAAAAGCCTGGAGAGCCTTTGCTAACGGTCTAAGGTGAAAACTGTCAGTGGTTATATTGAAATTTGTAGGGCAGTCCCTGGATGCTATTAGCGCTGCTAACCAGCTGCTGGGTGCAGAGGGCCGGGCATTTGTGCCATTCTAATCGGCACTATAACCCCAAAGGGTGTGAGCTGTTAGAGACCGCAGCAGCCCACATCCTTGCTGGCTCAGGCCTGAGACCGTGGGACACCTGGAACCCCGGAGCTCTCCAGGCACTCATGCCCTGCCTGGCTTGGCCAGGGTATCTAGGGCTCTTTGTCTCTTAAGACTGAGTACAAACGCTCAGGAAGGCGAAGGCGGAGGCCCCTGCGCCTTGAACAAGCCGGCAAGGCTGTTCAAATGTTTTCAGTAAGATGCTTCCCAGGGTGAAAAGAAGGGTAGCGGAACAATTTCCTTCCAAAGTTAATGTATTTTCACCAGCGGTTAAAACTGGTCACTTCGTAAATCATATTTTAAATGAAGAAAAGGAAGGAAAGGGAAAGGAATAGGAACTAGAGAGGAAAACACTGGAAGTTTTGTAAGGTTTGGGTTCACTCTCTCAACCACCCCTAAATAAATCCGGGAGGGGAGCAGCAAATCTGCTCAGCGCCTTTCCCCAAAATCGGTACGCCCCCCAGAGTGTGTTGCCTAGCGTGTTTTGCAGTCACTGGAGAAAATAATATTAGTAATTTGAAAAATAAGTGTCCCTTGTTGTTCAGAACCAAGAGACACCAGCCACCTAGACTAGAATTGCAGCACCTTGTCGGAGTCAAATGCTTTCTTGCCAGGCCCCCAGAAGCGATGTGAATGTGTGAGCTTCTATACAAGAAAGGGATTTTCCTCTGAGGTTGCCTGCATTCCGGGAAGGCATCTGCTAAGTAATTTGTCCTAAAGTGTGGGCGATTTCTGGCATTGATTTTTTTTTTTCTTAAACAGAAGTCATTATTACAGTGGTTCGAGTTAGTGACCATAAAATGGCAGAGGGAAGGGGAGGGGAAGCGCAGGCGAAGCTCTTGTATGGCCAGTCATATTTAATATGCTTCCTACCAGAGAAACTCCTGTAAAATCAATAGGCAGCCCCAGCTGTGCTTAAGCCTGCGATTTCAATTAAACCATTGCGTTTGGTCTTTGGAGGTGGGCACACATCCCTAGTCAGTGGTTGTGCACATGGCATCCCTTGGCCCGGGTGTGGCAATGTGTGACTTGGGGTTGCTAGAGTAGGTCCCATAGACCAGGAGAGGTGCTGGGCTTCGGACCCTTGTGAAAATAGGAAGTGTTGAGGTTCCGATGCTTTCCAGGCCTCACTCTGAGGTTTCCTTAGTAGTGCCCTAGCTAAGATCAGAAGGCAGAAAATAAAGAGTCTTGTTTTTGCACCAGCCAGGGACTGAGGCCTTCCTCTGCTCAGCTGCTCAAAACCCGGTCGATCCAAGGGCTGTGTGTGGTGGGCTGGGCCAGTGACTGCAGGCCTTCTGGGTCCTCACGATTGTCCTCCCATCACCGCCACTATAAACCCAGTCCCTGGGGCCAATTAAGTGACATGTAGGCTTTTCAGAGGTCCAGACTATAGATACCCTCCTGGTCAGGTAGTGTCTGCAGCCTGTCTCTCAGTCTCTTGCTCTCTTGGTACAGCTTTGTGGCCTGTCTGGATTTGAAAAGCATGGTAAACCTAGAAGTCACACCTTGAGAAACTGCCATTTCAAAAGAAGGGTTTTTTAAGTAGGAACTTTCCCCAAACTGTTTTTCTGCCATCGAACTTGCTTGACACACCTTGAGAAACTGCCATTTCAAAAGAAAGATTTTTTTAAGTAGGAACTTTCCCCAAACTGTTTTTCTGCCATCGAACTTGCTTGATCTATGTGCTTAGATCTGAGACCTCCTGGAGAACTCGTGTGGGGTTATTTGGGATCCTCCCTATGTTCAAAACCTGTAGGTTAAAAAGATCACCCCTAATTTTACAAAGCTTGCTCTACCAACTCTGAAAAATTCTGAGCATTTAATTTATATAGCTGTCCTAGCCTTCCTAAAAGGAAATCAGCCCTTTTAAAACTAGTGTGTCCTGGGAAAATAAATTTTTGGGGGCAAGGAATGTGAATCTCAGCACCCCTTCCACCATGCATGACATCTCCCCAGTCTTCTATTATTCTGCCTGAAATCATCTCGTTTACAGAAAATATTTGTTTGCACTATTAGTTGGTACTGGAGTTAATTACTCAATGTGTTAACGTGAAGTAATATGTATAAAAGTAGGATCAGTGTTTATTGTGTGGGTGAGCTGTTGAGCAGTGCTTGAATAAACTGCAATTAGGGTTAGATAGAGATTAATTAACATGTGAGTGGCAAGGTGTAAAATAGTTTCCAACCCTCCACTTCAATATAATCTGCAGGCAAGGGAAGAAGTTTGTGGAGGCTAATTAAATACTTTCATGAAAGCCAGTGTATTCACCCAACATTTGGAAAGAAAGGCACATTAAGGGTAACTTGTTTTTGCCCAAATGTATTCTTTCTGTGGAGGTAGCTTTGTGAGGCAGGGAAGAGAGAGAGGTGGCTTATGCGGCCATAAAAAGCAGGAGAGATGGCAAGGCAGGTTCTCGGGAAGCCCTTGGAAGCCTTTCAGCCTGATGGAGTGTTCACACCAGCATATCCTTCAGCTGCAGCAGAGACCAACAATTGCCCAATTTGGGAAAAGGGTTGGGATGCAAGATTGGTGGCAAGCAGGATTCCAAAGGAAAGTCGGGGTAGGCATTCAAGTTTGAGAGGCTGCAGGTGCACTGATAATACTTCAGTGCTGGGGTGAGTGGTTCACTGCAGATCTGGTGGGAGAAGGGGGGTCTTCTATAAGATTGTCATTTACACAAAGATAGGGGGCATTGGGTGTGGAGTGAAGTCTCTATAAAATGTCTTAAATGGGATATATAAAAATATTCTTCTCCAGTTGGGCAAGATTCTAGCTTTGCTATCTGGAAGTTTCAGATGGAAGTTTCAGATGGGGAGGTAAGAGAACAGACTCATAATTGCTGAATTTAGGGGCCGTTTCAGCATTGGGAGGATGAGATTATTAATCTACCACAGCTCACTTCCACTGCTACTTCTCTTAGAGACCTTGTTTCCCAACTACATTATTTCCTTTTTTCCTTGTTCTGTCTGCCACATCCGCACCTGCTCTGAAATGGACACAGAGGAACCACAGTTGGATAGATGGGTGGGTGTGAGGAAAGAGAAGTTCGCAGAAGAAAAAGATGTTATTAGTCTACAGTCTAAACTAGACCTTTGCTCTTGGCCCCTTGACGGGCAGTTCTCTCTGGGGTTGGTGGTTGTGCAGAGGGGCCTGGTATCAGCTGGGTAGTTGGGGCAAAGTCGGCCTGGAACCGAGAAGGAGAAGGTTTGCCTTCAATGACACTTTCCCTGGTTCCGCTGACGGTGTATCTCCGGAGACGGAATTGACTATCAAACCCTCAACCTTGTTTGCTCATATTATACCCACCCTAATCCTCTTAAACTGCCTTTGCAGCTACAAAGCTTTTGGTCTTGCAAAAGCCACTGGCAAGATATAATTGTTCCACGAACAAAAACAGCCAAAAGTTTTCAAAAACGCATGCACTCCCCCTCTTCTTCCCTAAACCTAATTCTCTCCTTCTCTTGCTAGCCACCTTCTCATAAGAACCCTCAGCCTCGACCACTTTTGTTGTCGCCAAGAGCACCCGGCCTGTTGAAAGTGCTGGAGCGTCTTTGAGCAGTTTGTTGTGATACGCAGGTGGAATGGTCTGCAAACATGAATTCAGCCCCTGCAAACCCAGCGCGGAGCGCTCTGCTTTTGTGCGCCAGGCACAAAAACCGCTGAATTCCTTCGAACTTACTTGGGGCCTGTCTAGAAAAGGGCCTTTTCTTCCCTCTGCTTGTACCTCTGGCCACACTAAGTCTTTGCTCGCCCCGCTTCAGGCCCCCTCCCTCTCCCCTCTGATAATCCTTCTCTTTATTTTAGAAAAACACAAAACCCGGTTCCACGCGGTGCTTTAGTGGCTAAAAGTGAAAGAGCTGCCTTGGCAGAATTCAGCTCTATGAATCACTTCGGAAAATTGGTTCGACTGAATGGCCTTAGGAGGAAAAACGTTTTAATAGGATCCAGGGGAGGTTCTGCTGTTTCAATCTGCTCCTTAAACAGGTGGAGATTGGACCTTCTCAATTATACAAACAGTAAGTACCCAACAGCGGGAGAGCTGCCCTCCGAATCCTCCCCGCACGCAGCCCTAAACCAGGCGCCGAGCCCGGCTTTGCCTGGCAAACCCGATCACAAATCAGTAATTCGGATCGATTAGCTTCTCAAACAGCCACAGGGCTCTCAGGGCAAGACTTCCCCCAACCCTAGGCAAGGAGCCGGCCGGAAAGCTGCAGGCGCACCCGCCCTGCCCCAGACCCCCAGGATTCCCGCCCGCCTCCTTGCCCTTCTGGACTCTTCGAGGTCGTATTTTAGGCGGCAGGGAGCTCTCTCTCGACCTCCGACGCCAGCCAAGGCAAGCTCCTTGCTTTTGCATAAATTAATATTTCCCCATTAACAAGTTCCCCCCTCCAAACGCGACGCCCGCGTCCATGCGCCACATCCTAATGAGGTAATTATCATTTGCGCGTGTTCGGGGCTGGCGCGGGCTCCGTAGGTAAATGGCAGTTTATTAGCACGGTGCACAGCTCGGCTGCGCAGGGCTAAGGGATACTTCAGTGATTAGACGGACGCTCCCGGGCCCTTTGAGGTGGTGCGTCCGGGACACCCCACCTTCCCCGCACACCCTAAACCTGTAGGCCCCACAAAGTTGTGAATCACGCAAGGAACTCTGCCTAGGTTTGGGTTTGGGCTCCCCCCACCTTCTTCCACCGGCAAAACCATCACGATTCTTCCCCCTCCCCCCTCCCTCTCTTCCCTCCTTCCCAATTCGCAAACCGCTCGCACTTTCCCGAAGGGAGCGCGGGCGCCAGTTGCCTCCTTTAAAGTTTGAGGGGCGGTGGCGGCGGCCGGCAGGCGCGGGGGAACGCAGGGTCCTCAACGGGAGTCGCGCCGCCGCCCATGTCATTCCACTTCAAGTGACTTCATGTGATGTCAGCTGAATGTAAAAGACAGTGATCTCACGCGGAGGGGAAGATGTTTGCCATCAAAATGTGACAGAAGAGACACGCTGCATGGCTCGGAACGCATCTCCTTGGAGGTGGGGGAAAGAGGTAAAAGCGAGGTGGCTCTCCCGGTCCTTTTTAACTTTGCCCTTTCAGAGCCCATCTCCCAGCACGCGTGGCAGAGGCCTGGGTCCAGGGAAGGGTTGGAGAGTGTTAATTTGAGACTCCTTTCTTCTACCCCCTCTTCTTCTTTCCTTTGTACAACCTCCCCCTTCTTTCCCCTTTCATAGTCCCAGGGCAAGGGCTGGTGGGTTCCTTTGCGCGCCGGGTTAATGGGCGGTAATTTGGTACCCTTGGGTGCACTTTGTTCTGCCTCTGTTCATTTGAATGCAAATGGGTGACCCGGGCCGACTAGGTGCTTATTAAATTGCGGTTTCCCCCCTGCCTTTTCCGGAATGCAGACTTAGAGGAGAGGCTGTGCCCTGGCCCAGCCTGGCTCAGCTTCGCGCGCCATGGCCAGCTCAGCTTCCCTGGAGACCATGGTGCCCCCGGCCTGCCCGCGCGCTGGAGCGTCACCAGCCACTTCTAAAACACTAGCCTTCTCCATCGAGCGCATCATGGCAAAGACGTCCGAGCCCCGAGCGCCTTTTGAGCCCCGGCCTGCTGCACTAGAGGCAGACAGCAGCCAGAGCAAGAAACTGCTCAACCTCTGCTCGCCGCTGCCCTGTATGATCCCCCTCCAGCCTCTAGGCTACGAGATGCCGTCCAAGACACTGCTCAGTTACTCGGAGTTCTGGAAAAGCAGCCTCCGGGCAGGCGGCAGTGGAGGAGGCGGCAGCGGCGGGGGGGCCCCAGTGTGCGGCGCCAGCGGCTTGTGCAAAACCAACTGTGGCGTGTGCTGCAAGGCCGAACTGGGCCTTGCGCCGTCTGCGCTGCCGGCCGGCAGGGTCATCAAGCCGCAGGTCATCAACCAGGCGGTGGGGCTGCCGGCCAGCGGCTCGCTCTACTACTTCAACTACCTGGACTCCACTGCTTACCCACCATCGGAGCTCCTCGGCAGTCACCTTTTCCCATCTGGCCTCCTCAACGCACAGGCCCCCACTTCCCTGGCTGCTCACCCCAAGCTTTTTCTGCTGGAGAACGCCAAACTGGCCAGCCTGACTGCGGACAAGTTCCCCCATCCAGGCCCCTTTCCCCATAAGGAGCGTTTGCCTGCGCCGCTGGAGCAGGTGCTGAAGGAGAACTCAGCCTTGACCGCTGATCGAGGGGGAGTCAAGAGCCACAGCAAACTACCAGGGGGATCTACGGACAGCAAACCCAAAAACTTCACCTGCGAAGTGTGCGGCAAGGTGAGGCTTAAGGTTCCGGGGGAGGGAGCTAGCAGCCACCTGCTTTCTAGGGTGGCCTTGCACATCTCCTCAAGTTCAGGAGCTCCCCAATAGTCACGTACTCCACTGGATACCTAGCTGAGCCTCAGTTTCCTATCCTGAAAAATGGGGTTGTTGTCGGTCTCACAGAGTTGACAAAAGGGCTGGGGCTTTAGATAGGATGGTTGGTTGGGAGAGGTAAATTGTGGCCTCCAGAGCTGATTGTAGGCCCTTGACAGACTCAACCCAAGTTCCGCTCTCATCCTTCCATAGGTGTTTAATGCTCACTATAACCTCACCCGCCACATGCCAGTCCACACCGGAGCCAGACCGTTTGTGTGCAAAGTCTGTGGCAAAGGCTTCCGCCAGGCCAGCACTCTCTGCAGACACAAAATTATCCACACCCAGGTATGTGGCTCCTAGGTCAGACCCTATCGGAGGCATGCACCCTCCGCCCTAGTCTCAGCGATGATGTTGGATTCTCCTTACCCTTGGTGAGGGGCTTCTGTGTCCCTTCGAGGTGTTGCCGACGTCTCGGCTCACTGTACTCACGCCCCTCTCTGCAGGAAAAACCACATAAGTGTAACCAGTGCGGCAAAGCCTTCAATCGTAGCTCCACGCTCAACACGCACATCCGCATCCACGCGGGCTACAAGCCCTTCGTCTGCGAATTTTGCGGCAAAGGCTTTCACCAAAAAGGTAAGGTACTTGGCTAGGCACTCTTTCATCTCATCTCGAGGGTTGAGAGGGTCGCAGGGGCGGGGATGTGGGGGGAGAGAGAGGTGGGTGGGTAGAGGCAGCACAAAAGCCCCAGGCTGGGGCGCAGCAATTCTTTAGAATCCGGTTGGGCCGAATATAGGTAGCCGCTCTCTGGGCTATGTTAGTAGACCTCGATGGATTAAGGCTTGACTCATGGGGGGGGGCTGAATTTTGGAGAGGGAGATTAAGGAAGGGGGCAAAAGGAAATGAAGAAGAAAATATAGAGTATTGCCTTTCAATATGAGGTTCCCTTTGTAAGCAGTACTTCTTTTTCAAAAAAAAGAGAGAGAGAAAGAAAGAAAGAAAGAAAGAAAGGAAAAGAAAAGAAAAAAAAGAGATCTAAGCAGCATGTTCCTCCTGGGAACAACTTAATATGGGGGGGCAAGGTCGCTAGTGCTCCCAGAGCTTAGGAATTCACCCAGTTTCTAAGGTACTTTTGGGTCGTCAGTAAGTCACATTTAAGGGGTGATGGGGACTAAAGACTGAGAGCTACAGAGCCTAGGTTTGTGCCGATTTCTTGGAGCGAGACATCAGCTGGAAGAACTCGCTGCTGCCTCTTTAGGCAGCACAAAAGTTTCCTAGGCCACAGAGCTCGGCAGGAGGGACGCCTCGTAGGCCTCCGTACCGAGCAGGGCAGGGGCTCGGGCGGGCTGGGTACGACCTGGCCCACAATCTTTTCCGGAGAGCCCGTCCTTGATGCAGACGAAGTTTGACAACTTCTTCGTTTGGAGAGGTCGAGCCCGCCGGGTTAAGCATCGCCTTTTGAGCAACTGCACGGACCGAGGAGCGGGAGACTGGGGGTGGGAGTTGGGCAGAGGCGGGACGACTCATTCCACGACAAACCCCACCTTTTTGTTTTTGTTTTTGCTCTCCTTTAGGGAACTACAAGAATCACAAGCTCACCCACAGCGGCGAGAAGCAGTACAAATGCACCATCTGCAACAAGGCCTTCCATCAGGTCTACAATCTGACCTTCCACATGCACACCCACAACGACAAGAAGCCTTTCACCTGCGCCACTTGCGGCAAAGGTTTTTGCAGAAACTTTGACTTAAAAAAACATGTGCGCAAACTTCATGACAGCGTGGGTCCCGCCGCCGCCCCCTCTGCAAAGGACCTGGCCAGGACAGTTCAGAGCTGAGAACTACTGCCTTGCCTTTTCTTCCTGCCCTGTACCAACCCAAGCAAATCACACGTATAAACTTATTTCTAAAATTAAAAGGAAAAAAAACTATAGCAGAGAGGCTAAAATCTATTTATCGAAACCAGCATATTTTTGGGAAAGTTAAACGTGTCCTCGATGATCAGCAGCAAACGTGTGGCTCCCACCTTTGTACATTCAGGAAACGTATTTAAATCCAGTGTGCTGAAACATATTTAATTTCAGGCCTTGGCTTTTCCTCAGGCAGCCGGCTTTTAATCCCGCCTGTCACCGTGAGCGCCTAGAAGAGCGTGATGCCCCCAGCCATCTTCACACAACCTTGTAATCTGTCCTGTACAAGCGAACACGGATTATTACACATATATGACTCAATAAACAGAACCATTAGTGCGCGTTTTCTTTTCCCTACCCCCCTCGCCACGAAGTCAGCTCAACAAATCCAAAGAAGGAGGTGGAAGTAGGCATTTATAGCTTTTCCTTTCCCAAATGTGACTTCCTTGGGACTCTGGTATGCTGGTATATTAAAGCACGCAGGAGAATGGGTCAAAAGACCCTCTAGCTCCATCAAGAGCCCAAGGTTTTATTTGGTGACTGAGCAGATACATGGGATTTTTATCTGGGTGAGAAAAAGAAATTTTAAGAGTTAAAGGTGTCTGGATGCCATGCAGTGGCGGTTGGGTATCTTGGGTATCCCCGACCTCAGCAGTAAGCAGTGCAGAAAAAAGGCCAAGGCTTGAGAAGCTTAGCCACTCCTCCTGCGGCGGCAGCTAGAAGCTGTCCAGCTTTGGGCGAGCTGGCAGTGTCCCTTGCTTGCCCTCCAGGTCCAGGCTAGCTACGCCGCAGTATGCACGCGGCACCCTGCCGCGGGAGGGCGCGCCCAGCTCCCGGAGCTGGCCGCGGTATCCTCCCTGGTCCTGATTACCACGCAGTTAGCCCACTTCCTCAATAGCTATCTCTGCCGCCATGCACACTGATGAAATGATCTCACGCTTGCTTTCTAAGTAATGACCCAAATTAAGAGAGAAAACAGAGACCCTTCAAACAGCATTACATTAATCATCTAATCATTCCCAGGAGGGGGCCGGCCGCCGCCGCCCCGTTTGATCCGAATCTAGATAATCAAGAGCTCGGATTACTGGCGCGTCGCGCCTGGCCTCCTCCCTCCACCCTCACTCCCCTCCACACTTTTAATATCCGCGCGGTGATTCAGCCCACGTCTTCTGGAACATTGTTCTCCTACACTAGAGGAAACGCGGCGCGGAGCCCGGGAGTGCTCTTCCACGCAGCGTCGGAGTTGAGGGGGCGAGTACTGCTGAGTGCTGACCCCACCCAGATTTCCATGGCAGTGGTGGCTATTTGGAGGGAAGGATGGTTACTGCAAAGGGCAATCCCAGGCAACTTGGACACTAACGAGTGAAGGTTAGCCCAACGCGTTGTATACAGTAGGCACTCATTACTGAGGATGACAGTGACTCCCACCAGGAGAGAGAGAAAGGGGAAAAAATCTTTTATATTCAGGGCTTTCTTTCCCAGTCAGGCACTCAACACCTTCGCTGTAGCTTTAGCAACAATTTGCAAGCTGGTGTGTGTGTGTGTGTGTGTGTGTGTGTGTGTGTGTGTGTGCGCGCGCGCGCGCGCGCGATCATCCCCACTCTATGGAGAAAGAAATAGAGGCAGAGACCATCTAGAAGACATGCCCAGGGCTCCAGGGCGAGGTAGGGCAGGGATCCAAAGTCTGGGCTTCTAAGAGACCATCGCTTCCTTCAGTTTTCATTGATGGAAAGCAATCTCAGGATTGTGGCCTGGAGAAGCTCCCGGCCAGAGTGGAAGCTCTATCCTGGTCACAGCCAACCCTTCTGTCCCAATCCGAAGACCCATTGCGCTGAGAAGGAGAATTGTCGATTTTGTTTGCACAGAGGACAGCGACAGCTTCCTCAGGCTGTCGCAGGGGTATTTTTAGTACCTCCGATTCAGAAATAGGAACGCGTACATTAGAATTCCATTTCCTGAAAGGAGAGCGTCCTCGTTTTTTTGTATTCCTCCCCTTCCTCCTCCCTCAAGTCTGGGAAGACGCAGCCAGGGGAGGGGGACGAGGAAGCCAGAGGGAATTTAAATGCTGTCTTGTTCTGGCAGCAGTTCCCTGGGGAGAGATCGAGACCCACAGGAGCAGGCGGATTGAACTTCTAATTCTATGCATACTATAAATCCCAGGAAACCCCGAAGGAGAGGAGGACTTGGCGGCAGAGAGTATGACCTTCGCTCTTGGAGACTGCTTGAGTTTGGGAAATCAGCTCCTCCAATAATTCTCAAAGCGTTATTAACTTCGCTTGACATTCTTACACCCCACTCAGTTCCCCAACATCTGAGTGCTCTGCAGCAGTGGTTTTCATCAAAACTACCACCTCCACCTTCTCCTCCTCCTCCCTCTTCTTCCTCTCCCTCTTCTACCTCCCCCTTTCTCTCTTTCTCCTCCTCTCCTTCTTCCTCTTTCATCCTCCTGTTCTCCCCCTGAGAGTCTATCATGTCAAACATGTCTTCTTAAATATCTTGGGAAGATATTTATACAAAAGCAGCTGCTGGGATGTGTTGGGTGAGGGGAGTTGGCAGGTGGGAACCATAGTCAAGTGTTGTTCTTTTAAAGAAAAACTGGTAAATGAGAGAGGGAGTATGCCATCCAGAAGGCTAGTTTTTAACCATCCAACAACAGAACCTTGAGAAACTCTTCTGTTGTAACTTTTCATAAAAGAATCTCCCATCTTATAAACTGGAGAAATGTGTTTTCAGGTTTTGGCAGTGTTGAAGTGCCATGGGGACTGTTTCCTTGCACCCTCTGAAGGAGTAACATACAACTCAGGTAGAGATGGCATTTCTCTCCTGCTCCTCCCTCCTGCCAAGAAGAGGCACTCTGAGGACAGGTGAACCCGCACAGTTTTCTCCCACATTCTGAGCTCCCCCTCCCCGATTGTTTCTTTTAACTTGATTGTAACTTAACCTTCACACCCTCTGCTGTCAATCGTGCTCACCTGAGAAGGCGGTATTTTACATCTGACTATAACTGTGGGCAAACAGTTGTTCTGAACCCAGACTGAGCCCTGCCTTCCTTGGGTGGGTTGTTTCCTAGCTGAAGAGGTCTGTTAGTTTGGATGTGGAATCCAGGAAAGGATTCCTTCACCTGAGAAGAGAGGACCCTTGGGCCTGACTTACTAAGCACCTTCCACAGCCAGCACCTGCTGTGTGACCAGCACTAGGCTCCCTCCGTGATCCGCCTCGCCTCCTTCTTAGTTCTGTGCATCGGAATTGGTGGGTGACAAGCTGTTTGCTCTCACTTTTTCCTCCTTAATATTTAATTGTTTGCATGACTTGGAGTTTTCAATATTAATAAATGACTTAAACAAGGTAGTCATTCACTGCATATTAATATTCTAACCTTGATTAAATTGAAGAGGCCACCCAGAAAAAAATATTTTAAAAAAAATCAAATTGCGGGGGAAGGGAATCCTGTCATAGACACAAAAAAGACTCCAATTATCTTTTCCCTACAAGATGTTTGTTCTGTCCATGACTGCTCACACTTCAGCAATCTTGCCAGCAAGACTCAAAAAAAAAAAAAAAAAAAAAAAAGCCTTCTTCCAAAGCCACAGCCTTGTACATAACAGATTGTACAGTCCTATTGCCTTAGGCGGGTTAGAGGTTCCTCTCCACAAAGAGTGACACAGAGAAGTGCCAGCATCCAGATACATTTTGGGGGGGCACTCTACACGCTCTTGCCTTGGCTGCAGAGATGAGTTAACATGGGGCCCCAGTTTGCTGTTTGGCTCACAAGAAGGTACAGAGCTGCCTGAGCCAGACCCTAGAGCAGTGAGATGTCAGGTGTGCTGGTGGTAAATGGGCTGGGGGAGGGGAATGGCGGAGGGGGGTGCTGCCAAAGATCGTACAGGAGTCTTGAGAAAACGCTGGGAAATAAACAACCTCAAGGCAGCTGCGTTGCCCTTTTCCCTGCACTTCCCTCTCAAACGTCTGAGCAACCAGTTTGCTCCCAGAAACATGTTAATTGCCAACGGAGCTCATTAAGGCATGCACATGCAAAACACAGCAAGAAAGATTAAGTGGACAAAAGCGCAATAATGAACTGTCAACAATCGGGCCCATCTACAGAACCAGGATCACTCAAGAACGAGGCATTTAGAGGCAACAAAGGATTGTCTGGGACAGGAAGAAAAGACGACCTAGACTTTTGTTTAGTCAACACAATTGATTACAAATGAGAGATTAACAGGATAGCTTCAGATTTTTTTTTAAAAGAGGCAGAAAAGAAAAGTCCAATTAAGTCCACCGAATGTTAACTACATTGCGTTCCATGCCTAGCCCCAAAGAAATTCTCATTAAACCATCCCTGGCGATCCCTTTTGGAAAGTAATTTGTCTCCCTGATGGAGCAGAGAAAGAGAATCGTGTAAAAGAAAGCGTTAGTTCTTGGCACAATGAGCTTAGGAGACACACTAGAAAGAGCCAAAGGGGGAGTTAATGAGCATCTGACAAACCGCTTGGATTCCGGCCTAGAGAACAGCGATGAAAAGATGAAATTGGCCAACAACTATTCTTTATATCAAACATAAAAAGGCCAATCTGAAATGGGGCTGCTCAAAACTGGATGAAAGTACATAGCTCAAGAAAAGGGAGCCGTGGCCAGGCCCCTTGCTGGACAGTGGACAGTCTGAAGAATTCAACAGGCCAGAGTTAGGAAATTGGGTGAAAAGGAGGCTTTTCACGGAGAACAGCCTCCCCACCCTGGACCTGGGAAGGTGCTGAGCTGAAAGGCTCGCTGCCCATCCCCCATCCTCTGACTATTTCTTCTAGGAGTGAGATTGCAACTGGCCAGCATTGGAGGGGTAGGTACCTCCCAACATTCTTTTAATTTGATAATTAGCTCCTGACATTTACCTCCTTCTTTAAGATCCCACTTGGTGTCGGGGCGCATCCGTTAGCAAAGCATGTTAAGGAGGTCAACCAGCCTTTCTCCTAGGAGCACTTCAGAATTCTCTACCCTATTGACAGGCTTCCCAATTCTGCATGGGGAAGAGGTAACTAGAACGGGAAGACTTTCCTCGTACTTGGCTTTGTGGAATAGATCATGGAGTGTTTAAAATTACTTCTCATTCTTGTTCATCAGGCTTAAGAAACTGTCTTATTTGAATGCTTCCGTGTTTGACACAAAGTAGGTCAAGGGTCTATATCTGTAACAAGATATGTGTAGTAGTTTGCTACGTAAACACCCAGGCTTTCCTAGAGCAGGAATGTGTGGAAGTTCTTTAACAGTGTTCAGCAGAGCCAAACAGAAGCCACAGGTGAGAAGGCTTTTCAGGGTGGCCCAGCAGCCAAGCCCCCACTTCCCATTTCTGATTAGGATGGCTGCCACCCCAGATACTAGAGTACAGCATTTTGATCCTGAGTCTAGGTTTATTACTTTCCTTCAGATCCTTGGTAACAGCTATCACATTTCTGAGGTCTTGGCTTGCACCTCAGACTTTGCTCATGCTTCACGGAGAGAAATACATTGGTGTCTAGAAGTAAAGAAGAAAAAAAGAAATATAGCAATTCAAAATAAAAACAGTTATCTAAGATTAAAGACTACTCTGGGCTCTTAAAGCGCAGAGGTGTTGCAGAACCTAGAGGGGTACCTGGGAGCAGCAGAAAGGGGGCTCTTTGCTGCATGCAGTCAAACCAACTTTACGATCAACAGTGGTTTTTTTTCCTCTGGGCTACAGATCTGACCAAGGCATCCTTCC
Organism: Sigmodon hispidus; assembly: GCA_004025045.1. NCBI lineage: Eukaryota > Metazoa > Chordata > Mammalia > Rodentia > Cricetidae > Sigmodon > Sigmodon hispidus. The sequence goes on from PVIH01000314.1 coordinate 346,450, forward strand.
CATCTTTAATCCTTTTTAATCAGAGATTTCATTTGGAGCTTTTTGTATTCAAAGAGTTTCTTTACTGTAACTCCTAATGGCTGGGGAAGATGTACTCTTATTTCTAAGGAAAAAGTACTGTATACAGTTAGGAGTCTTGGAACTGAATCAAAGTAGCTGAGTTTGAATCCTGCCTCAAACACACAACTTGACAATGACTTTTATCTGTTTCTATATCTGCAAAAAGGACATGTAGAGAGCTGCCAGCCCCAATGGCCTGAGCTTGATCCCTGAAACCTACAGTGTGGGAAGAGAGAACCGAGTCCTGCCCTGCCAGGGGTTCCCTGACCTCCCCTCATGCACCCTAGTACATGTGAGCATGTTTGCACAGACAAATCAAATAGTGCAAAACTTTAAATGGACGTGTTAAGAATACCTGTCTCCCAGGCCTGTGGAATGGATGAAATAATTAAACACATGAGGCCTTCAGGACAGCACACAACATCAGGCCTTCTAGAAGGCTACTACTAGAAAAATACTCCAAATAATCCACCAAAATCCCCAACAATTTAAAGGAAACCATCCGGGTCACTGTGCTGACTCATCACTAGACATAGTAGCTTTTTTAGTCTCTTGTTTATCAACTAATTTTTCTGAATATCAAATGCAGGGCCTTGGGCATACCAAACACATGCCCACCACTAAAATACTTCTTAACCCCTTAGCAAAGGACAGCAAGCAGAGGTGCTGGGCAGGTATATGATCCCCTCCCCTACTCTAGTTCTCATAACCAGAACACAATGGAGATAAGATTTACTTTCATTTGGTGCCATGTTCTAACACAAATGTACATAAAAATCACAAAGTTTTTTGCTAAACTTGCCTCCACCAAATTTGCTGCGATGCTCAATAAGCCAGTGTTGCTGGTGGTCCAGGCATCTACAATTTGTTGTGGTGCGGGAGGGTTCCCAGACTCCACTTTGAAAAGCAGTGACTTAGCGTCTGTGCTCTTTTTCCCACCTCACCCTGATGCTGCCTGCCTGCGGAAGATGAGAGAGCAACAACAGCTCTTTTTAAATTAATACACTTGATCATTCAGTCAGTAAACAAGCTTTGACTGCTTCTCGGGTTTCAAGTTTTCTACTGGGTTCTAGATTTACAAAGAAGAGGGTCCAGCCTCCGCCCAGGAGGAGTTTATAGTTTAGTAGAGGAGAAAAACACATGCAACAAAAATCTCCACCCAATCTATGGTTATGAAGACAAAATTGGGCATTGAATCCAGTCTGGGTTGGTGTGTGTAGTGGGCATCTGTTATTTTTGCCTGCTGATCATCATTCTCCCGTCTGGTAACAACATCCAACATTTCCTTCGGAGAAGTCACCCCTCCCCCCACTTTCAGTCCATATGGTTGAGGTGGGAGCTATTCCATCAGTCCACGCTTGGCATGTGACCCAGGTTTGGCCAATCAGAGCACCGCAGCCCACAAGGACTGGCTCAGGACTGAGCAGCTGGCCCAAAGAGGGCCAGTCAGAGTCCTATCTAGGACTTTGGCCCCAGCAGAGGCTTTATACTTGGGTTGAACGTGGTCTGAAGCTCTGGTGTGGGCCTGTTTGCTACACTGTTAGGGAAGATCTTCCTGAATTGAAGGGGCTAGAAGAGGAGAGCCAGGTAATCGGGATCTGGTGCTGCACCTCATCAGACCCTGGCGTAACTGAAAGGGTGTACTGTAGACTTGGCAAGTATTTAGTGAATAGTGTTTCTAAACCCTAAGAGCCCTGAGAAAATAAGGAAGACCAAGACGTCTCCGTGGGAAGAGTAGTGTCTGAGATGTTAAAGTGAAACTGGTAACTCCCGAGGAATGGAGATTAAAAAACAAGCAAACAAACCTTAAACAGATAGGGTGAAGGCACTGACCCAAAAAGGTCCCAAGTATCTTGCAGCTAAATGCTGCTGAGTATATGGGGCTTGATAACAACTGATCTCAAGTCTGGTCTTTCTGAGCGCTGTGGGACTGTGAGCTGGAGGCACGCCTGCCCTAAGCAACATTTCTTTTGCACAACAGGAAGGCAACACCTGCCAAAGCAGAATGCACGAGGACTCAGACCGTGGACCCATCACAGACACTGGGGTGATGGTAGTTATTATCTCTGGGACAGGAGGAGTCTCCAGAGGGAGTGACTGATTTGTATTTAAGATTCCGGGAATGTCCAAAGGTGTGGTCTTCTGGAGCTAGATATTTCTTCAGGCCAGTGGATGCATCTTATCAACTGTGGCCTGGCTACACAGCCTACCTGTTTCCAGGGGCAGAGGTAGCCCTAAGTTATAATGTTCTGGGCTGTGAGCTTCCACAGACCAGCTGATTTCAATGCTTATGAACTCCTCATGATACCAGCTGTGTGTGATTTTTCTGAACATTCCCAAGACCAGGTTGCTTTGTTTTTATAATGTTTAATATTCAGAAGATTTTGTGATTGAACTACCATAAAATGTGGAAAGCTCCTGGTATGTAGCTGGTGAATAACCAATTATGGCTGCTATTGTTACCACTCTGATATTGGTGAACGTGGTCATCGAAGCCAGTAGAAGTGTTCTTCAGCAAAGAAAGGACCATAAGTACAAGGGTGGGTCTTTACCCACTGAGTTAACTCATCTGTGCCAATGCTTAGGGGAGCAGATCGCACCAGAATGAAATCTTCTGTTGTTATTATTGCCCCAGGATCTTGCTATGCCGCCCTGGCCGGCTTAGAACACACTACAGTCAGCCTGCCTGAGGGCTAGGATTGTGAGTGTGCCACTGTACCTGGCTTTTGCTCCTTCCTATGAATTGGACAGCTACCCAGTTCAGTCTTGCAAGCAGTCACCCTGTAGGAATTCAGTTATAAAATAACTATTTATCAAAGGCCTGCTGGGTGCCAGGCATGGTGAGCAAGGCTGATTCTGATCATGTTGATTGTCATCCTAATGGCAGGAGATGGGTGATGAACCAGGAAACGTGAAATGACTTCAGAGTTTGATGAACACCGGGAACAAAAATATGGTGGCCAGATGGAATGTGCCCTGGGGAAGACTATTTGAAATAGGTGGTTCCTTCTATTCTGATGCAGTTACAGTCCCTGGTGCCCCTAAGAACTAAGACACATCAGACCAACTTCCAATTGCCCCTCAAACTGACCCACTTACATTTAATTTTGAAAGTAATTCTGCTTCCCCCACAGCTCAACTTACCCATTGATCGATCCAACTTAAATTTTCTTGGAATTCAGAAAAAGTATTTTTCTAAAGAATTCCAACAAAAAGCAATGAATACCCTGGGCAGCTGGTGGTGTAGGCCTTTGACCCACATACACTTTTCCTATCAAATGGAATGGTAATTGATCAAAGTGAAAAATGTTATAGAAAGAGATATTGCTGCCATGTTTTCCAACCATGCATTTCCCAGCCAAGTCTCCAGATGGAATCACCGAAGCAACACATCCTTGACTTAAATGTGACTGTTTAACAGTTATATTGGGTAGGCCATATTTTCCACAAGGAGGTGGTTGCTTGTCTTAGGAACTTGAGACTCTTAACAGACTTTTGGGTGAGAGCTTTCCAGGATACCACTCTTTCTCTCACACCTTCCTGCAGTCACAGAAGTCAGAGACCTAGCTGCAGTGTCAGGGGAGGGGTGTGGTGGAGGGAGCCATTACACAAGCCCCTTGTGCTGCCGGTAGTGGCTGCACTCAGTGGCTGTCAGGATGGCTCCATTGTTTCTGTCTGCCCGTCCAGCCTCCACTCCACTCTCCTTTCTTCTGGCCTATGAGCATTCTGGTTTTGCTTGATTGCTGTTCTCACTGAGCATAGGGCATTATCACTGGGTGGCAATGCCCTCTTATTCCATTCTCATGGGCTGGGGGATAGATGTATGACTCTATCTAGGTCAGGTAGATGTTTTCTCAGAATTGAACTCTTGAGTAGAGTGATCAGCTGTAAATTACCGAAGGTTACACATTGCAAGGAGACATGGAACAGCCTGTCACCCATACTTGCTGCAGTCTAATCTGCTATTGCCACCTTCCCTTTGTCCTCTCAAACCACCTCATGCCAGTCCACAGAATTTTCCAGAACAGTTATCATGAGTTATTTTCTGTGCTTTGAAATGAAAGATTTGAAGCAGTTATCGGTATAGCTGTGATTCATCTGCTTGTTATTGGCCTTGGAAATGGGACACATAAAACTTCTGATCACAGCTTGGGTTGGAGAAATGGCTCAACAGGTAGGAGAGCTAGCAAGAGGCTATGAGTTTGAATTCTTGGCACCCAGAGAAAAAGCCAGGGTTCGCTGGAATCCTTTGCCAGCCAGCCTAGCAAAAATGTTGGGCCTCCCATCCAGTGATGGGCCCTGTCAGAAGGTAATAAGACAAAGAATGATAGAGATGCCACCCAGGGCCTCCACATGCAATTTTCAGACACATGCACCTGCAAATATCACATGCATATGACACATACACTTCACGCATATACACTTCTCTTTCCCTTTCCATCACACTACACACACTTCACACACTCACACCCCCATACACACACACACACAAACTCACCCCTTCCCAGCATTTTCTGTTGATCTGAATCATGTCTGAGGATCTTCAGGGATATATAATCTACACATTCCATGCTTCTCACATGTGCATATTTGACTTTGGGTGGTATGGTAGTTTGAAAAAAAAAAATGGCCCCTAAAAGGATTGGCATTACTAGGAGGTGTGGCCTTGTTGGAGGAAGTGCATCACTGTGGGGTGAGCTTTGAGGTCTTTTTTGCTCAAGCTTCCCTCAGTGTGACTTTCAGTTGACTTCCTGTTGCCTGCCTGCAAGATGTAGCACTCTCAGCTCCAGCACCACATCCGTCTGCCTGCATGCTGCCATGCTCCCAGCCATGATGATGGACAGAACTATGGAAACTGTAAGGGAACCTCCTCAATTTAATGTTTTCCTTACAAGAGTTGCCATGGTCATAGCGTCTTTTCACAACAATAAAAATCCTAACCAAGACTGGAGGATTTGGGAGATCTCTTTCCTTAGCCTTAACTGCCCTGGAACTCTCTCCATGGCCTAAGCTGGCTGTGAGCCTTCGGTAGTCGTGTGTCAGCCTTCTGACCTCCTGGAATTACAGGCCTGCATAACTACATTCAGCTGTGGATGGGTTTTTCTTTCTCTAAAAGTTTTGATTTTCCTTCCAAGAAGCAAAACATATGGTGGGGGTGGTAGCCCAAATCTGCATTGCCTGTACTTAGCACTAAGAATATAGAGATATGGGACGAGGAAGGGGCCAGCCTGGTCTACTTACCAAGACCAGGCTTCAAAAACCAAGAACAAAAATAAGAACAAACACCTGAGCAAAACAAATCTGTATTTAAAGTAAAAACTTCCTGGGAGAGAAGGGCAGAGCTAAAGCTGGTGTCTCAGGGACAAGAGAGGTGGAAATGGTACGTCATGATGGGATTGGAGGTCATTTTGCAAGGAAAGGTCTCTTAGAACGATGTGGTTCCTTTTCTACCCAGCACTCCCATGATACAGTAACAATTTTTAAAATACAGTTAAATAAAAATGGGGCAGGAGGCTCTCAGCCCATATTCTAGAAATAATTGAATGACATCAAGTCTTGAAATGGCTTGAAATTTGTCTGGCTTTAAGGATTGGTACTAAAACGTCTTTTGTTTGTTTATTTTACATTTTTTAAGGGGGCCACAAGGAATTGAATCCAGAGTCCTTTATAGTTTGAACAAACACACAATCTCATGCTGTTTGCTTTTATTTTTTCCAACTTGTGCTAAGTCTCCCAGGCTAGTTTTGAACATACTCTGTAGTCCAGGCTGGCCTTGAACTTGCAATATTCTTTCTTACCTCAGTCTGCTGAATATCTGGGATTTTATGCACCTCTGTGTATAGATTTTTGCTTTGTTTATTGAAGAGTACACATTCAGAGTAAAAAGCTTTACCCTCTCTACTTTACAAAAATGCATTTCTATAGTACCTCTCAGAATCCACTCATTGGTTAGCTTATAAGTACAAAGAGGAAATCAAAGACAGAAATAGGAGAAACATACTAGCTTGAGGCATTTTTAAGAGAAAGGAGTATTTCCTTCCACAAACATTGAAATTCCTGGTAGCTAAGGCTCTAAAGCAAGAACTATTGTTATTCAAGAGACATTGGAAAATGAACCCAATGACTTCTTGAATGAAACTTCTTTCAGAGTTACCAGTTACTCTTTGACCTTGAATATTGCTCAGTGTGCTTGCTCATCTTCTTCCTATGGTCTTGCAAACCTTAACATGCAGGATCCATTCCTTACAGGTTAACACCAGCTGGGTTGTGCTCTGACAGCTAGGTTTTGTTAAGTTCAGCGCCAGCACAGTTTACTGGGGAAAAATGCAGGAAGCCGAGGTTGTTTGATGATTGTGTCTGACTCATGAAAATGCATGGCCTTAGTAGAATCTTCCTCTTGACCGCACTTTTCTCTCACATAAATTTCTCGTATTTTACACATCTATAATAAAGTGTGTGGGGTTTCTCTAGGGATGAGAGCTGGAGCAGAGTTGGCTGTTCCAAGTGAGGCAGAGTAAACATGGGATTTAAATTGTAGGTCTAGGATTATGTTGAGAAGATACACAGAGTCTCTACGGTTTTCTTTCAAATCTATAAAATTGACATAAGACTACCGACTATCTCCTGCAGAGGAATATTGTGATGGAAGATGTACTGATGTTTGTGATGGCATCCCTGGAGGGGAGCTTTGTAGAACTTACAAGTGGCTATGAGCTTAGAGCACTCCCATTATATGACTTCTGGGTAGATTGTGTGTGTGTGTGGGGGGGGGAATGAAGAGCACTGGATATAGTGGTATAAGTTCCACATCTGCTTACATTTCTGCTACTGAGGAGACATTTGGGAGTGCTTCATTTCCCTCCCTGAGGTTTTTGTTTTGTTTTTTTGAATAAGGTCTTTCATAATATGTAACCCAGGCTGATCTTAAACTCCAGCTCCTCTTCCATCAGCTTTCTCAGTGCTGGACAGATGAGTACTGACCTTCAGGCTTGACTCCTTGACTTCTCTGCTCCTGGCCAAGTTCCTACTGAGCTTGAGTCTAACTGCTGGTGTTTTGTATGGACCATTTTCTCTGCTCTGCCAGAGCATCTTTGTCTCTCTTCCTTTTTCTTGTGGCTGTCTCCTGTTCCACTTGGGATGTACCTATTTTAGAAAAGAGTTTCCTAGAAATGAATGAGCTGAGTAACACTGTTGAACAGCCTTAGCCCAGATTTGGCTTTTAAAGATCTTTGGGGGCATTGAGCCTTAATTTCTCTCCTTCACCAGCTGTGTTGAATTTTCTTGGTTCTTCTCTGCCTCAGCCATGGTCCATGACTTCCTTTCATTTCCTGTGTGGTATCATAGATCATATAGTTCATAATTTGTTACCCAAGAATGTGTCAAGTATTACTTGGTAATGTAAAGTTATGCTGTCATTAGAATGTCAAGTGGCAAGTCCTATGCCTGGCACACTGGAGACACTCAACAACCCTAAGCTGAATGAAATATGGTTTCTCTTCTTTGAAAAAAAAATCATGAGTTGCAAATGATATGCCTAGTTCAAAGTGTAGCTGGTCCTGTGCTCTCCACTGGGGAGCAGAAACTGAAATGAGCAGAATATATATTTATCATGATAATTATAGATTACTTGGCATTTGCTATGTTCATGGACTTTGATGATTGCTATTTTTAATTTTCCCAACTTGCTAGTCACATGGTATGTTTCAATAGGGAAAACAGAGACTCCCAAAATGCTCCTGTTGTCCCTGAACTGTGACTGGCTGAGCAGGCATTTGAAGCCCTGGACTCCACATCTTGTTTTTTCTACCTCCTTGTGATGATGTCTTCTCTCCTTGTCAGCCTGGCCAGACATGGAATTTGGTCCTGTCTTCTTTCAATGAGACTTGTTTTTCTTAGAAATGAAAGCTTTTTATCTATATGCCTTTTTTGATGGCCGACTATTTTTTCTCTTGGGTCACCAATTTCGTATTTCAGTCTCTGTAGAAGCCTAGCCTGTCTCCAGCCTAAGGTGCCAGTCTCCTTCCTCCTCCTCCTCCTCCTCCTCCTCATCTGCACTGAGATTAGCCACGCTGTTGGCTTCAGTCTTTGCAGCAAGCCTTGCCCCTCTGTTCTCTTCCCTCTTTCAGCCTCTGCCTCTGTTCTTGAAGGCTCCAATCAAATGTTACCTCTATCTCTGAATACCCTGCAGGATGGAAACTTCCCCATGGATTCTTTTCACTTAATCTTTCAGGGTCCAGATACTTAGCCTCTTTGTTGTTTTTTCTTCTTTCCCTCTTGGATATGATGCTAGAAAGCATTGAGTCTTGGCAAACTGCTGCTCAAAACCCTCCAGTGTGTTCCTCCTGACAACTCAGGCAAACATCTTACTGTCCCCTACAAAGCCCTCCCTATCCCTGTCCGTAGACTTTTCTGAAGTTACCCTCCTGTTTCTCTTCACTGCACCCCACTCCACCAAGTCTGGCTTTGTTGGTAGCAAGCAAGTTCCTGCTCAGGCCCTTTGTGTGAACTTTGCTTTTCTCTAGAGCCGTTTCTCATCTTCCTTTAGGTGCTTCTATCTTGCCCTCTGAGATTGTAGAAGGCTTCCCCTACCAATCTACCTCAACTATGACACTCTTTCCCACAAAATAAATAAACTATCTTTCTAAACCCTTTCCCTCTTCCTCCCACAAATACTCCCCACCACCCTCTGTGCCTTTTCTTCTTGTCTACCTCTCTGCATTGAACTGACTTTAAAGTTCATTAGGACAGGAAGATCTCTGGGGAGATGGAGCCTTCATCTCTGCTTCTTGCTTCCTTCTTAGATCCCAGGGCTCTGTCACATGTATGCATGCATTAAGTACTGAACGAAAAGCTGTGTCATCCCTTCTGATAGGCTTCGACTGCTCTGCTTGGCCTCTTGAGTCCCAGCAAGCCTCCACTGAGTCTCTCAGCAGAGAATGAGAAGACCTAAACATAAATACTAAATTCAGCCCCTTTGAAAAATGTGCTAGACTCTTGCCATCAAAGTGTGGATACTTGTAGACTCTCAGAGGAAACCTACCCCTGAGAAACCTACTGCTGAGCTGTAGCCTTTCATTAATGCTTATGATGAATCTAACAATTCAACAAAATAATGCCTTCTGCTGTCTCTCTCCTTTTCCGACTCAGGCTAAAGAGCCAGCTTCTTAAAGTAGGGCACTTCTAGTAATCTCTGAGTTCTATAAGCCTTTGGTTTGGCTCCATTCGTAAGAAAGAAAATCAGAAAGCAATCAGAAAGAATCGGAGAGGTAGAATTAATTTGGGTTTTCTAACCTTATGCACCCAAAGCAGAAGCTTCAGTTCGGGGATTATTGTGATGAATATAGCTCTTCTCTCTCTCTCTTTCTATATATATATATATAGACACACGTACACACACACACACACACACACACACACACACACACACACGTACACACACAGGGTCCCGCTGTAGCCAGGCTGACCTTAAACCGAAGATCTTCTGTTCTTTCCTATGCCCCATTAGAAGTGGAATTACAAGTGGGAACTACCATTTCCCAGAATGTGCAGCTGTAGCACAGGTTATAAGATGTGAATAGTGTCTGTTTCTGTGCTAGCTGGGTCAGCCCTCTTCCTCTAGGTCCCAGAACTTTTCCACCACCCTGCACTCTCCTCCGTCTTCTGAGGCACTGGTAGCTTTTTTGAAGCATTCTTGTTCAGGAGCCTGCCTTTCCCTTGCCTACCATGCCTCCAGTGCTGGGCACCAGCCTATGGGAACTGGAGCTCAGCACATTTCATTGAAAATTACATGAAATATGAAAATAATGTGTTTTCCCCAGTTCGTTAGGCTTTGGGATGCTAACTTCTCTTTGACCGAAATATGAATTATACTCTAACTACACTCGTTCATGCTTAATACACACAAAAATGTCTCATTTCCATTTTTCTTAAGAAATAGGTTTTAAAAAAATCATCAGTAGAATCTATACTTATTAACTATCCTAATGTTTCTTTCACAGACAGTTAGATGTTAGCATAACCCAGATACCTCAGAGGTGCTCTGGTGAAGGATCACATGAAATTTTGTTATTTCTTAAGCTTAAAAAAGTCTGTAACTTTCTGAGAAACAAACAAACAAACACAACTGACCTTTTGTTCATTGTAAATGACCCTTAAGCCAATATTTGCTCAGTCTGGCTCCAGAATTTGCTTCTGCTCAGCACTTAGACTGATCAATTTTCAGAAATTGTAGAAGAAGAAAATAAATTCTGTCTCCAAATGATGTTTATAATCTCATATCTAAATTAAAACATGTCGATTCCACAGCAATAGTCACTATGGAAATAGAAACATATAGGCCTCGATTCTAAATCAAGAGAGTGTTTAGCTGGGTGGTATATATTTTCCATCATGTTTTTAAAAAAATCTGTTACAGTGTATGCATTTTCAAAGACTTGGATTTGATAAGCCTTTAAGAAATAGTACATGTGCTGGTCAGAGTAGAATAAAATGTACTTTGTGTGGTTTCAAATAGGGTCTGTAACATCTTTTCCTATTAATGAAAGCTACGTTGAATTATTTGCATTACTATAAGATTTTTTTTAACATGAAACAAAAACATCTATAAAATAACTCCATGGAAGCTTCCATAGCAAGAAACTATGCCTAACCACCTCCATCCAGATTCCAAAATTCAAATGTTGTATTAAGAATACTGGCAAGTATAGAATGGATTTCAGAGTTTAAATAGAATTGCCACTCACGTCTCAATTTACACGTAATTATCAAGCTTAATTTAGCTTTAGAAACTGCTTAAAAATATATTTGCCAGTCCAAAAAAATTGTTAGCTTAAAAAAGTCAGGCAATAATAGAAGTAATTTATTCTAATGTTACAGCATGCAAAAAGATTTTAAACTTATTTAGAAGTTTTAGAAGCTAGAAAAGCCTTTTTCTCCCTTTATGAATAAACAAGAAATGTCTTTATTATTTTAAACGTCACCCCCAGCAATACGTTTTCAACCAGTATCTGCATGCCTACTGTGTGCCAGGCAATGTTCTGAAATTCAATGTCACTCTCGAGATTACAGAAAACAAACATATGCTATGATCATTTCACTTTAAATACCACAAGCCAAGCATATAACTCCTTTACATAAACTGTATCATGATTCTCATTTAAAAGTTACAAAGTTCCTTTCTTTCAAAGAGCTCAGATGTTTTCAGAATCAAAACACATGCTATCTTCATGTTACTCTTTGAATGATGGAACCTAGTCAGTCCAACCTTTCTTTGTCCAGGAATGTTTTCTAAAAAGAAGATAAGGAAGATAAAGAGTGATAGAACCAGGATGATATATCCTTGCCCCCTAATTGTTCAATGATGGTAAAATGAGAGGGTGTCATTCTCCCCTTTGTGGTAAAAAGCTTTATTGCCAGATGTAGTGCCCCCACCTCCAGATATAAAATTGGATTTGTGTCTCCTTGGTGACATCCAACCTCACAGTCATCTGCTTATGCACAACATGCAGGACCACGTTATGAAATATATAGGTCAGCCCAGCTAGGGGATGTGCTCAGAACTTCAGGCATTTGGACAGCCTTTCTAAGAGCATAGCCTGTCTCAAAATTAACCAGAATCTGAAGATCTTTCTTGGTAGCAGCTGACATCTAGTCAAGCCTCCAAATGCAGTGGAGATAATGATGTATGAAACTGAGAAGTGTGACAGTCCCCCCTTTTTCCTTCTAATGGGGTAACGAAGGCATAGACATCTACATTTCTTGCTTTTTTCTGTTCAACCCTTCTCATCATAATAACTCTGACTTTTTAGACATTTGAACCATTAGGATCCTTTGACATCAAATCGAGTCTTGCATGGCTAAATGTCAATGATGAGCTGTTTTAGGAGAGGGGGTCACACTTATCTGCTGTCAATGTTACAAACTGCTTATAAATAATAGCTTGGGGGGTTCACCTGAAATTCTGTCCAGAGAATGTGACACTGAGAGCTATTAGCTTCAAGCAACTTGCAATGGGCTGACGAGTCAACATTGAGAAAACCAGAGCAGGGGGTGGAGTGGGGAAGGGCCTCAACTCTGAATAGATTGTGTTAGGTTGATGCTCTCTGGTCTACAGTTTGCCTTTAGGCTAAAGGAAGTTCATCAGGTCCAGCCTCTTGTGTAGTGCCAACAATATCCAGATAAGCAGAAAGTTTCCATCTCTTACTGGCTGGCAACCTTTTTCCAGAAGTGAACTTGACTGACAATTTTTAGCTCCTGCCTTACAGTCAGAGTTGTGTCACATTTCATTCCAAAGCCAATCAATGATGTGAAAGATATTAGCATGGCTGGTCTAGATCAACAGCATATCTGGGAGAGGTGGGGCCACTCCCGGAAGGCACAGTGAAAGCTGCACTGAAGAGCACAGAAGGTTAAGAGCACTGACTGTTCTTCCATAGGTCCTGAGTTCAGTTCCCAGAAACCACATGATGGCTCACGGCCATCTATAATGACATCTGGTACCCTCTTCTGTATATTATATACCTAATAAATAAATCTTTAAAAAAAAATGGGATTCAGCCAAAGGTGTCTGATACTCAAGATCTGGGGAAAGAACACAAGGGCCTTAAATCAGAAGGGTGTGTCAGAGTTGATGGATATCGTTTCATAGGTTCACAAAAGAAAGATAGAATGAGATATAGCTTTCAGATGGCAACATTTAAATTTTACATATACTAGCATAATAAAAACACTATAGTTTTATTTAATGTTAGAATTTCCCACTTAGGGAAATACACTTCTACAAATTGGCACAGGCCACCACTTCCTAAATATAACACCAGTGGCACAGGCACTAAGACCAACAATCAATAAGTGGGATCTCCTGAAGCTGGGAAGCCTCTGCAAAGCCAAGGACACTGTCAATAGGACAAAACGCCAGCCTACAGAATGGGAAAAGATTTTCACCAATCCTACAAGTGATAGAGGACTGATCTCTAAGGTATATAAAGAGCTCAAGAATTTAGAGCCCAAAACCTTGAATAACCCTATCAAAAAATGGGATTCAGATCTAAAAAGGGAATTCTCAGCAGAGGAACTACGAATGGCTGAAAGGCACCTGAAAAAGTGCTCTTCTTCTTTAGCCATCAGAGAAATGCAAATCAAAACAACTTTGAGATACCACCTAACACCTGTTAGATTGACTAAGATAAAAGGCACAGATGACAGCCTATGCTGGAGAGGATGCGGAGCAAGGGGAACACTCCTCCATTGTTGGTGGGAGTGTAAGCTTGTTCAGCCACTTTGGAATGCAATATGGAGGTTTCTCAGAAAATTGAGAATCAATCTCCCCAAGGACCCAGCAATACCACTTCTGGGTATATACCCTAAAGATGCACATTCACACTCCAAAGGTATTAGCTCAACTATGTTCATAGCAGCATTATTTGTAATAGCAAGAACCTGGAAACAACCTAGATGTCCCTCAACTGAAGAACGGATTAACAAACTGTGGTACATCTACACAATGGAATACTACTCAGCAGTAAGAAAAAATGATATCCTCAAATTCGCAGGCAAATGGATGGATTTGGAGAATATCCTCCTGAGCGAAGTATCACAAACTCAGAGAGATAAGCAAGGGATGTACTCACTCACTAGTGGTCTCTAAACAAACAAACAAACAAGAAAAAAAGCCAAACATGCCCAAGCTGCAAACCACAACCACTGAACAGCTTGGGATCAGAAACACCCTGGACTGACCCTTCAAACCCCACTCCAACTATAGGAACACCAGACTCACTCTTGAGGGAGGGGGGGACAAAACTGGATTTGGCCAGGAGTGGAGACTGATCCAAGCATTATTGGGTCAGTGGGACCATAGCACTGTCTGCTCCCTGCCCAGGGAGGGGATGGGGAGTTGCAGAGAAGAAAAATGACCAGATGTGGTGGAAGGGGGAAGGGACCTTGAATAAGGATATACAGGGATGGAAAAAAAAATTCAGAGGGAAAGCTGAACACAAAGTAAATATATGTGTAGCAATCTTATTTGCATTACCACCCTTGATAAGCCATGCTTATGATTCTTATCCTCTTTATAGTTATTGTTAACTCTTCCGCAGTTTAAATTCTTTTTACTGTTTTTTTTTGATAAATACAAAATAAAGAAGGAAAAAAAAGAATTTCCCACTTAGTACATAAATAGAAATTGTCTTAAATTTTTTTAAATATGCAGTCAACTTGCTTTGTAAATTAGCCACTACAAGTAATGAAAGAAATTAAGCACTTCACATTCTTTGTGCCTAAAGTTCAAAATATTACCAACGGAGATAATTAATTAACTGAAGTCATCTAAATAAACTTTGTAATTTGTTTTCCTTTAAGTTTGATTTGACATTTAGATTAAACGCAAATTTGGGGAGAAATGTTTTTGTTGCTACTTGGCATGCCCTTGAAATACATTATGTGTTGCTGCAGAATTTACACACTTAACATTGAGATGCCATCAGAGAGACGTACATCCTTGCACTGTGATAAACATTAGCAGGCACTCTCAAAGTAGCAGCAGCTATTCCCATTGAACTTCAAGAGACAACCAAGGAAATGTCACAAAACATTGCATTTTGGAAAGTCAGAAGCACAGGCGATTTAGGCTTTTCATTTTGAATTTGCATTCAAGTGACCAGCAGGATTCCACATATACAGAGAAGAGATGGAAGCCAGTGATGTTTGTTCCATTATTGCAAGCTTAGCCATCAACAGATCACCTCATGATCATCCTCATTTTTTGTATTTCTTTATTTTTTTGAAATTTAGACATGAGGATGTTATAATCTATAGATTAATATTTAAAATATCATAGATAGATGATTCCAGTTAAAAACCTTGAATTTTCATAATAAGTGAAGAAAATCATAAGAATTAAATATGCCATTAAGTGTTAAGTTAACTTCTCAAAAGCTGAGAGATATTGAGTTCCTTTTATCTTTAGGAATTTTTTCTTTTTACTTTTTTTTCCTTTTTTTCCCTTTTTTTAATTCAATATTTTTTAATATAAATAAAGTCACATTTTCTATCTGTGTATATCCTTATTCAAGGCCCCTTCTCCCTCACACCACCTCCAGTCACTCTCTCTTCTCCACATCTCCCCATCTCCTCCCCAGCAAGGGCAGGAGGTCCCAAGGTCCCAATGTCCCAATATTGCACAGTTCAGACTCCACTCCTGGCAAATCCAGTTTTCTCACCCCAACATCAAGACTGAGTCAGGTGTTCCTCTGGAGGGAGTGGGATCCAAGGTGTCAGTCCAAGGTGTTTCAGATCCCAAGCTGTTCAGTGGTTGTGGTTTGCTGCTTGGACATGCTTTGCTTTTTGCTTTTTTGTTTAGAGTCCACTAATGCCTGAGTACATCCCCTGCTTATCTTTCTGGGTTTGTGATACCTAGCTCAGGAGGTTATTCTCCAAATCCATTCATTTACCTGCAAATTTTAGGATATCATTTTTTTTCTTACTGCTGAGTAGTACTTTGTTGTGTAAATGTACCACAGTTTGTTAATCCATTCTTCAGTTGAGGGGCATCTAGGTTGTTTCCAGGTTCTTGCTGTTACAAATAATGCTGCTAAGAACATAGTTGAGCTAATGCTTTGGAGTGCAAATGTGCATCTTTAGGGTATAAAACCAGCAGTGGTATTGCTGGATCCCTGGGAAGATGGATTCCCAGTTTTCTGAGAAACCACCATTCTACATTCCAGAGTGGCTGAACAAGCTTACACTCCCACCCTAACAGGTGTCAGGTGGTATCTCAAAGTTGTTTTGATTTGCATTTCTCTGACGGCTAAAGATGTTGAGCACTTTTTCAAGTGCCTTTCAGCCATTTGTAATTCTTCTGCTGAGAATTCCCTTTTTAGTTCTGAACCCCATTTTTTGATTGGGTTATTCAAGGATTTGGGCTCTAGTTTCTTGAGTTTTTTTTTTTATATATATATATATATTTTAGAGATCAGTCCTCTATCATTTGTATGGCTGGTAAAAATCTTTTCCCATTCTGTAGGCTGTCATTTTGTCCTATTAACAGTGTCCTTGGCTTTACAGAAGCTTCTCAGTTTCAGGAGGTTTCACTTACTGATTGTTGTTCTTAGTGGCTGTGCCACCGGTGTTATATTTAGGAAGTGGATGCCTGTGCCAATTCGTTGGAGGTTATTTCCACTTTCTTTTCTATCAAGTTTAAAGTGGCTGGGTTTATGTTGAGGTCTTTGATCCACTTGGATTTGAGTTTTGTGCAGGGTGACAGGCTTGGATCTATTTGCATTTTTCTACACACTACCAACCAGCTATGGCAACACCATTTGTTAAAGATACTATATTTTCTCCATTGAATATTTTTGGCCTCTTTGTTGAAGATCAGGTGTTCATAGGTTTGGGGGTTGATGTCAGGATCCTCAATTCTATTCCATTGATCCACAAGTCTGTTTTTAAGCCAGTACCAGGCTGTTTTTATTACTGTAGCTCTATAGTATAACTTGAAGTCAGGGATGGTGATGCCTCCTGAGGTTCTTTTGTTGAGCAAAATTGCTTTGGCAATCCTGGCTTTCCTGTTATTCCAAATGAAGTTGAGTATTATTCTTTCAAGTTCCATAAAATATTGTGTTGGGATTATGATGGGCAGTGCAGTGACTCTATAGATTGCTTTTGGAAGAATTGCCATTTTTACTATGTTGATCCTATATATCCAGGAACATGGGACAGCTTTCCATTTTCTGATATCTTCTTCAATTTCTTTCTTCAGTGATTTAAAATATTTGTCAATAGATCTGTTACTTCTTTGGTTATAGTTACTACAAGGTATTTAATGCTATTTGCAGCTATTATAAAGGGTGATATTTCCCTTATTTCATTTTCAGCCCTTTTATCTTTAGTGTACAGGAGGGCTAATGATTTCTTTGAGTTAATCTTGTATCCTGCTACATTGCTGAAGGTGTTTATCAGCTGTAGCAGTTCCCTGGTAGAATCTTGTGGGTCACTTATGTATACAATCATATCATCTGCAAATATAGTTTCACTTCTTCTTTTCCAATTTGTATCCCCTTAATCTCCTT
This sequence comes from Sigmodon hispidus, assembly GCA_004025045.1. NCBI lineage: Eukaryota > Metazoa > Chordata > Mammalia > Rodentia > Cricetidae > Sigmodon > Sigmodon hispidus. Next base: position 363,576 of record PVIH01000314.1, read on the forward strand.
TTGTTCTCTTATTGCTTTAGCTAAAACTTCACAAACTATATTGAATAGATAAGGGGAGAGAGAACATTCTTGTCTAGTTCCTGATTTTAGTGGGATTGATTTGAGTATTTCTCGATTAAGTTTGATGTTGACTGTTGGCTTCTTGCAAATCGCCTTTATTATATTTGGATATTTTCCCTGTATTCCTGATCCCTCTAGGGCTTTTATCATGAAGGAGTGTTGGATTTTGTCAAAGGATTTTTCAGTATCTAAGGATATGATCATATGGGTTTTTTCCTTCAGTTTGTTTATATGATGGATGACATTTACAGTTTTTCGTATGTTGAGCCAATCCTGCATTTCAGGGATAAAGCCTACTTGGTCATGGTGGATAATATTTTTTATATATTGTTGTATACTGTTTGTCAAAATTTTCTTGAGAATTTTAGCATCAATATTCATGAGAGAAATTGGTCTGTAATTCTCCTTTGTTGTGTCTTTGAGTGGCTTGGGTATTAGGGTAATTGTGGCCTCATAAAATAATTTGAAAATATTCTTTCAGTTTCTACTCTGTGAAATAGTTTGAGGAGTAATGGTAGAAATTCTTCTTTGAATGTCTGGTAGAATTCTGCACTGAAATCATCTGGACCTGGGCTTTTTTTACTTGGGAGGCTTTTAATAACAGCTTCAATTTCCTTTAGGGTTATAGTTCTGTTTAGGTAATTAATCTGGTCTTCATTTAATTTTGGTAAATGGTACCTGCCCAAAAAGCTGTCCACTTATTCTAGATTTTCCATTTTTCTAGAATACAGATTTTCAAAATATGATCTGATAATTCTCTATATTTCCTGGGAGTCTCTTGTTATGTCCCCCTTTTTGTTTCTGATTTTGTTGATTTGAACACACTCTCTCTGTTTTTTGATTAGTTTGGCTAAGGGCTTATCTATCTTGTTAACTTTCTCAAAGAACCAACTCTTAGATTCATTGATTCTTTGTATTGTTCTTTTTGTTTCAATTGTATTGATTTCAGCTCTAAGTTTGATTATTTCCTGCTGCCTACTCCGTCTAGGTGAGTTTGCTTCTAAATGTTCTAAGGTTTCCAGTTTTGCTGTTAGTTTTCTAGTGTGGGATTTCTCTAGGTTTTTCATGTAGGCATCTAGTGCTATGAATTTTCTTCTTAAGACTGCTTTCATTGTGTCGCACAAGTTTGGGTAGTTGTGGATTCATTTTCATTAAATTCTAGGAAAACTTGATTTCTTTCTTAATTTCTTCCTTAACCCAGAGGTGGTTCAGCTGAGTGACATTTAGTTCCCATGAGTTGGTTAGGCTTTCTGTGATTTTTGATATTGTTGAACTCTAACTTTAGGTCCTGGTGGTCCGATATGATACAAGGAATTATTTCCATTTTTTTGTATCTGTTGATATTTGCTTTATGACCAATTATGTGGTCAATTTTGGAGAAAGTTCCATGAGGAGCTGAGTAATATGTGTATTCCTTTGCATTTGGATGGAAGCTTCTGTAAATATCTATTAAATCCATTTGCATCATAACCTCTGTTAGACTCCTTATTTCTCTGTTGAGTCTCTGTCTGGTTGACCTATACAGGGGTGAAGGTTGGGTAGGGAACGCTCCCATTTTTAGGGTGTGAGAACTGATGTGGGATTCGAGCTTTAGCAGTGTTTCTTTTACATAGCTAGGTGCTTTTATATTAGGGACGTAAATATTCAGGATTGAAATTTCCTCTTGACCAATTTTTCCTGTGATGAATAAGTAATGTCCATCTTGGTTCCCTTTAATTGCTTTTAGCTTAAAGTCTACTTTGTTAGATATTAGGTTGGCAACCCCAGCTTGTTTCTTAGGACCATTTGATTGCAAAATCTTTTCCCAACTCTTTACTCTGAGCTTGTGTCTGTCTTTATGGTTGAGGTGTGTTTTTTGTATGCAGCAGAAGGATGGCTTTTGTTTTTGTATCCATTTTGTTAGTGTGTGTCTTTTTAAAGGTGAGTTGAGTCCATTGATATTAAGGGATATTAGTGACCACTGAGTGATGTTTCCTGCTATTTTTGGTGGTAGCTTACATGTATTTCCTTTCTCTGGGCTATTCTTCTCTGGGATTATTGATTGTTTGTGGTTTCATGGGTGTATCTGGGATCCTTAGGTTGGAGTTTTCCCTCTAATGCTTTCTGGAGGGTCGGATTGGTGATAGGTATTGTTTCAGTCTGACTTTGTTTACTCCATGAAATATCTTGTTTATTCCATCTATGGTGATTGATAATTTTGCTGGGTATAGTAGCCTAGGTTGCCAGCCATGCTCTTTTAGTGTCTGTATAACTTCTAACCAAGCCCGTCTTGCTTTCATCATTTCCATTGAATATTCAGGTGTTACTCTCATGGGTCTGCCTTTTTAAGTAAGTTGGCCCTTTTCTTTTGCAGCTCTTAAAATTTTTTCTTTGTTCTGTATGTTGTGTGGCTTGATTATTATGTGATGAGTAGACTTTTGGGGGGGTCATATCTAATTGGTGTTCTGTAAGCTTTTTGTATCTTTATAAGCATTTCCTTCTTTAAGTTAGGAAAGTTTTCTCCTGTGATTTTATTGAATACATTATCTGTGCTTTTGAGCTGGGATTCTTCTCCTTCTTCTATTCCTATTATTCTCAGGTTAGGTCTTTTCATGGTTTCCCAATTTCCTGAACATTTTGTGTTATGGCTTTTTTGGTTTTAGTATTTTCTTTGACTGATGTATCTATTTTCCATACTGAGTCTTCCACTCCAGACATTTTCTCTTCCATCTCTTGGATTCTGTTGGTTATGCTTTTATCTGCAGTTCCAGTCTTTTCTTCAGATTTTCTGTTTCCACCTTTGCCTCATTTTGTGCCTCTTTTATTGCTTCCATTTCATTTTTTAGTTCCTGGAATGTTTCTTTCATTTTTCTGGTTTCCCTTTTCTTGGTTTACTTTCAAGAATTTATTCATCTTTTCCAATTTTTTGTTTGTATTTTCTTCTATTTCTTTAAGGATATTTTTTTATACCTTCTTTGAAGGCTTCAATAATCTTCATAAAGGTGCTTTTGCTGTTGTTTCCTTGTGTTTCCTCTTCATTGCTCTGTTCAGGTCTTGTAGAACCACCAGTTTCTTCTGGTGTTGGCTTGTTTTTCTTTATATTATTATATGTATTTTTACACTGGTGTCTGCCCTTGGCTTCAGTGGTTCACGATTAGCCTGCTCCTAGTCAGTTTTGGCAAGAGGACTTGTGTGTCTCCTGTCTCCTGTGAGCAAGGCGTCTGCTCGTTCTCTGACTCTGCTCTTGACAGGTGTCTGAATTTCAAATCCTCAGTCCTTCTCTGATGATGAAGTTCACCCTGGAGGTGGGGCCCAACTGTGCAAGGTCCTCTCTTTTAAGTGTGGCTGGAGGAACCCCTCACCACCAAACCCTAGCTCCTGTTTGCTATGGAGAGTTGAGATCAGAGTCTAAGGATTGACCCTGGTCCCAGAGAGCAACTCTCATCCTCATTTAGATCACTCCTTTTGTTACTTAGTTTAAAAAACTGAACTGAATTTCGACCTTTTTTTTTGAGAGTCTCCTATATCCTCCTGGGATGGTTTCTTCCTTGCTGTAGAACCTAACCAAAGACTTTGAACTTCTGGTGCTCCCTGCCTTCCCATGTCTGTGCTGTGATTATAAGCATGTGCCACCTTGTAGGTTTATGTTGTGCTGAGGATTGAACATCTTGCACAGTAGGCAAACACTGTACCTACTAAGCTGTGTCCCCAGACACACAGATTGATAGAGAGGATAGCACAGGCTAGCATGTCTAATTTGGAAAGTGCTCCCAAAGCTGAAACTTCTCTGGGAGCTTACAGGATGTCATTGTGGACAGTTCTTAGCCTGCTCTTACATGATGGGACACAGTCACACAGACACACCTGCACTCTTAGCAGGTATATGAGAGGCAAAGATACATTTTCTTATTTAGATTTGGGTACATAATGGGTGCATTGTTTATATGTAAATTTGTAAAATATAAACAAGGTTGGGGCCACAGTAATCTGAGGCATTTCTTGTGCAGGTTTCCAGCCTGCGTCTTGAACACTTGCCTACCCACCTCCAGACATAGCAGTGAGGTCTTGACTGACTGCCATGGCCCTTCACTCTGGCTTTTCCCTGAAACAGCAGCTGTTTATTGAAATATCATAAATCAAATTTAAGATATTACTTTATTTTTCCCCAGTATACTTGGGTGTTTTTCAGTTTTAATATGACCTTTCTATTCATGCACTGCACATGGTTCCCATGGACTTCTTCCTTTTAAATTCATTTTTAAATTAAAGTTATAAAATTTGAATTACATCTTTCAAAGGCTACTAATTTTTCTTTAAATACAGTTACAACATAATTTAGTATTGTCACTCACAAAACCAGAAAGCTTGCAAGGCTATGTAATAGTAAATTAATATATTTCAATTCCTCTACTTGATTTAAAAAAAATCACTTTTTTGTAATTTTTTCCTTTGAAGCCCCTTGTCTCTGGTACACCATTGATTCTGGACCCTCACTGGGGATTCTTCCTGGACATCTACTGCTGCCCTGCAGTGTGGATGTCCTTCAGCCCTGGGTCTGCAGGACTGACACTTCTCATCCCCCCACCCCCGCACACACACATCTGTACTCTGGCAGATCACAGATGAGGTGGATGTTGGGGTGCACCAATATATAACCCTGGTTTTGAGCTTGGATACTTTCAGGGTTGGTAAGCCCAACAGCTTTCTATTGTCTCTGGTCAGGAGTTTCTGTATATGCAAAAAAAGAAACAGTAATGTTAAACCTTTTTTGGAGAGATGACTTTAGCTATTGTGAGCAGAGAGCTGCTCCTAAAACAGTGGTTCTCAACCTTCCTAATGCTGCAACCTTTTAATACAGCTCCTCATACTGTGCTGACCCCCAACCATAAAAGTATTTTGTTGCTACTCCATAACTATAATTTTGCTACTGTTATGAGTTATAATGTAAATATCTCTGTTTTCTGATGATCTTAGGCAATCCCTGTGGAAGGGTCCTTCAACCCCTGAATGGGTCACAACCCACAGGTTGAGAACCATTGTCCTGAGAGTATTTGAATTTAGTTTCTAAATTAGAGTTTTACTCCAGCTCAAGGAACTCCAACACCCATTTCTGGCCGCCATGGGACCAAAGCCACAGGAGGCATGAATTTCCACACACACCACATTCACATAAGTAAAAACTACAGAATTAGTGCTGAAGGGATGGTTTGGTGGTAAAGCACTTGCTGCTCCTGCAGATGACCTGGCTTCTGTTCTTCTCACCCACAGGGCAGTGTATAGCCTTCTCCAACTCCAGTTCCAGGAGATGCAAAGTCCTCTTCTGTACTCTGAGGGTGATACATGCATATGCTACACTTTTTTACTTGAAGACCAGATTACAAATTAAAAAATTAATACTTAAGAAATGTTTATTTCAGGCTGGAGAGATGGCTGAGCGGTTAAGAGCACTGACTGTTCTTCTGGAGGATCTGAGTTCGATTCCCAGCATCCACATGGCAGCTAACAACTGTCTGTAATTCCAAGATCTGACACCCTTACACAGTTATACATGCAGGCAAAACACTAATTCACATAAAATAAAAATAAATATTAGAAAAGAAATATTTCTTTCCCTGTGGAAACTGAAAAATACTAGTTTTTTTAAAAAAAATTTAATTAATTAATTATTTTTGGCTTTACACCCTCAGAGTTCTCTTACTTAATGAATACACAAGACTTTCATTTTCAGGGGCTATTTATCTATTTGTGCTCCTTTAGTAGGTAGGCTTACAGAAAAAAACAGCCTCAAGTTTAAGATTCATCTTCAAATATAATGGATTTAAAAACCTTGTCTCTGATTGAACGTGAAGACGTAGGTGTGTCATTACTGATTTACTGGCACTCTTTCCAGTTTTCCCAAGTCAACACATGAGAAACAACAATAAGAAATTAAGTTTTCCTGGGCAACTAAGTTTTTTAAAGATCCACTGAAAATTTGGTATTAATCTTGTTGTGGAATAATCTTTTTGTACACTGTTAGGATTTGTCATTTTTTTAATAAAAAGCTAAATATCCAATAGCTAGGTATGATTTGGGGGACAGAGAGGATGCTGGGAAAAGTGCACAAGGAGTCACCAGACAGAGAGGAAGCCGGATAGAGAGCACAGAGTAAAGGCAACCAAGCCACTTAAAAGAATGCAGATGAAAAGAAATGGGTTAGTTTAAGTTACAGATCTAGTTCAGAACGAGTATAAGCTATTGGCTGAGCTTTCATAATTGATAAGAAGTCTCCACATGGTTATTTAGGAGCTAACAGGATAGAAACAAAACAAAACAAAACGAACAAACAAACAAACAAAAAACCTATAAATGGCCTACAATGTCCAGCCATGAGAAAGCTTTAACAAAGAAAAATGTTTGAAACACACAAAGATGGGGCCAAATGTGGCCTCCTACTCTCCTATCGCTCATGTGACCATGGTACAGATACATCTCTTGCACCTGCTCTAGTATTTCATGAGCTAAGCCACATGGAGGATTTAAAGGTTTGCTCATAAAGACAGAAAAGGATACATGTACACAGTAAAGCAGGTTCAGAAGGGAAAAAAAACAAAACCTCTAAACAGGTTATAGTGTGTTTACCAATGTGTGTAGTCTTAAGGAAAAAACATGGGTATACAAAGTCACAGAAAAAAAAAGTTTAAAAATAATAAACTAAAGTCTTCAAAGAGAGAGAAAAGTAAAAAAAAAAAAAATAAGCCGTGTAACAATGGAAAATACACAAGGAGTCTGGCTGCTATATGGTGTCTTGCAAACTTTGAATTTTTTAAATGTTAATGTACAAAAATAGCTGCTGAGAGACATCAGATTATAAAAACTACTAAATTAAACCAACTTATGTATTTTTAAAATGTCTTAACTTCAAAATTGAAGTCAGACAACATGTGTTGGGAGAAAGATTATACTGTGAAAATAAAAGGCTGTGGATTCCTTCCAGATTAATAGAGATCAGGTTTGACCAAGTATTTTGGCTGCAGACATGGGGGAGGAAGCCAAGAAAGATTACAGGAGAGGTGACATGTAAGTTTATTCCTGACAAGGAACAGCTCTGAGATAAGACATGATAAATCTTGTTGGCAACCCAGTCTTCACTTATTATTACATGCCATCTTTTCATATGGCATGGATAGAGATTTATACTGCAGTTTGATTATACAGTCTTAATGAACTTATAAAGTTGACAGATGCCTTTTACCTGTTCAGGCATTAAAAAAAAAACTTAACTGATTTGTGCACATCACACATTCCATACTTGTGCTAATGCAGATATGTATGTTATCTTTGAAAGTTAATGTATTTTCAGAGCAAGGAGACCAGACATTAATGAAAATGGGTGGCCCAGGTGGTCTAGCATTTTAGAGTGCCTATGTTGCAATTTTGTCGGAGTTCTACATCCAGAACAGCTTTGAGGATGATGGCTGAGATGGCCCAGCCTCACTGACTACTCCAGCCAGGACTTTAGATAAGCCTTGCACTTTCTCATTGCACAGAAACTGGGCAACAAATAACAGCTAACTCTCCCAGGACTTGTTCATTATCCTAATTTTACCAGGGTCCCCTAAAGATGCCAGCACGCCCAGCAGTCTAGAGAACACAATACCCACATTCCCAAGATGTGAGTGGATAGCTTTTGTCCATTCAATGGGTTATAGAGGTTTGTCATAGTTTAGGAGGGTTGTTTATAAGTTGTTGTTGGTCATGGTCAGAAAAAAAGCTAAACAAAGGAGTTAGATTCAAGGATAGTTTTCTGAACAAAAAAGAGTGAATATCTCATTAGAACTAATGAGATAAAAGGGTAGATCGTTACGTCTACTTTTGAGCAACCACTAGTCTCAAATATTTTACATTGGTATGGATTTTTGTATATTGATATAAATTTAATGTTATTTTGTTATAATATACATGCATATATGTACATATACTTTTATTTTTGTTTAAGGTATTATACCTAAGCAACTTGTTTCAAAAGGTTATGTGAAGTTTTAGTCTTTGAAAGCTATTTAGGGTAATAAATACAGCTTAATAGTCATCTCTAACTATCAATCTTATAGTTATGTTAGGTATGTTTTCAAGATTATACAGAGATATATTTTAGACAGATAGGTTATCTTCAAATACCTAAAGATCTACAGAATATTCCATTTAAAATGTTTTAATAGCATAAAGCTTTTCATGACAGTGAGACACATCTGCTCCTAGCAGCATCAATTTACTTCAAAAAGGAATAGGAATGATGGGCATCAAAGAACCTCCATATAAAGTTTTTTTGTCTTTATGGCAAAAGCTAGTCATTTGGGCAAGAAACTGTTCTTGCCTCAACTGCTGACAGTATGCTGTCCAAACTAGACCAGCAAGAAGCAAACTTTGCCAAGACAGGATAAGACAGTCCTTTAAAAATTCCTGCTTCACAGAAAAATCTGTCAGATATTCTAGGCCTGTAGGCTAAAGATGGATGCCCCAACATTGCATAGGAACCTTAAGTGACTGTCCAGGCAGCCAGCTGTTTCTGTCATTTCTACAGTTTTGGAAGTTGCTTGCTCTGCACTTTCTGCTTACTAAGATAATATTATATCCTTCTAGATTCTTTGATGGAGGTGAATACTAGACAGTCATAGTTATACTTTTCTTTGTTATGGTAAAAGATAAATTAGGTACAGAGCTTTAGATTCATCAAGATAAAATAAATACTGGACTATTTTCTCCAAATATGCCAAATACAAATGGACTGAACATTGTAAATGTAATTTTTATCTGATAATTATTAATAGTTTTATTATGTCAGAGTTTAAACCTTTCCTTTTTATTTTGACAAAATGTGAAATGTTGTGAAATAATCTTTTTGTACACTGTGAAGATTTTCACTTAGATTGATTTAATAAAAAGTTGACTGGCCAATAGCTAAACAGGATTTTCAGGGAAGAGAGAATGCTGGAAAGAAAAAGAGCAGAGATACGGGGAGTCACCAGACAGAAAAAGGAATCAGGACAAGGAGTCCAGTATAAAGGTAACCAAACCACTTTTAAAAATATAGATTAAAATATATGGGTTAATTTAAGTTATAAAACTAGTTAAGAACACACACTATTGGCCAATCTTTCATAATTAATAAGAAGTCTCTATGTGGTTATTTGGGAGCTAGCAGGTGAGGCAAAAAAATCCACCTACAGAGACTCTTGCCAAGGAAGCAGGTAGACTGACTGCAAATGTGCTCCTCTTCCTCTGTTCCTCCAGACACAATCCCCCAGTCTCACCCACATCTGCTACAGAACACCTATTGCATACTTCCCTTCCCTTTGCCCCCCATTTCCTGTGGATCCCACCCATCTTCCTTCCTATCTTTCTTCCCCCACCCACTTGTTGCCTTATCCTAGGTACCCCACAGGTTACTCTTGACAGGGGAGGAAGACTGCAGAGCTTCACCTTCTTTTCACATCCCCAGCTCTGTAGCAGAATACCTGCTGCAGTCTCCCTTTCTTCTCTGACTCCATCTTCATGGGATCACAAAGATTCTCTCCTCCAACCTTCCTTTCCCCACCACATCCCTTTATCCTAGCCTCCAATACCAGTGGACATTCCCTGGGAACACACCAGCTGAACAGGCCAGAGAAACAAATGCCTAAATGCCAACATAAAAACACAATTAATAATAGCCATGACAACATGTTATCACTAGAACCCAGCAACCCTATACCACAGCAGGCCCTAAATATTCCAACATAGCTGAAGCACAGGAAAAAGACATTAAAACAATCTGTGTAAAACTGATAAAGAGGTCCTTAAAGAGGAAATAAATAAATTCCTTAAAAATGTCCAGGAAAACACATACCAACAGTAAAAGAAAATGAATAAAACTGTTCAAGACCTGAAAATAAAAATAGAATCAATAAAGAAAACCCAAACTGATGGAATTCTGGAAATTAAAATTTTAGGAATTCAAACAGATGCAAGCCACACCAACAGCATAAAAGAGATGGTAGAGAATCTCAGGCATTAACGATACAATAGAAGATATGGATACATTGGTCAAAGAAAATATTAAATCTAAAAAACTCCTGACACAAAACATCAAGAAAATCTGGGACACTATGAAAATACTGTTTTGGGGCTGGAGAGATGGCTCAGTGGTTAAGAGCACTGACTGCTCTTCCAGAGGACCAGAGTTCAATTCCCAGCAACCACATGAAAGTTTACAACTGTCTCTAATTCCAGTTCCAGGCAAACACCAAGGCAAATAAATAAATAAATAAATAAATAAGTGAGTTTAAAAATATTCAAAAAAAGAAAATACTGTTTTTAAGAATACTAAGTATAAAGGAAGGAGAAAAAATGAGATCAAAGACCCTGAACATGTTTTCAACAAAATGATAGAAGGAAATTTTTCTCACCTAAAGAAGTAGATGTCTTTAAAGGTACAAGAAGCACACAGAACATCAGATACATGAGATCAGAAAAAAAAAAATTCCCTTAGCAAATAATAGTCAAAACACTAAACATACAAAACCAAACAAAAATACACTTTAACATCAAAGATAGACATCACTTCAGGGTAAAGTGGGGAAAGGTATTTCAGACAAACAGACCTAAGTAACAAGCTGGTGTAGTCATTTTAATATCTAACAAAATAGACTTCAAAACTAATCAGAAGTGATAGGGAAGAATACTACATACTCCTAAAAAAAAAATCCACCAAGATGACATTTCAACTATTAACATCTATGCCCCAAACACAAGGACACCCAAGTGGTAAAAGAAACTACAGAGCTTGGAGGCAGAAGTTTTCAGCAGCTCCCAAATAAACACACTGGCTTATATTAAGTATGAGGGTTTGACCAATAGCTCAGGCTTATTACTAACTAGCTCTTACAACTTAAAGCAACCCATTTCTATTAACCTATGTGCTGCCTTGAGGCTCATGGCATTTACCTCTCCAGCATGTCTTGATTACTTACCATCTGGCTAAACTGAACTGAGACATGCTTTAGCTAACAGACATTATAAGCCAAATGGACCTAACAGATATCTACAGAACATTTCACCCAAACACAAAAGAATATACCTTCTTCTTTGAAGCTTATAGAACTTTCTCCAAAATAGTCCACATACTTAGTCTCAAAACATACAAGAAAATTGAATTAACTCTCAGCATCCTATTAGAGTTCTACAGATTAAAGCAGGATAATAACAATAGCAGAAACAAACTCATGAGAGAACTGTTAGGACCCAGCAACAAGGACATACTTTAAAAACCCGTACTCTACCAAATTGGAAAATCTAAATAAATGGATAATTTCTTGATAAACATCACTTAACTACAGCTAAGACAAGATCAAATAAGCAATTTAAATAAACCTGTAACCCCTAAGGAAATAGAAGCAATCATTAAAAGTCTCCCCTTTGCCCCCCCCAAAAAAAGTCCAGATACAGATGGTTTTTTTAACAACAACAACAAAAAAAAATTCCTGGAGACTTTCAAAAAAAGTTATTGCCAATACTCCTAAAATTATTCTACAAAATAAAAACAGAAGGAACATTGCTCGATTTATTTTGTAAGACCACAATCACCCTGATACCCAAACCATATAAAAATCTAAAAAAAGAATTACAGAACAATTTTTCTTATTAACATAAATGCAAAAATACTCAATAAAATACATGCAAACCAAACCCAAGCCCATTAAAAGGTCATCCACCATAATCAAGTGTGCTTCATCCCAGAAATGCAGAGATGGTTCAATATACAAAAATCAGAAAATAGAAAGATCTCTCATGCTCATGGATCCACAGGATTAATCTAGTTAAAATGGCTATGTACCAAAAGTAATATAGCTTTAATTCTGTCCTCATCAAAATGCCAACACAAGAGGCTGGAGAGATGGCTCAGCGGTTAAGAGCACTGACTGCTCTTCCAGAGAACCTGGGATCAATTCCCAGAACCCACATGGCAACTAACAACTGTCTATAGTTCCAGGTAAACACTAAGGCAAATTAAAAAAATTAAATAAATAATTTAAAAATGCCAACACAATTCTTCATAGATTGTAAAAGGATAACTTTCAGTTTCATATGGATACATAAAAACCTCAGGAGAGCTAAAACTATTCAGAATAATAAAAGAACTACTCGTAGGTATCATTGCCCAACTTCAAGCTGTACTTCAGAACTATAGTAATAAAAACAGTATGGTGTTAGCACAAAAATGGACAATTGCTCAATGAAATAGATTGAAGACCCAACATGAATCCACATGTATGTGGAACCCAATTTTTTTAAAAGCCAGAAATACACACTGGAAAAAAAAAAAGATAGCATCTTCAACTAATTGTGCTGCTCAAACTGGATGGCTACCTGTAGAAGAATGCAAATAGATCCATACTTATTATCCTTCACAAAACTCAGGTCTGAATGGATCAAAGACTTCAACATAAAATCAGATACTGAGTCTGACAGAAGAGGAAGTAGAGAACAGCCTTGAACACATGGCACAGGAGATGTTCAGAACTGATAGTGCAGCCACTAAGATCTACAATTAATAAATGGGACCTCATGCAACTGAAAATGATTGTAAGGCAGAGAACACCTCAGTCAAAGTGGCAGGCTACAGAATAAATATATATATTTACCAACTCTATATCTGATAGAGGACTAATATCTAAAATATCTAAAAAAATTTTAAAAAACCAAATATTCATTTAAAAATGGGGCACAGATCTAAACAGAGTTCTTAATAGAGCAAATACAAGTGACTGAGAAACATTTAAAGAAATGTTCAGGTATAGGGGGTCATGAATCTCTCTGAAAGGGAAAATAGAATAAATTTTCTGGGTAGCCTGGGGGCAAAGGAAGGGAGAATTGGTTGAGGGAGGGAGTATGGGGAAAGACAGCTAAAACTGAGGGGCATTTGAGGGGTGTTATAGAAACCCAGTGCAGTAGAGATCTCCTAAAATATATGATGGGAATCATAATGAAGTCTTCAAATAATGGGCAAGATGGAGTCCTGATTGGCCATCTCTTGTTACCAAAAGATGCATCCAGTACTAGACTGGGTTATATCCAATTGAGTTGTTGGCCAAAGAGGTCTCATAGGAATTCTTAAACCATACAGGCTGTTACCAAGTCAAAAGAAGGTTGGTCTCTATAAACTGATGGCAAGTACCCACTACTGAAGATAACACTCACACAACTCATTGAACATGAAGAGGTTGAGCTGGTGGCTACATAGAGCCTTCACCCTTACATTCTAGTTCCTTTGGTATGGGAAGGTACGCTGCAGGCTACCAAAAAAGAAACATAAACATCAACCCAGCCACAAACCCTTTGATCTACAATGCTGCTCTGTCTGTTTGCAAACTGCAGTAGGGAAATGGTGGCACAACGCTGGTGAGAGTAGGCAACCAATGTCTGATTTGCCTTAAGGCCCACTCCACAAGAGAACAGCCCAGACCTGGGGCAAACCAAATACTGTAAGGCCCACTCCACAAGAGAACAGCCCAGACCTGGGGCAGACCAAATACTGTAAGTTAAAAAAAAAGTGATGATAAAATGACTTTTAATGATATGCTATACTATACTCTTAGACAGTGCATTATTTAGCCAATATCAGAGAAGCTTCCTCCTATAGCAGATAGGAAGAAATAGAGACTCTCAAGCCATATATTACACACACACACACACACACACACACACACACACACACACACACATACACTGGAGGGGGGCTTAGAATACATAGTTTTACATGGACACTTCATTAAATTCCTCCTCCTCTCAAAGCTCAGAGAACCCCACAAAAGAGGAGGTAGAACAGAGTGTAAGAGCCAGAGTGGATGGAGGACACTAGGAGAATAAGTGCCTCTAATCTACTGAGCAAAGCTGATATGAAGGCACAGACACTGAAGCAGCAAGCCCAGGGCTGCCCAGGGTCCTCTGTACATATACTCTAGCTTTCCTTTTAGAACGTACGGGACTCATGAACCAGTGGGTCTCATTCTTGTGTCTCATTCTCGTAAACTCTTCCTTCTGTTGGCTTGCCTTGTCCAAATTCACTGTGTAATGGTTTCTGTTTTACCTTATTATATTTTATTTTGTCATATTTGGTTGTTATCTCTTAGAAGCCTGTTCTTTTCTAATGAGACAGAAAGGGAGTAGATCCAGATGGGAAGGGAGGGATGGGGAGGAGGTCCTGGGAGGAGGGGGGAACTAATCAGCATACATATTGTATGAGGAAAGACTCTACTTTCAATAAGGGGGAAAATGTAATTTTAAAACTGGTTCTGCTGAGCCTTAGGGTTCTCCATGGTGGGAATAAAAGATTTTCAGGCCCTGGAAAAATAAAAGAAGAAAAAACTTGGTGTTGCACCTTTTGTAGGCACAGATTTGTATTTGCTGTTCCATTTCCACTGCCAGTTCTCTTGCCCCCTCCCCTTTTGGTAGGATTTCCCATCGTACCACAGGCTGACCTGGATGGAACTCATGGATGGTATCCTTCTGTCTCAGCTTCCCAGGAGCCAGGATTGCAGGTTTGAGCTATCACGTCCAGATTTCTATCTGTTCTTTCTTAGCAAGACCTTCTTTGACCTCCCTCAATTACATCCCTCCCCTACACTCTGAGCCACTATGGGCAGTACAACTCAAGCACTTCATTTTGTGTTCCTCTAATGTAGTAATTCATGTAATATATTTCTCTGCCAAGATACTAAGTTCTGTCAGGGAGGAAATTGCTTTGCTTATTAGCATAGCCACTGCATATAATAAATTTTAAACTAAAATATTTGGTGTATGAATGAGATAACTGATTGCCTGACACACTCATGTGAAGAAGTTAACCATGGGTGTTGGGAGTGAGAGCACTGTTGTGCTCACAGCACTTTGGAAGCAGAGGAAGGAGGGTCACGAGTTCAGGGCGAGCCTTGGCTACATAGTGAGACTGAGATCAGCCCTGGTTGTGTGAGGCTGTGTCTCAAAAGGAAAAAAAAAAAGATAAAGGGATGGTGAAATGACTCGGGGAGGTTCAGTGCTGGCTGCACACCTATCAGTGTTTGAGTTTCACATCCCAAATAGGGGAGGAGAAAGCTCCCATGTTCTCTCTCTCTCTCTCTCCACACACACACACACACACACACACACACACACACACACACACACACACACACACTTTTATAGAAAGGATTTATTAAATCTGAAAATTGCCATTGTCACTTAGAAATGTGTCTTGGAGAGTTGTGCATATCATCACATGTAGATGTGGGTCGTAATTTTTAAGTATTATATAGCAGCATCCCATTGTGCGGCGAAACAAAGGAAGGCTTTACCCATTATTTCTACTGGGAATACTCAAGTTCATATTTCTTAAGTATTATAAAGCAAGCTCTGTACACATTCTCTTATAGCCCAGCCAACAAGCTGTGAAATTTCTTTAGGATAAACAGCAATGTTGGGTCATGGTGAAGGTATCTCCTGAGTTTTGTACACATAGATATCCCTTCTTATAAGCAAGTACACATTCTCCCAGAGGATGCCTGAAACTATATAACATATATTGTTTCTTCTTATAAATTCATTATCTATAATTAAATTTAATTTATTAGACAAAGTAAGGCTTACAATCAATTTAATAATAAAATAAAACCTGAACTATAATAAAGATTGTAAATGTGAAATGTCTGTACTGTATTCCCCCCCTGTGATCAAGTGAAATGTTAAACTCTGCACGTGAGGTGTCATGAGGTAAATGGCATAGACATGCTGACCATGTACTCTGTAAGGAATATCTGCATATCATACTGCAATGACATGTCTGTCAATCTGACAATCAAATGGGTTCCTACGTAGTACATACCATTATGGATATATTGGACATGGGGATGATTGACAGCTCATGCAGGATGGAATGTTCTCTTCAAAATAGCATATTATTAAAATTATGAGTTGTTTCTAGGGAAGTGTTAGTCAACTTTCCTAATGCTGTGATGCTTTAAAACAGTTCTTCCTGTTGTAGTGACCCCCAACCATAAAATTATTTTTGTTGCTACTTCATAACTGTAATGTTGCTACTGTTAATGAACTATAATGTTAATATCTGTGTTTTTCAATGGTCTTAGGTGACCACTGTGAAAGCACCCAATGCTTGGGTCCCACAGGGCTCTTCCTGTAATAGTCCTTGACAGTTGTCTTGTGAAACTGTGGGAAATAAAGCTACAGGTACCTGGGAACTACCCTTCAAAAGGGTGACACCCACTTGAATTTGTCCCAAGAGCATATGAAAGGACATTTCCCCATCTACTTCGCAATGCTTGATATTATACTTTATTCATTTTTCTTAATGTGATAGGGCAAAATGATATCTGGGGATTATATTTCCTTGATGTTTCTAAGATTTAGCATCCTTTTTCGTTCTGTGTATTTTTGTGTGGATGGGATACATGTAGCCATATGGGCGTGCATATGAAGGTCAGAGGACACCTTGGTGTCACTTTTCAGGAGCTGTCCTCCTGGTTTTACAGATGGGGGCTCTCAATGGCTTTGAACTCACCAAGCAGGGCTAGGCTGAGTGGCCAGCAAGTTCAGGCATCCACACTTGTCCCTTCCTCACCAGTGCTCGGATTTACAAGCAAACACCACCACACTTGAACTTTTATTTGTGTGATGAGAATCAAACCCGGATCCTCAGTGGCTGTACAGCAAGCACTATTCCTTTTGCTGTTTTCTCTCTTGGGTCCAGCTCACTTGCCTCTTGCTTGGTGCTGGACCACTGCTGTGGCTTCTTGGTTCTCACTCCTTTTAGCTCTCTAATATCTCTCTTCATGTTTTTTTCCCTATGTATTTTATCTAAAATGTAGTTTGTGAGTACCCTTAGTATGCTAGACAGCGGAGCGGCTGATAAGGAGTCTTTCATATCCCAGAGCTTAAGCAGAGGGAGAAATAGTGCAGTATAAATGAGCACACACTAAAATGTCATACACATGAAGGCATTTCAGGGAAGATGACAGCATTCTAAGGCCTAAGGGGGGGGTGCTTTAGTTTAGAGGAGGGTATCAGCAGAGACTTGCACCAGCACGTGAAATTTGAGGAGAGACCTGCATAAGGTGTCAAAGAGCACAGCAAGAGAATTCCTGCTCACAATGGCACCAAGATAAGCGGGAGGAGTGAGCATGTGATGAAGACAGCAGCTGTGGCTGGAGCTCAGAGGTCAAGGTGCAGAGAGATGCAAAGCCAAGGGAGGTGGGGTAAAAAAGACTTGAGGGAAGTTCCCAGATGTCTACTTCAGCTCTTAGAGAAGACCAAGGAAGACAGGAGTAAGAGAAGATAACTGAGCTCTGGCTTGGCAGTGTTAACTTTGAGATATTTACTAAGTTACTATGAGTTAAGTAGACACTGAGATCATGGGGAATCTGAAAGGCAGATAACTTTGGGAAGGTGTTCCCCTCTACCGCTAGGTAAAAACACAACTAGATGGCATTACTAAAAACATTAGGTAGAAGGGAATAGGGTGAAAAGCTGAGCATGATATGCTGGGATATTTAGGAGGCATTAAGCAGAAGAATTGCTCAGGTTCTAGAAGCCAGTGAAGAAGCCTCTCAACAATGGAATGCTGCCAGAAAGTGAGTGATTAGGATGGACATTGTAACTGGTAAGACTACATTTTGGTGGCCTCCTTTGGAGCATGTCAGCAAAGACAGAGATGAAGACGTAGAGCCCCCATTAGTTAAGGTTAGAGTTGAGGGGATGTCAGTGTTATTTGTTGGTCATTTTGAAACTGAAAATCTCTTGGCTGCTTTACATTCTCCTCATTTCATGAATGTTGTATACACGTTTTTCCTCTTCTCTCTCGGCTTCTTTACCTCCTCAACCCACTCATACTTGTTTCCCAGGTTGAGTTGGAACTCTTGCTGGCTGGCCTTCCTTCCTTCCTTATTTCCTTCTTCCCTCCCCTCCCCTCCCCTCCCCTCCCTTTCTCTTCCCTTCCTGCTTGCTTGCCTTTCTTCATCCTTCCCTTCCTTCCAAATAGGAGTGCCAGACAGTCTTACTATGTAGCCCAGGATAGGCTTAGGGTTTTGATCCTCCTGCCCCAGCCTCTCAAGTGCTAGAACTAAGGTGTGCACTACTATGCCTGGCTTTTTCATTCTACTTTTTTTTTTATTTTTTGGAGGGTTGGTTGTTTTGATACTATGTTTTATTTGTATATGTAGATGACTCCGTCCATGTGAGACAAGTATATTGTTTATCTCCACTCTGCTAGTCCATTCTGGATCTACATATTCATTATTTGTTGCCCCGGCCAGCAGGGTCTTCAATGTGGACCTGAAACGGGCTGAGACAAATGAAGAAACAGGAGGAATTGTCACTCAAGCTCTGGCACACTTTATTCTTCCAGCCATGGTTTAAATAGAATATCAGAGTGTGAAGAATGGGTAGCAGGGAGGAAGGGGAGGGTTATTCAATAAGGTGGCAAGCCTGAGGAGAGAAGTAATAGTCAGGGTAGAATTGAAGTAGAAATCTATCTGTTCTCAGTTGAAAGCCTGGAGAATGTCCCCTGCTGGTCTGAGAGGATCAAAGGAAGCCACCTAGATTCATGGCCTAGCTTAAAACAATAAGGGATATAGTCTTCTGGCTGGCTACCTAGGATGTAAACTGCTGGTAAATGGCCAGCTGTAGAAGCTAACTTATAAACTGAAAAATGGCTAAGCTAGGCTTTGGTTCCCAACAGTTTGTTTAATTGAATTTTCAGTATTTTAAAGGATGTGGTACAAAGTTTAACAAACATGTAAAGAAGTTTTGTGAGTATTACAACATAAGATCTATTATTTGCATTCACTCCATTAATGCAAATAATTTGCACCACTTCTCATGACATCACATTGACAGTAGCTGCCTTTGTCAGAGCATTCTATACAACATTACAGTCTATACTCATGTACACTGGAATTGGTTTAATAAAATGTTGATTGGCCAGTAGCCAGGCAGGAGGTAGAGGTAGGGTAATGAGACTAGGAAAATTCTGGGAAGAGGAAGAGTGGAGTCAGAGAGACACCAGCCAGCCACCAAGCAAGAACGATGAGGTAACAAGCCATGAGCCACCTGGCAAAGCATAAACAGAAATATGGGTTAATTTAAGTGTAACAGCTAGTAACAAGCCTGAGCTAATGGCTAAGCATTTATAATTTATATTAAGCCTGCAAATCAATTACTTGGGAAGCAGCTGCTGGATATTTGGGAGAAGCTGGCAGGACAGAAACATCTGATTACAGCACTCTAAGGACTTGGTGTGTTTGTTAAAGGGGGTGGGGAACCAACCAAACAAACTACCAACAAAACCCAAACAACAGCTGTGGTTTGTGCCAATAGTGGATAAAAGCACTTGTTCTGTGAGCATGAGAGCCCAAGTTTCAGTTCCCACCACTTATGTGAAAGCTGAACATGGCTATGCATGACCATGATCTCAGCAGGGAAGGCAGGTCAAAGAGGTGGATCCAGGCAGCCTACCAAAACAGCAGATCTCTGGTTCGGTGAGAGACCCTGTCTTAAGGCAGTAAGGCAGTGACAGAGGAAGATGCTGACCTCCTGACAGCTGTACACACACATGAATGCACCATCTACATACCTGCACACTCACATGCATGCATCATCTACACATCTGCACACAATCTACACTTATTCACATACATGGAGGGGAGAAAGAGAGAAGAGGGAGGGTATTGAATCTTTTCGTTGGTTAATGTCTTTGTGAAAGTGTATTTCCTTTCAACTTGTTTTAGGTGGTCATTGCTTCTCACTGGTTGTGATGGTAGGGACAGGAGAGAAGGGAAACTAAGAACTCAAGTTGCCAGGTATAAAAAGGGAAATCACTGGAGTGACCTTCACAGTTACTTAATGTCACACTGCTTCCATATTGCCATCTACAATTTGATGATTTTATCTAGGACTCAGCAGGAGAAGAATTGCCTAACATGTGTGAGGTCCCATGTTTAATCTCCAGTGTCACAGAAAACAACAAAAAAGCTAAAACTTGCAGTGTGCATTTCTGGTGGAAGATGCTTTGCTGCCAGCAAGCATTAGCATTACACTCAGAGGCTTCCAAGGGTTAGAAAAAGCAACCCTATGATTTTACTACTCAGTTTCTTTTTATCTTGTATTAAACAAATGCCTAATTATTTTATCTGGCTGCAGCCTCCTGCTGTGTCATCTTTAATGAATGTTCTTACCAAAGGTCAAGGGGGGCATGGTGGTATGTGCCTGTTTTCTTAGTACTTGAGAGCAGAGGATAGTCACACGTTCTAGGACATCTAAAGTTACATGATAAGACTGTCTTAAAACAGGAGTCTGCTTGAATTGCAAATCTTCTTACTATTCATCCAATGCCTGACATCTTCTAGGCATTGAGCTTGGACTTGAAATTCTAAAAACAAGCACAGGTCTGAATGTAACTTTAAAGACATAATTCTTAGAAACACCTACTACTTAACAGGCTGGGGATGTCACTCAGAGTATTTCCTTGGGGTGCACAAAGCTCTAGGTTTGATCATTAGCACCATATAAACTGGGTGCATGCTTGTAATCCCAGAACACAGGATAAGCACAGGCAAGAATAGGAAGTTCAAGGTCATCCCTGGCTACCTAGCAAGTTGGAAGTCAGCCTGGAATACATGAGATCCTTCTCAAAAACCAAATCAAACAAAAATAAAGTACCCAAAATAAAACCACTACACATTAGCTACTCAGTTTGAAAATCTCAAATACTTATCCAGTTTCCCCCCCACAAATTTATCAATTATTGGCCTTCTAACAATATAATTATGTGGTTAAATAATTACAAAGTTATAGACTCACAATTGCAAAAACACCTAGGAAATGTCTAGCCTAATGATGTTCAGTGAGATATGAGTCAGGTAAAAAATTGAATTTTCTAGTAGATACTAGAAAAGGCAAGATTATCTTGGTAATTTGTTCCATTAGTAATATTTCAATATGCAATTAATAGAAAAATTAAGTAGCATGTTATTATGTTTATACAGATTTTGATATCTAGTATGTATCTTATACTTGTAGCAGATGTCCTTCAAAAGCCAACTTTTTATTAGTAGTGGTTTTGCAAGATTAATTTGCACTAATGATTTTTAAAATAATAGTTGGAAGTCAAATACATGAGACTTATTTTCAGTGCTCGGGGTCTATGAGTGAGCAGGTGATGGGTGGGAAAGTGAAGAGAATTGAGTTTAGTATCCTCAGAATTGTAGAAAACTCTAATGGACACTGCAGCTCTAACTCAGCTCAACAAGCTGTTGGTGGCAGATGTGGGACAAAGGATCTTAAAGAAGTTCTTAGACATAAACACAACACCAGCCTTTTAAAAGCAGGATGGCTTAAACAATCACATGCTGCTCAATGATGGTGCTGTGTTAGACCATTTAGTTGTGTGAGGATCTGGAGTGTTGCTGTATATACCTAGATGGCTTAGCCTCCTACCCTCTAGGCTATACAATACATGTGTAGGGTAGCCTATTGCCATGATGAACAAATCCCATGATGAACATGGGATTAAGCTGGTCCATGAGCAAATGAGGCAATGTATTGTTTGTTTTTTATCTTTATTTACTCTTTTAGGGAGCCTGCCACCCAGCTCCCAAACAAATCACCTACAGAGGCTTAGTCTTAGTTATAAATGCCTGGCCTTAGCTTGGCTTGTGCTTGGCTTGTTCTTGACAGCTTTTCCTCACTTCACTATCTTTTGCCCCTGGGCTTTTCCTTTTCTTTTCCTGTATATCTTTCTTTGCTTCTTACTCGATGGCTTGATGTGTAGCTGGATGGTGGACCTCTGGTGTGGTGATATGTTGCATATTTAATAAATCAGTTTGGAATATCAGAGGACAGATCCATCTCTCCAGTCTTTTTGTTGTTGTTATTTGTTTTTGTTGAAACAGGGTTTTCTGTGTAAGTCCTGGCTGTCCTTGGAACTTGAACAGAAACCTGAACCTGGTTGATCTCAAACTCACAAAGATCCTCCTGAGGCCTCTGCCTCCCAAGTGCTGGGACTAATGGCATGTACCACCACTGCCTGGCTGTTAGGCTTCAACTCAGAGATCCAGACAGATGGATCTGTCTCTCAAATGTTGGGATTAAAGGTGTGAGTCACCACTGCCTGACCTTCATGGCTTAGCTGTTGGTAATTCTGTCCTCTGATATTTCAGACTGCTTTTTTAATTAAATATACAATATATCACTCCATATCCCGTTTATATTACCACACCCTGGAGTTCCTCCCCACTTCTTTGGCTACTTCTTTTCTCTTCCTCTCAGATTTCTCCTTCTATATATTCTCTCTGCCTGTCAACCCTGCCTGTCCTTTCTCCTACCTTGCTATTGGCCAGTCAGTTCTTTATTAGACCAACAGGTATTTTAGACAGGCAAAGTAACACAGCTTCACTGAGTTAAACAATGCAACATAAAGGTAACATACCTTAAAATAATATCCCACAACAGCAATGAGGAGTAGCAAACATGAAATGTGTAAGGGACTGCCATCATAGATGTGGTCCATTATCCAATGAAGCCTTGCTGGGCAATACTTGTCTGTATTAACTCTAGAAGGCAGGAAACTTGCTTATGTGTATTTGGTTTTTTACAAATGAAGTTAGCATTTTAAAGGGCTCATGGTATGGATACTTTTTAGCATCTTTGTGTTTTCTTGCCTGTGATAGAGCATTCCAGTACAAAATGTGTTATAGACGTTTTAAGTACCTCAAATCAGGCATGAAAAATAAGTACATGGTATTGGGAGATGAGATAGAAGAGAGATATGCTAAACAAAAGACATACATGGAATCTTTTTTTAACTTCCCGTTTGGCTGTATTTTCTAAAGTTGTGTTATGTAAAATATCAAAAAAAAATTCTACATTTAAATCCAAGACTAAAGGAGAAACAATGAAACACGTTGGACCTGAGAGTAGATGTTAAATGATCACTATTCAGAAGTCGGAAGCCTTAAGTTGCCGCTTCCTAAGATAAGCATATTTTAGGGTTTTCTCTCAGTACCACAGTTTCACTGCAGTTAAACTACATGCTATTAATACTTCCACAGAGCTTTCATCTCTGCCTTTGTCTGATAGACAAATGTGAGTTTCCAGAATCGAAACAGCCTCTCATTGCTATAACTAAAGAGGAAGCAGGTAACTCAGCTCTTTGGTTAGATGGAGTCCGGAAATATTCTTGGCCTCTGGCTTTGTGTGAGCTGCCTTTTCTTGAATTTTGGTGAGGATATAATCTCAGTTCCATTAGAAAGGGTGCTCACAAAGACAGCTGTCAAATCCCCACATCAATCCTCTCCTGAACTGCCAAAGGTTGACAAGTCTGCATGTTTGTCTCAAAAAACTCTTTATAAGCAACGAGGAATTAAATTTCCTATGTAGACAAATTAGCTTCTAAACAATGAGGGAAACAAACAGCACACAGAGGGGTAGGGTGGTGCCCTCTCATTCCAGCCTGATGCTTTCTCAAAAAGCATCTCTCCCCTTCTGTTCCTTGTTGGCATTCACTACCTGGTTATTACCCATTCTGAAGGGTAGATGTGGTCTGCAACTCTTAAAGCTATCTCAATTCCACAGCTGAAGGAGAAGTTCAATACAGGTGATCACTACAAAAGCTTTAAAAACTACATTGTTTGGATAATTCTTAAAAAGTAAGAGAAATCAGTAGGGTGGGCTGAAAACTTGGTTTTGTTTTAAGTAAATGACTTCTTTAAATAGATAAGATGATATGAATTGGCTTGGAGTAAATTAATATAGCAGGAAGGAAAGGGAAGAGTCTGTTTTGTAAAGAAGCCAGCCTCATGGTCTTCTATGTTAGGGCTTATGTACTGGAATGTATGTCACACAGATTTTCAAGTCTGGTCCTTACTTCTCAAGTTGGTAACTTTATACACACACAGCTCCAATCACATGAGAAGTGATAGAATAAAAGTTTAAATTTTATTTAAACATAAATATGCCCCCATACTCACTTTATTTATCCTAACAGGTCAGAAGAACAAAGCAGAAGCCAAGACTGGAACAAAGTCAAGCTTCTCCATAAGCTGAGAAGTTAAAGCACCCTCCTTCTCGGCAGAGGCACTGTGTCCACAAGACTCTACCTCAAGTCACTGTTCTCTTATAGAGAACCAGATGCCTTGCTCCAGAGCAGAAGGCTTTTTCCTTAGTATTTATAATTCATGAGTTTTCTTTTAGATTTATTTAATTTTTGTGTATGAGTGTTTTGTCTGCATACATGCATGTGTACCACATTCATGGCTGGTGGCTATGAGGGTCAGAAGATGGCATCAGATTCTCTGAACCTGGAGTCATGGATACTAGTGAGCTACTATGTGGGTGCTGGAAACCCAAACCAGGTCCTCTGCAAGAGCAACAAGTGTTCTTCTTAACTGTTGAGCCATCTCTGCAACCCCATTATTTAAGTATGAGGAAAACTACAGTTCCTTCTGATTTTAACATTTTATAATCTGACATTTTTATAACCAGAAGTATACCAGCAGAAAGTGAGCTTTGAGTATTTACACTTCAAACAAGCCTAGAAAGATTTTGCTTGCGGGGGAGGGGGGTGTGATAGTTAAATCTTTGATCTTTAAAAAAATAACGTTTCCCTTCAAATACTAGACTCTGAAACAAACAAACAAAACACCACCAACAAAACAAATCCATTATGTTCATGGAGTATTCTATTCTGATTAAGATATGGATATGGTTGGTTGAGACATGGTCCAGGCAGTTCCTAGGGCCTACTGCTTTTGGAAGGGAGCAGAGTTCTATGACTAGCACTCACTTGGGCAGCTCATTGCTTTTAACTCCAGCTCCATGGTGGTAGTGTGTGTGTGTGTGTGTGAGGGGGAATTCAAAGTCTCTGACCTACCTAGTACCTGCACACATGTACCCCCTCCCACATACACAGAACCAATAATAGTAAAAATCTAAAAAGCACTAGCCTGGGGGAGAAATGTACAAGTACATGTTTCCTTTTGCTTTATAATAGTTCCTAGCTGTAGATAAAGATACTTTGCATGTAGCATCCCTTCCTTTCTCCCATTATGTGATGTCTGGAAATTCAGTGTTAAGCAAATTTGTCCAGAGAAATATAAAGCCTTTGAATGGGTTATCCAGAGCTCATGGGATTTTTTTTTTTTTTTAACAGACACCATGTGGTGCAATCTGTTACAGTCTCCAAGGCGGGGTGAGATGGGTGGCTGTGCAGGGGCCAAGAATAAAGTCATATGTGGGAATTCCTGAAGTATTAACCAAAATGGGGAAGTAGTTCAGCTGCAGCTTTAAACACCTTCTCTTTGCCCTAAATTTTGTTTAATTAGATTATTTTAAAACAATACCCAAACCAAACCAGCCAGTCAGTCAATGCTGGAGAAACAAAACAGAGAACCCTTCTGAGAGGGTTATACTGCCACTCATTTTGTATTTTAATTTAACCTACTGGTGATTTAATTTACAGATCTCAAAGGAAGTGTACGCTCAAATATTTGAGGACAGTAACATATCAACCACTGTTTAATTTTGGAATGTTCCTACTTACTTGACACAATATTTTACTAGCTAACAAATGTTTAGCCTTTTTTTTACTTGACTAAAGAGAAATAAGTTTCATGTTGCTTCATTCACCTTCTTACGTGCATATGCTGGGAGACGATGTTTAAAAAAAAAAACCTTCCTCATGTTCCTTCTGTTTACCAATTTGGAGCTGCTAAGAAACCTGCATTTTCCTGCTAAATCAACTGGATGGCTGGAGCCCAAACTGCAATGTAACAGAAAAAAAATTATCAATTTGTTTTCATGACAGTCTTGAGAATGTATAAAATTGTCTGGCCGCTAAGTCAGCCTTCCTATTTCCTCCTTCTCTGTCTCCTCTCTTAAAGATGCCTTCAGCTCTAAGCCGGTACTTTTTATAGCTCTATAACAGCTCTAATATTTTGTGACATTTTGTATTGTGACACTATAGATGAAATTGTCATCGGACTGACACCCTGGGCTGCTTGTTCCTTAATTACAATTGTTAACACTGCAGAGAAGTGTGCTAATCTGCCAGCACATATTATGAAAACAACGATATTGTTACCCACACCAACACCCACTCAACAGGACATTTCCAAGATGGCAGTGAACAGGGCTGGGTTGCACATGGAGTTACTAGTTTTTGTTATAGTAAGGCTTGTGTGAGTTTTACCTTATCCTGTTGTTATCCTTTAAAAATACAAATGACCTAAGATGGGCTCATATCTGTAATCCCAGTGCTCGGAAGCTGAAGCAGGAGGATTGTTGACTCCAGGACCAGCTTGGGCTATAGTGTGAAACTTGGTCTTAATGACAACACAAAATACAAGGAAGAAGAATCTTTTAAATACCAAGACAAAACCACAAGTCTGCAATTCAAAATAGTTAACTGAAACCCAGCCCAGGCATCTTCCCCAGAAGCTGCCTCCACAGGTAGAATATCATGCTTTGTTTTTCCTTCTAGTGCTCAGGCAGACTGTTCTGTTGAGGGTTGTGACCCCCAGCTTTCTGAGTTTATTTCTGTATTAAAGTTTTAGAAAGAATGTTAATAGAGAGGAGAAGGGAGAGAAAGTTGAAAGATAACTCTGAGGGTGGGATTATGTCTTGTCACTAGGTCAGTAGCCCTCAAATCGGTCAGAATTCAGTAGCCATTTCCAAAACCATACCAAGCCTTTCTGAAACTGGCTACATATCGAATCCTTTATAGTTAAAATCTCAGAAGTCTGTCTATGGCATCCAATCCTATGGATCCACTCTCTGATCACTAGAATTAGAAAGAACAGCTAGGCAAAGCAGACTTTGATTACTCTAAGCAGATCAGCCCTTGTTTCTGTTCACACAGTGAATAATGGAAGACTATACAAGGGTATGATGATTAAACACACACAACACTGATTTAATACCATCTTTAACACACATTCTGTCTTAGCATTAGTATTTAACACTTTCCCTGGCAAATTTATGACCTTGCAATAGTCTAACCTGAGACTTTTCAGTGGACTCTCATGATGATTGCCATTGCAATGAATCAAAACAAAGCACACTTATTCCTTAAATTTCCTGCCATG